>CM062810.1:937258367-937701858 GCA_031772625.1 Pinus tabuliformis | reverse complement strand
AAAACTCGCTTTAAACTTTAAAAAAATACATTAAGGCCAATTCTGTTCGAACTATCTGTCTATCTAGTTTTGTGTTTGTCTTTATGAGAAGCAAGAAAACCTTTTGGCCAGGAGGTAGAGGGGAGACAGGAGAATGTCTATGATAACTTACAGTCTAGAAAATAGATAGCACATGTTGTTAATGATGTCAAGAAGAGTCTACCTCTTCTGCATTCGATAGTCTCAATAAAGGAACCATGTCATCTCTCAAAGGCCTCCAAGAAAAAAATGAGAATGGCAAGGAAGTAATTCC
The DNA here is from genome assembly GCA_031772625.1 of Pinus tabuliformis. Classification (NCBI taxonomy): domain Eukaryota; kingdom Viridiplantae; phylum Streptophyta; class Pinopsida; order Pinales; family Pinaceae; genus Pinus; species Pinus tabuliformis. The sequence continues at coordinate 937,701,566 of CM062810.1, read as the reverse complement.
ACTACCTGGGTTTGGTATTTTGTTTCTTCCACCTTGCAGAAATTAAATGATCAGCATCATTGTTTCATGGACTGTCAATAGGGAGTAGATCAAAGAGGAAGAGGAATTCTTTAACTATTCATGCAACTACTGCATGGGCACCTAGAATTAGCTATGATAGGAATCCATAGACTGTGCCCTTACAAGCTTGGGTGAAGATGGCTCAACTTAGTTGTCAAGAAGAACAATTATTTTTCTGGCCAATGAGGTAAATTGGATTCACCTTTATGATAGCATGAATACTAGTATTATTTCAGTGATTTCCGAGGCATTTCCATTCACATCTTATGATAAATAAATGTCTTTCAACTATTTGAATCACGGTACAATCACTACCTTGACTGCTTAAAGGAAATTCACTACTCAAATGAATTTGGTTAGCCCTCCCTAAATACGATTGTGGGAAGATTTTCTTGGCATGAAATAATGTTAATTAATAATTCTTACATCTAGCCTTAATCATCACAAAACATGCCAAATTGCTATTGGCATAGCATATCCAATCAAGGAAAGTCCAAGCCATCAATTCTCCAAACTAGTACTGAATTGCACACAGCAGTAGTGCCATGCTGAAAACTAAATTATAACTGAAAATTGCCAAAAACATATTAGACAGGTCCTATTTTTCTGTCTTTCTATATACAATGTTCATATAATAGAGATAAATATCGAAATAAATAGATTGCTAATCAAAAATAATTCAGAGACCCCAATTCACCAGCCTAATTAGTTCATTGATCCAACTTCAGGTTTTACCAAGTTGCAGACTGTCATTCTGGAATATAAATGATAAATTATAATTAAGCAAATGCTGGCACACATCCGACCATACTACATCAGTCCCTTTTTCTGTTCCTCCATAAATAATGCTGATATACTAGAGATAAAAATGAATATCAATAGGGTATTTATTACTTCCAAAGGCGGTGAAAAAACTTTTTAATGGTTTATTGATTCCAAATGGAAATGGATACAATAAATCTGTACATGGATATTCAACTCTTTTCAAAGCAAAATAGCCTCCGAGCATGACCTGTACAAATATGAAATAGCCATCAATTCTCCAAACTAGTACTGAATTGCACAAGGATTATAACAATATAAACTCTGTTCAAGGAACACTGAGCAGCATTGTTCATAAAATGCCATTTCTCACCTCAGCACAAGCACAAAACCAAATCATCTCTGTTGTGTACGCTTGTGCTGAAGAAGCCACAAATGCACATAAAGATGCACCCTAAATAGATGTGCTAATACCTTTCCGTTCATCCAATGAAGGTAGGTTGGCCCTCAGAGTTGTTTTGAGATTGCATGAAGAGAAGGCTGGTACTTTGCCACTGAATTTAGGATCATTCAGCCTATTTGGAAAGGAGAAAAATTAAAGAGGTATAGGAATGAGTTTGGCTATTGTGTTTTGTTGTTTAGAATGATCAGGTGATATGTGTTCTCCAAAACATAAGTAGAAGAAGGCCTGGCATTTAAACTTGTATTCTTGTAACTCTATTTTTTCTTCATATGATTAGATAATAAGCAACTATACAAAGTCAAACAACCTCTGCATTCCAATAAGAAGACTTGATATCCCCCTCTCCAAGTCTTGCAAGGAAAGGACATACATTGAGAAGAGTTTATATACTCTCAAAACCTTCCAAGATCACATAATCACAATTGAGACTCAGCAACTTTACAGTTACGAGTCAGACTAACCCATATTCTTGTACTCTGTTTTCCTACATGACAAAGTGATAAACAGAGGAAATGAAGATTTTTTTAATATTTCCACCATTGATACAACCCATATGCAGTTCTAGGCAGGTAGAAACCATGTTTCTACCCCAAAAGATCAACCATATGAAAAGGATGATGAAGATCATGCTTTCCTTTCTGATAATTTAAATCCTGAATACACTTTTGAGGTCACAGAAATACAGTTCAATAAACTAATCCTATTTTCACAGACACTGAAAGTAAGGGAGCTGTAGACTTTCATGGTAATACACTTGGCACCTCAACATTTCATTGTGAGTTTGAGTAGGAGTAATGTAACCCCCATGTTGCACTTTGATGTTGATCATGATTGTGTAAGAAATAAAGGGAAGTAATCATGGTTTCCTAGAGTTTGAGGTCAATATACTTTTTCAAAGCCAGCAAAGCAATAATGTGACCATTATGATTATATGAGTGAAGAAACAATTAATTTTATAGTTCAATCCTAAAAGATCCTATATCATGGAATCCGACAGTCCTACTATTTTTTATGCCTACGATCTGAATTTATTCCTCAAGCCAGATGGGATAGGGAAGTCTCATCCTTTTACTGTCAATACTCATCTGGAAGACAAAGTTATTGACATATGTGATGGATATTCCTTGGTAGACAAACAAAGGGTATGTTATAAACACACAATTATTGAAGCTTTAAGTCATACAAATCCATTTCCACCTATAGATAGCTCTATTGTTGACAATAACAAAGTTGGACAGCCCCAGAAGATTGATTAAACCTGTAATGAAACCCTCGATGACATATACAACTACAGTGCTGAGAATGAAAACGATGTCAAGAAAATCATTGATGAAGAATACAGGCTTGACCAAATAAAAAATTTCTCTCTGGACCACATCAAATGCAAATATGTTCTCTTCTCCATGAACATGTGGACAATCATTCATGCACTAGATTTTTAAAAGGAAATGTAGACAACAAACCTCTAACAAATCCACATGAAGTCAATGCTGAGGGACAATTTTGGGGCCTGGAAAAGGTGCACTCACAGGGATTAAATCACAGTGAAGAGAGGCTCCTTCGCTGTCCCAAAAGAAGGTTCTTCATCACAGCAAGGAGGCTTCCATACACTATCAAAGGAAGCTCCAAAAGAGCCCTAGTTGCAGTCTTCTATTCACAGCTAAGACGCAATCAAAGGGAGCCTAAATGAACCCCTAATCCACAATAAGAAAGAGACTCAACACACAGTCCTAAAGGATGTGTTTTAGGTGTTGTTCAAGTAAGGAGACCTAGCACGTCTTAGCCGCAGTTTTGAAGCCCAGCTGCGTTGAAGGGAGAAGTCTCTACAGTTGTCTTATGAGGAGGACCTATATGCTGTCAAAAGAGGTTCTAACCAGCAGTTAAGGAGGGCTCTACTACGCTGGCTAGAGGAACTATATACCACTATAAAGGAAGGCTTCACAGTTATGATGAGGTCCTAAGCCACATCAATGAGAGACCCCAATCCGCTGATGGGAAGAAGCCCTAACAGCATATCGAGACTTGAAGGATCAGCATAGTATCTCAGTGGCAACATGATGATGACAGCATTGTGATTGAAACTATTCCTGAGGACTGTTTATAAGGTTGGTAACCTACAGTCATATTATATTAATGAAATCTATCCTAGACCAAAGTTCAAATCAGTACACTCAGATTGAGTCAAGTCCTTGTACGAATTATACTACTGCATTGATATTATTTGTTGACTGAAGATCAGAGGCCAGACTTGCTGCTAGGCTAGACCACAGGCCATAGCTAGCAGCAAAGGTATTGACTTGAAAGCGTGACAATGGTGGAGCTGCACCTCGAAGTCATGGATTGGTAACTGTGTGAAGGAAGAGGATTGAATGTTGACGCCATATCTCATAAAGCAGTTACAGCTAGTGCAGCAAGCAGTTATCAGTGTTTTTGGGAGCTGTATTGGGTCAAGGGTTGACCATGTTCGACTCAGTTTGATGAGCATCCTATTGGTGCCATATGGATGAACTTACATTGATGTCAGAGTGTCAGCAAGGAAATTTGCAAATATCTTAAAACAAAGAAACAAGCAATCAAATTCCATTAAAATACACTTAACTTTACGTATGCCCAAAAGCAGAGGAAATAACTAAGCTGGAATCCGATCCAAGAAAATGCCCCGTATTATCATCCTATGCTTAGTAAAGCTTACAAGGAAATGGGTTGGATATGTGTTTAAAGTCTGTACAATAAAAAAGATAGAATCTAAAGGTAGCCCCAACAATCTAAACAGGCAACAGGATATGATAATAGTTTATTCAAAGAGCTATTTTTTAATAAAACAAATAGAAAGCCTAAACAAATACCTGTTTTAGGCAAAAACTATGGAAGATCTGCCTCACAGAAAAAAAAAATGGTAGTAAATGCAGAGCTTATAAAACTGTCTTGGCGGTCCGGAAGGGTTGTTGACAGATGCGCCTCACCTGTTAATGCTACAGGATACTCCTCGACCATATTGGAGATAATGTGTGCATCCGCTCCCCAAAGCACACGGATCACTGATTATCTGTCTATTCAAAAGTTTCCCAAATCGTTGAATCATGGATTATCATGTGTTTCGTGTGAATTTGGGCAAGCTTAGAAGTCGGGTTGCAAACTGCTAGAAGTGTCCTTATTTTTCTACAAGAAACAGTCTAATGTGAAGGTGAATATGTTAAATGTGATATTGGATGGCAATGATGCTAATGAGAAGTTGGAAAATTGAAAAGTGCACATATCCAATGCATTAAAACAACTTGTGGTAGGGTTAATCTACCAAAATGCAAGGTTGTAGTGTTTCTTGTAGTTGTAAAATAGAGTAGAGTGTTGTGAGAAACCTGCTGATGGGTTGCTTGGCTAGAACCAGGTCTCGATAGGGCTGACCCCCTCCACCCTCCAATTACATCACGATACTTAATTTATTCGATCTCACACCCATTTTTGAGACCTTATAAAAGCTTCTACACTCCCAAGAGATATATGTCTAAGTGTCATCCAAACCAGGCTTGGATATACTGTCATGTCAAGATGAATTGGCTTGCCACTGTATTTTCTATTTTTTTTGTTACATTAGCTCTGCATTCAAATACTTGCCAGTGAAAGTAATGTGGGTTGACTGCAATTTTAACCCGGACTAGGAAAATGGCTGCAAGGCTGCATTTATTTTCCATATTCGAGTACGTGGAGGCAAGGCTTGACCCTACCCTCCTCCTTCAAGGTTCCTGATATTTCTCAACAAAATATGGCAGTGAAAGTTTGCTACCTGTGAACAATGAATGAAACCAATATCTAGTGGTAACAACAACCTCCAAACACGTTAGAAGGCAGTGAAGTTACAGGGCTAACCTGGTCATGACAAGGGTCTCTAAGATGCGTTTGGTGTGGTGAGACCCCCACAATACGTGGAGATATTTCCTTAACAGAGGCTGATCATGATGCTAGCTTGGTTCAAGGTTCATATACTTACTCTGTTTGTTCTACTGCTACGTATGCATATATATGCTCTTAGGTATACTACTAGATATACTACTGGAACTAGAACTGCTAGTGCTGCTTCAAAAAAAATTAGTGAATTACCAATAACATAGTAGTGAGCTTGAGTGGACCCTCAGGGGGACTCTACACCAGCTAGGATTTGTCCAAGTTAGATATCAAGCACACTTTCACAACCCAACACTGGATACTCTACACCAGCTAGGATCCGTCCAAGTTAGATATCAAGCACACTTTCACAACCCAACACTGGATATTAATTGAGTTTGGAAGGAAATAAACTTTAAATAGATTGCAGATCTATTTGATTGAGAAATCTTCAGAACAACATGCAGATTTAATTACACTACAACACATTCCTTGCTGAAAAATGATTCTTTAAATAGAATGCAGATCTATCTTATTCCCCACTATTTTCACCATCTTCCCATACACTATCAACAACTCGCAAAACAACAAGGAGATCAATACTTTTCATTCTAGAGAAATACCATCTACCATATTATCAATAGTTTCAAAAGGGAATCAATTTCTTTATACCACAGATGGCAAAGGTCCTTTAAGGGGTACTCCTTTGGGGATCCTATTATTAGAATTTGTGGGTGGTCCATTTATTGGAAACACTAAATGAACTCTATCAAACTTGCAATCTGTGCCTCCTCCTTGTAGAGTTATATAAAGTGTTGTAGAACCTTTCTCATAATTCAACCTAGCTAGTTGTCTACCACTGCATTTTTACCTCAAGATATCATTTCTTTGGAAATGGCTCTAAGGTTTGCATAAAATTATGAACCCATAGTTAAATAGGAACCTCCTATATCTCCTAATGACTTCGCAGTAATACACGTATCCCATTGGATTGGAAGTACCACCGAATTGTAGGGGCTGGTTGACAGAACTAGATTCCAAAATGTCATTACCTAGTAGAGCCCCAATTTCTGGTAGGCCTTTATCATTAAGTACCTCTATCATATCATGCCATGAGTGAAACTTGATTTGATGTGCTTACCCATCATTACATGGGGGTCTTTTTCCAAATTCATATACATTGTTGCAACCCTTTGCTCAGGCACAATCTACTCCACCACTTGTTCCAGAGATTCTTTCATGGTGTCAGTTGTGCCATTAAACTCTATATCTTCTTAAGCTCTGCACTAATCCACCTAACTATTTTCAACATCATGAAATGCCAGAAAAAATTTACAGTCTATTCAAGAGTGATTAAAATCTATATTTATCTTTTTCCATAGATCAGACACTGACACACAAGACAGAGTTCCGAGTCATCATTGTGCTCATACAAAATAAAAATTCAACCTTTCTTACACAAAGGCACAAAAAGAGTTGACAATCGCAGGCATAGTAGAAAACATATTCACATTTAGGATCAATTTTGACAAATTAGGTCCATTTGCAGAGTTTAGTTACTATCCATAAAGCAGTACACTGGTGATAAAGCTCGGTATAAGGTCATACTGAGTCATTAGCAAAAGCCTTATGGCTATCTCTGTGGAAGGAAATACTTTTGACTGCATCCTTACCAGCACTGGAAACTTCTGCATCATATGTCGGTCCATATTTTATAAGTGCCTTTGTACTTTTTCTAGATGGAAAGAAACAATTTGAAAGTCAAGGCTATGTGCTAGTTTGTGCATTTTTTGTGGAAAAGGTATTAGGATCCTTGTCACAGCGACAAGGGCATTACAAACAACACCAGTTAGCTTCACGGGCTAAAGCAACATTAACAACTATTATATACAAGAAGGGATTGTTGCTCTCCAGTCAGTCAAGACAAAAGCATACACGCGGACAAATTATCAACTACAAGAGTACAAATGTTGAAAGTGTTGGAGCTTTTTGTTGGCATATGCATGGTATTTGGATTTTACCTCTTCAAGTTGTTATGACCTTCATTATTCTACATCAGAACTTGGGCTTGACAACATTTTCAGGGTTGGCAGCCTCATTGGCAGTTATGTTGCCAAATTTCCCAGTTACAAAATTGCAACAAAAATTTCAAAACAGAATCATGGAATAAAAAGACAAAAGTACGAAGGCCACATCGGAGACACTAAAAATTAGGAGGATCTTAAAATTGCAGGCTTGGGAGACAAGATTTCTTTGGAATCTAGAAATTTTGAGGCAGGCATAATGTAGTTGGCTATAAAAATACGTTTACACATCAACTATCACAACATTTCTTTTCTCTGTTACACCCACATTTGTCTCTGTTTCAACTCTTGATACATGTATGCTTATAGGAGTGCCTTTGATAGCATGGAGAATTCTTTCTGCACTTCAAACCTTTGAGAATTTTTGAGTTGACTGATATGTATACGAGATATAATTAGATATGTATACTTTAGAAAACTACAAAAATAAATATACTTCCAAAAGATACAGAAGGAATTCTCCCTGTTGAATTGACTGATACGTATACTAGATCTACTCTCCACAATGTTGGTGCCTATGAGTGGCTTGGTATTTGGATGGATTTTCTACAAATCTACAAGTCAAGAGCATTCATGTTCTGAATTTTAATAAACTTAATTGCATGGAAGGGGCTAGTGAACCAGGCAGAGAGTAAACCCCGCAAGTCGAATGTTAAATTTTTGGTATGTTCTATGCTTAAGAGCAATTTACTTCAATTTTTTTGTTAGCCCAATATCAATATCCAGTTTAGCAATCACATCAACATGATAGTAAAATGTAGATAGAACATAAACACAAACATTAGAATACAAGTCAAGATAAGAGGACACAAGATGTGGCACCAGCCAGGGACAAACCCCAATGTGGGGAAACCCTTGATCAATTTTTCTTATATTCTTCAATAGTTCAACACAGAGAGAGATAGTACTAATATACAAATCTGATATTTTATGACAACAGCAGTAAAGCCTTGACCAGAGAAGTCATTGTTGGTCAAACAAGACAGAATCTTCCTCTGAAGATCATTCATATGGCAACAGGGTTGCACCACTCCATCACTGTTGTACCCATCAGTGTGCACTATGTTGCACCATTCCATCATTGTGCACTACGTTGCACCACTCCATCACTGTTGTACCCATCACAATGCACTATGCTGCACCATTTACACTCACCAGCCTTATCTATTTGCTATGGCTTGCAGCATAGCAGAGCAGCTAGGCTATAATTGCAAATCCCTTCAACTGGTCTTCAATGCAGTGATTACTTTCATTGTTTATTGCCTTTACCCCTTTCTCTATACATCTAAATCAAAGTCTGCAACGTACAACAATTTGTGCACTTGCATTTATGTCAACACAGTCCTAATCGTATGTTGTCCAATCTTGTGGAACACACATCTTTCAGCACTCTACTTCATGTCATATGCTTGAAGCTGGAAACTATCCCTGTCCAAAACAACGTTCAGATTAGGCATCATATGGCTCTCCTCTTTCTAGCTTATAGGAATCCTCTTCTTGCGGCGGATTATATCTCTTTGGTTAGGGCAGCATGGAGCCCTTCTTTTGCTGCGGAATACGACCAGCATTTAGAGTGCATTCGGACTGTGACTAGGGCATACACAAAAATGTTGTGAGGCCTCTTTTAGGCTAGCGTGTAGACTTCTCTTTAACTGCGTTAGGGTTGTCCTCCTTCATGATTGCATTAGGCCTTAAGGTCATCTCCATAGGGAATTTAGGCAGCATCTTAGTATCTCTGTGATTAGGGTATGACATCATTTATGGTAGCGTACTTAAGCTTCTTATTGTTGTGTAGAAAGGTCCCATTTAGGACAACATAGAACCTTGTGTAGATCCACCATAAGAGTTGTCCTCCATGTTATGCTTCTACCATATTAGGACAACGTAGAGCCTTCTCTCCCTTGGCTGCATCTAGATCTAGGGCATGTCTTCTCCATGACAGCATAGAGCTAGGGCATCTTCTTCTTAGGGCTGCGTAGTCTCTTAGGATCTCTCCTCCCACCAAAACCCAAAGACAAGTGGAGAGGAAGAGATCACAAGAAGAGTGTGTGTCCAAATGACTAGCAAGCCACCTCTTTTTATTCTAAAACGTTGAGCACAAGTGGGGGCAATTTGGTTGTTGGTCAACCTTGACGAATTGTCCCATAACACAAATAAATTCATATCTCCATGAATACATGTCAGAATTGGATGATCTTTAGATCAATCCTACACCTCTTGACGAGAGGAATCCAATAAAAATATCATCTGTCATTAATAAGATGACCCATATGGAGTTTGGCCTAGTTGCCAATTTTAACAAAATCGGATGATCTTTAGATCAATCCTACACCTCTCGGAGAGAGGTATCCAAGAAAAATATCAGCTACCATAAATAAGGTGACCCACCTGGGGTTTGGCCCTAGTTGCCAATTTTAACATAGACCCTCATCTCCTAGATAGCCCTAAGATGATAAACATGGAAGCATTTACCTGCCTTCCACATTTTGTTTCCTCCCTCATTTTTGCCTGCCTAGCTAAGCTCTCTTTAGCCTGTGAAATCATGCGAGTTGCCCCTTGTCTCTCTGATTTTTTTCTTGTTAGTTTTTGTTTTGTCATTCTTAGTTTATTTTGTGTCTACCTACCAGAATATGCCACACAAGTCCACATTCCAAGCAGTTTTCCCCTTCCACCTCATCTCTGGAATCTGTGTACCCCAACTCAGCCTATTTAATTTACTTAAATTTTTAATGCTTAAAATAAGCAGGGAAATGCAACTAGGGTTATTACACCTTGCTAAGAAATATCTCCTAGTGATGGACCCTTTACATAAAGTAATTACAATACTCAATAGCATTATTACTTTATCAACCACATATGCTTTTTATTACAACGACAAGTAAAACCATGATAATAGACTAAAAAACAAAATATAATTATGAAAAAACATGATCTCACATAAAATCAAAAGTGATACCGAATACCATTAGATGTTCATATAAATTTCCAATTAATGCATAATATGAACATTGTGTCAATATTTCATAAAGCTAAAACCTCAAAAGTTATAAACAAGCATAATTAACAATATCTAAAATAAACAAGATGGCCATACCCCGTATAATAATTTTTGGGAAGATAAACATCTTTTACTGGTCAAAACCTTTCAAATGGGATGCAAAGATCCTCATGCCTGTGAAACAAAAACAAACATTGCTACCCAAAAAAAATTACTAGTAAGATAAAATGATCTAAAAAAACATTGATATCAAGTACGATACTGAAATATAAGGCAATAGATTTTCATAAAAATTCATAAATAGTTGTATAACATCTGGTTAAGTACAATTGAATTTTCAATCAGGTTGTATGAAAAACTCTAACAGAACTCCTTAGCCATGTAAATACCTGACCTCATTTCCTCCTTTTCTCTTGTCAATTTTGCTTATGACATTGAGATTTAGTATATTTCTACTTAAACATATCTTTTTATACTTTTTCACATACTTTCACATTTTTAGATTGTGATACTTATATGTTTCCTTATGTTCAATGCAATTTTTTTCTTAATAGACACAATATCTATGTTTTTAACTATAATAAATCATGTCGGTGTAGGTCACTACCATCGTGAGCATAGGTTTCTCCTCTAGAAGGAGATAATTTTTTCAGATGGCATTAGAAACCATTGATGAGTTAGTAGAATATTCACTAGATCATCTAGAGGAAGATGACAAAACCCAAACTATTTATGATCCCTCTAATTCCATTGTCGTCTTAAATGTATCTTGCTATATATTTTCACATACTTTCACATTTTTAGATTGTGATACTTGTATGTTTCCTTGTTTTAAATGCATATTTTTTCTTAATAGACACAATGTCTATGTTTTTAACTATAATAAATCATGTTGATGTAGGTCACTACAATTGTGATCATAGGTTTCTCCTCTAGAATGAGATAATTTTTTCAGATGGCGTTAGAAATCATTGGTGAGTGTTAAAATTGGCAACTAGGGCCAAACTCCATATGGGTCACCTTATTTATGACAACTGATATTTTTCTTGGATTCCTCTCTCCGAGAGGTGTAGGATTGATCTAAAGATCATTCGATTTCGACATGTAAAAATGAAGATATGAATTTATTTGTATTATTGACAAGTTGCCAAGGTCGGCCAACAAACAAAACAAGCATTTTTACCCCCATTTCATCCTCAACGTTGCATATAAAAGGAGGAGACCTCAAGGAATTATTTCATCATCTCATCTCATCTCATCACATCTCTCTCTCCTCACTTGACTGGGTACGCTAATCTAGGCAGCGATCTCTCACACGTGCAAAGGAAGGACACTTTTTGTTTGACTGCATTGACCGAATTTCAGAAGGTTGTTTTTTGGGCTGCATTGAACAACATTGACCTCCCTTTGACTACTCTTTTGGTGAGGCATCTCCTCCTTGGCAGGCCGTAGATCTGGGCATGAAAACCGAGGTGATCTGACCTCTGGTTTGACTTGCGTTGACTGCCCTAGTTGCTGGCTGTAGTTTGACTTCAGTTGACCAGACTTTGACTGAGTTTTTCAGACTGTCTTGGAATGTTTGGGTTTGTTGTTGGAGGCCGAAGTTGACTGGTTTTGACTGAGCTGCTTAGAGGAAGAATTCTGCATTGTTTAACTAGCGTTGACTTTTCTGGTTAGGGCTTTTCTGTTGCTGTCATAAAATATCAAATTTATAAATTTGTACTATCTCTCTCTGCTAAACTATTGAAGAATATAAGAAGAATTGATCAAGGGTTTCCCCACATTAGGGTTTGTCCTTGGTTGGTGCCACATCTTATGTCCTCTTATCTTGGCTTGTCTTCTACTGTTTATGTTTATGTTCTATCTGCAATTCACTATCATGATGATATGATTGCTAAACTGGATATTGATATTGGGCTAATAAAAAATTGTAGTAAATTTCTCTTAAGCATAGAACATACCAAAAATTAACATGATACCAGAGTTGAGGTGAAGACAAAGCCCAAGCAAGAGTGAAAGAGCAATCACCAAAGACAGTTGGACAAGGACAAAAGGCTCAATGGGTTCCTCATCCCACTTCCCGGCTAAAGACAAGCTCCGTGAAAAGTCTGACTATCATGGATGGAAGATGTCTCTTGATTTGACATTGGAAGAACAAGAAGTGTTGGATTATGTGAAGGGGAAAATCCCTAAGCCTTCTTCAAATGCATCGTTTGCTACGAAGAACAATTACAATAAGGCTGAAGTCAAAGCGAAGAAGATTATCAGAGATTCCATTGATAAGCGTCTGGTTGCCTACATATCCGATTTGAACACCTCCAAGGAGATCTACGACAGGTTGGTCAGCATGTTCAAGGTTAGTGATGCAAATCAAATTTTATTTCTCAAGAATAAGTTGAAGGATATTAAGAAGGTCAAGGACGAGGATATTCAATCCTACTTCTTAAGGATCACTGAGAGCAAGAATGATCTTCTGTCGATTGGAGAGGTCATTCCTGGCAGGGAACTTACTATCACTACCCTTGGAGGACTCCCACCCGAGTGGTATATATTTAGAACCACTATTCTCAATAATGATCGAATTCCAGGGTTTGAAGAATTAATGTCGAGATGCATTCAAGAAGAAACAAGAATTGTGGAGCAAGAAATTCCTTCTAATAGAGGCAACCCCACTGCTTTCTCTTCTCATGCCAAAAGGAGAAATAATGTAGGGTCTAAAGGTCATTTCAATGGAAAGCCTAGATCTAAGGGTGGAAGGAAGGGCAGGTGCTTTGTTTGTAATAAGTTTGGCCACTATGCAAGGGAGTGTCGAAATAGAAGGGACACATCACATGATGATGATCACAACCATTCCAGGGGAAACTTCAACAACAACAATCAAAGGAATGGCAGGTTCAATGGCAAAAGCAATGCAGGACATCAAGGAAATAGTCAACCCTCCAAGAAAGCAAGGAACTCCAGGTATGAAGAATCAAATGTTGTTAACAATAAGGAAAAGGAATACTATCTTATATCGGCCCTATCCACTACCTGTCCTCCGGACTCTTTGGGGAATTGGCTAATTGATAGTGGTGCCTCAAGGCACTTCACCGGATACAAGGAAGCTCTCTCTAATCTGATAGAGAAGGAGACAAACTTGGAAATTATTCTTGGAGACGATGCCACCTATCCCATGAAGGGAGTAGGAAATGTTACCCTTCAATTGAATCAAGGTAACACGATTCATTTACAAGAAGTTCTATATGTACCTAATCTCAAGAAGAACCTTGTGTCCATTCCGACAATGGAAAACAAAGGATACAAGGTGGCATTCATCGATGGAAAGGTACGCATTTGGAAAATGAATTTTAAAGATGCTTTTACTCTTGGGTTCCAGGTTGACACTTCGCATCAAGTTGGAGGAAGTCCATTGGGAGCCATGTCTTGCGACACATCTCTACAATCTGAACTATGGCACCAGAGGTTTGCCCATCTTCATTATAAGGCTCTACCCGATGTGAGACAGATGGTGACAAGTATGCCTGAGTTCAAAGTAGAGCATGAAGGATGCTTGACATAAATCTAGATGAGGTTTTAGCACTCAACTTTTCATTCCAACTGCATCACATGTCCAATGAAAGTGTGTCTACAAAGAACCCACGTGACCAACTTCTTAGGATGGCGAAGTCTCTCAACCATAAAGAACAAGAGATTAACACTAATACTACACCTTTCTTGGTCATAGTAGTAGAACAACAGATTAACACTAATGCTACACCTTTCTTGTTCTGGTTCATGGAAGCATTAAACTGTTACTCATCAGTGTTTGAGTCTCTAGATGCTACACTTAAAAGGAATATCATAGATCGTATGAATATTGAAAAATAATGCCTTGCCCGAGACATAGTGAACATAATTTCTTGTGAGGGGGAAGAAAGTATTGAGAGGTATGAAGCCGCACGAAAACGGGGCGCTAGAATGACTATGGCAGGCTTTAGTGTGTATCCTCTTAGTGCTAATGTTAAGGACAGTTAAATCTTTGCTCCATCAATCATACTGCAATAGCTAAAAGACTAAGGAAGAAGGAACTATGTATTTTGGATGGTTGGACATCTGCTTGGAATTGAGAAGCAAGGACTGTAAGAAGGTTCTTATACAATAATTTCTTACAATTTGTCAATACCATTGCAGAAACTGCATATGACTTTCATGTGTGTCAGGGAAGAGTTCAGAAATTTGCTTCCTTATGAAGGTAGAGAGGAAAATGCTAAGGCTTGCTAAAATCAGCGATATGCCTGTCTGCACAGTGGGAAACAGGATAGAGACAGTTACTATTTAACTTTCAGGAACTTATGCTTGACTAGCTAAAAATTATTGGATTTTTTTCTCATGATCTTGAGTACAGAGTCTCATAATCAACTAGATGAAAAATCAAGTCTATCTTTCAAATGTTTGAACCAAGACTGTATCACTGATATTACAGCAATAAAATAAATAATTTCAGTTTATAGAAAGGTAGCACAGTGGCAACATACTTGAATTTTTGGGGTGCTTCGAACAATCTTGTCCTGAAGATATGATTCCAGGTTGTTTGCAATTTTTAATTGGCATGGTTAGCTCTAATTTTGAAACTTTGTTGGCTCTGTTGCAGGTATCATTTTGCATCAATTCTTCGCCAGGCATTTTTCTTGGACTCGCTAAAGGAGTCTCATTTTCCGCATCCTTCATATGAGTAAACCTTTGATCCAGCACTGGTTTTCCATACAAACTTTCAAAGAGAGAAACTGGAAGTTCAAAGCAGGTTACAAGACCTCCTTATATAACAGACACAGGTGATCCCGGAATGTGGCAAAAGTTCTCAACTTCAGCCGACACTAAAGAAAACAAAGAGCTTATGTTTGAAATCTCTAACGACGTGCTTGGACAGCCTATTCCTCTACGTTGCTATCTTGTGAAGGATAGTGTTTCCCTCCATTACTGACCGTTCCGATAGCCCCTGCTTCCTGATCCATTGGTTTTGGCTTCTCCAGACACTAAAGAGCATTAGAGATTGTATTCCATTGCACAAAGATGCGTTGAAAGGGAAAATCTGCCAGAGCATAGTATTTCATGTTGAGGTCTCAAATTCTTGGTTCCATACAAATAGAAACCGCCAAAAGATATCTACGAACCAGCTGAACATTACAAATTTTCAGTCTCAGCACGTTGAAGTAAATCTGTAAAGAATGTGGCATTAGATTTCTTAGCTTAGTGACAGCCCTAATGTTCTATCCTATTTGTCAGTCATAAAAATCTCACAAAAACCTGTAAAGTTTGTGCCATTGTGTATGCTTAGCCTCTAAAAGCCCTAGCTTTCTATCTTCTTCTGTGTAATTTGAACATAACACCATCAAATACTAGAATAATCAATGTCCATTCTCAAATAACTTTGAAATGTGGAGAACCGAGACATAAATCATTCAATCAAATTACAAAATCATGATCCTTAACTCAATGCACTTCTTCCCAAACTCTGCTGTTTTTTTCAAACAAAATTGAGCACAGCCTCCTCTAGTCTGTTTATAGAGAGCCTTAATTTATGAAATCTTGCATGTAAGCCAAAATAGAGTCAAACATTTCCATTGAAAGCTCAGAATAACTGAACTGGAAAGAACCCTTGAATATATATTAATGATAATTTTTTATCTCTGATTCTTCCGCTTAAAACACTGTTTTGAGCATGGCCTCTTTCGACAGATTTAGTTCAGAGAATACAATGGATTATTTAATGAAATATTTCCAGAAATCCGAAATATAGCCAATTTTTCCAATCAAGAACTCAAAATAACTGCATCAGGAGAAAGCTTATACGATTCATGACGACAACAGGAAAAATAATGGCGCTTTGCAATTTTAGCACCCTTTTGCAGAAAATTACCTTTTCTAAACTCGTTTTGACGGTGAAGAAACACAAATGAATTGTTGGAAGCCATGCACGAAGAGATCTAGTGGCTCAGGGATCGATTCTGGGCAATGCTTATGCGATTGCAAACCAATATTGTTCAGATGCGGGCTTGCGAGGTCGAGGGATACATGCAATGGCGGCAAACTACCAAGAGGCTTTGAATCTAAGGGCAGGATAGGATGTTTACTGTCCAATCATGTCATCGATGACCATAGATTTG
This sequence comes from Pinus tabuliformis, assembly GCA_031772625.1. Taxonomy (NCBI): domain Eukaryota; kingdom Viridiplantae; phylum Streptophyta; class Pinopsida; order Pinales; family Pinaceae; genus Pinus; species Pinus tabuliformis. Next base: position 937,685,177 of record CM062810.1, on the reverse strand, counting down.
TCTTTTAATCAAATGGATTTTCAAAGAATTTGGAATATTAAATCCAAAGAATTTGGAATATTTTACAAATTTTATTATTTAAGCGGAATAATTTGTTTAGTTGGATGTTTTTGGTTGGGGCATGGGACATTGCACATTATCTAAGGAGAAAGACCATTGTCATCCTAGAGTTTACAAGTGGTTTTTAAGGCTCAGTAATAATATAGACTATGAAAATGTACAAAACCACTACCAAGTGTTTCTAAGGTGAATAGTTGGCCTAGTGATGCTCATGAAGACCATTTAAGGGATGGTTTTTAGGGCCTTAAGCATTGTTCAGGGATGAAAATGGTTCATGAGGGCCCAAAAGAGGTGTAACATAATGTTCATGGTCCATGTATAAGATCCCAAGCCACTTCAATACAACCCCTAAAAAGAAAATATTTTTCCTAGATATGTTGTATGGAAAATGTTTAATATTTTCCTTTAGTGACTAATTCATATTGACTACTACTACAGATTTTAGAATATCTAGCATGAAAAAGTGTTCAAAATTTTTCATGTTATATGTTGATGCCTATTGCTACACTTGTTATCTTGCAACCTTTATTCTTCTAGAAATATATAGTTGTCTCATATAAAACCTCAAGCCATAGGCTTGGTAACACCCTTCAAATAATCTTTACTCTCATTTATTAAATATTTTGTATTTCCACTTTTCAACTTCACTCACAAAGAAATACAAATCTAGTTAACAATGAGTAAAATCCATCAAAAGTGCTACCTAAAGTCGTGGTTATTTTATCTATTAGATATGATGAAACTATTTATGAAATAAAAGATATCAATATGTGACATAGTAATCATGACCATTTATGGGAATTATTACCTATAATTATTCATCTCATACATTAGTTTGTTTCAATTACAAGAGATATTGAATAATCAACCCATGTTCATTTACCAATGATATAAAAAATAAGATGAGATTCTAGTTTCTTCTTTAGAAATTCTCATTTTGGATAGTCTAAGTAATGGTGTTTTATTTGAACTTTGGTATTGTTTAATTTTATATTATAACTTCTCTCCTATACATATTTATTTCTCCTAAAATTGCAAAGAGGATCTTTGGACTACATGCACATATAATTGAAATGGATGAAGGTGTCAATTGGGAGGCTAGTGAAGAACTTGCACTTGCAACTCTAATAGTGGATATTAACCATGCAAGATTGAGTGGTTAATATGTTGAGAAGTATCTTTAGTCATTGGAATTTAATCTTCAAGTCAGAGGGGCCATATAAGAGCTCTATCATTTTCTATTGCACATGTTTAGAGATATTGAATTCTACATGAATTGAAAAATTTAGAGATTTGTGTCCAAGAGATCTTCAAATAAAAGAAAATGATATAGTTTCTTTGCAATGTGAGCATTTATTCATCTATAATTAGGCTAGGTTGGCATAAGATTTGTAGGGAGGATATCATAGAGGAGAATGTTGTCAAAAAGGTCTATAAAGAACTTCAAAAGAGGGTCTTGTTAAGCTTATGGATCCCAAACTTCAAAACCCCCCAAAGAGAAATTTTAATCTCCCTCGATAGTAGTGTGACCCAAGTGAATGGAGGGAAGCTTTACAAAAGAGAGCTAGAAATATTATCTATTCAAATAAAGCTTGTAAAGGTTTAATCAACAAAAAGACATGTCCAGGACCTCAGATTAAATATCAACAAAGAATCCTGAGTGAATAGAATAATCATTTTTTAGGCTAATGAAACCAACATTTCATCTTGTGACAAGGCCCCCTAAATGGCCAATAACATCATTAGATAAAAACTCCCGATGAGGGAGAGAATTCTATAGTAATTGGATCCCCTTTTCCCCATCCGCCATTGATTCTTGTATAATGACAATATGAGGGTAGTGAACTTGATTAAACTGTTTATAGCTAAGTTTTTTATAGGGTTGGCTAATGCCTTGCAATTCAAGGGTAAGATTTTCAGTTTGAAAGAGATTCAACGCTTGAAGCTCTAAGGGGAAATTTAGGGCCATGGTTAAAATCATTTAAATCACTTGAAGCCATTTTGTAGGTTAATCCTACCCCCTCAATCACTAAACCCTAATTTAACTTATCTACCATAGTTCAAAGATTTTAGACAATTATTTCCCATTATTTTATGTTGGCTCTATGATACACTCAAGGTTAATGGAATGTTTCCAAACATGGCCTATTATTGTCTAATTTCCTAAAATATTCCATCTTCTAGGAGCAAGAAGGTCTCACTCGAGGCACATATAATAATTCCCATTAAGTAATGCGCAAAATGTCAAATATTTTAGCGGGGATCACATTCATTATGATATTATTGGTGCCAATTTAAACCATTAGAACTAACATCATTCAAATGAATAAAAACATGCATATATCACCCAAATATAGTACAAATACAAACAGATCAGTAGAACAGTATTTCGTTATACTAATAACATGCATGGTATTACATAACTCTAATGTAGAGTGAACACCAAAAATTGATAATAAAAAAATGTAACCCCTCTTACAAATTATCCCTAATATTGAATCTATTTAAGTACCTTACAAACCTCGTATATATAGGAAACTAGAGTAGCTGCAAAAGATTCAAAATTATAATAGAGAATCAACCAACCATAAGCCACTTAACAAACAAAAAAAGGAGTACAAAAGAGTTTATTTCTTTAGAGAGATACACAAATTATCCATAAAAGTAGGTGCAAAGAATATATGAGATGACTCGTTAGCCTTGTGTACTTAGCCTTATATAAATCCACATATTCAACCTTCTACATGTTTACTTCTACAAATTCATATTTTTCAAGTTTTGTTGAGCTTCTCTTTGTGCCAAAACTTAGTAAAAGATGATACACAAAAATGCCTCGGTCATGCCTTCCAACTCATCCTTGAGTTGGGTTCTATGCTTCATATATGTCCTCCTCTTATGACCAATATTTGAATCGCATGGCACATATCAAACTTTCACCTAGTAAGTATGGCTTGTACCTATGATAACTCCCCTTATCTAAATATTGGATTATGATGATCACAAGTAGGTAACTTTCTTTATGAAGCCTTTACATGTGTAACTTTATTATGGTAGGACTAGCATACATAGGTAGATCTCTAATATCCCTGTGGATTTTTTATTACAATTACACATGATGATAACTACAATAACCATGGGGAAATATATACACGTGCAACATACCTACTTTAGGCAATCATAATCCTCATCTTAGCCACATTACTAGATACTCTTCCCAAAATATGTTTGATATCTCCTCCCAATTGTAGTTTTCAACTAAAAGGATCCATCAAAGCTTATCTCAGTTTCACGTTGGCCTTCTCAATTCTAAATGTACAACTACCTTAAAAATGGTGATGTTGAAAAATTGGACCAAAATTATAGGAAAGACTAGTGGCCAAATCCTTCACTTACTTTACCTTCATTGTCCATACCTAACTAATGAGAGCACAAGAACACCTACTTCTCTAGAAGCACCTATAATAATTTTGTGGGTTTAGCTAAATACCCTTTGGTTAGTGTTTACACATCAGTCTAGATACTAAAGTGATGTGCCTACAATCATAATCCACTAGGTATATTTTCTCTTAAAAAACTATGCAAATATAGATGTCCCTTTTATGGCCAAGTTCCACCAAAATGGTTCCTCCTTGGTCTGGTTGCATGAAGATGAGTGCAAACCAACCTCTTGTCATGGTAATAATCGCCAGCAACTAGTCCAATAAATGTCCCCAAATTTCCACAGTCCAATGCTTCAATCACCTAGGGGTATAATTTCGACCACGAACCCTTCCAACAAGCACAATACTCTCAGTAAATGCATCTTGGGCCATACTGATACCTTCTCTGAATACCAACAGACGCCCCTTCTCATGCACCTTGGTGCATTTTGTTTTTTTCTTCCCCCCCGTTCTTTGTGCGTGGTTTATCGGGTGTTGTTCATCCTCTGCTGACTCATACTCATCCAAATCCGATGCTCTAGTATCCTCAATACCAGGTTCCTGACGAGTGATGCCATCAAAACATCCTGAAGTGCGAGCCGCAGGAGTAGGTCGCTAGCCTTGGGGGTTTGCTCCTCATGAGCATGGTACATTATTCCCAGTATTTACGATGCCATATGTATCAGTCCCATGAATGCTCGTGCATAAGACGCCCCTTGTACATTTGTCGTGAGACCCTATTGTTCGAGTTCCCAGTACTGTAACTCCGATGGTGATGGGATATTCAGGACCGGTTGAGCCTGGTCGTCCTGTAGCTGAAGAAAGTTCGGATTTACCGTCGAGCCCGGGTGGGAAAACCCTAGGGCATTTAGGGAAACCTTCACATCATCCATCTCTGAGGTAAATGCGTTGATCTGGACTTCCGGTTCATGGTGTATCGCCGGTGAAACCCCAATTTGGTGTTGATGTGGCCCCTCAACCCAAATTTGGGAAGCCTCCATAGAATGAGAAGAATAATCCACAAGTTCCTCGTCGATACAAAATGATGTTCACATGTACTCCGTTATACTATCCCTATGTGATGTTGTGCACAGCACCCTCTGAGAGACATTGGCCCAACTGAACAAAACGTTCACCTCCACCGTTCGATCCCCTTACTAGTTGACCGAGAAAACCCGCGAGACCATAAGCTGCCAAACCGCCGCAGATAAATATAAACCATGTGCACTGACCCTTGTTGGCTAGCGTTGTGACCATTCCCTCACGCTGTTATCGCTCCCGGGTGCAGGTGAAAACCCATCTTCGCACCAGAAAAAACCCTAGGGTTACACTGCCATGGAAATTCCTCTTGGATTCTTCTATATGATCTTCTCTAGACAAATTCCTTATTTCCATTTGATTTCTGTTCTATCTGCAATTTCTTATCTAATATTGGAGCATCTCCATAGATTAGTTAGTTTTACTAAACCAAACATTTTATTAGAAATAATCATTAATCTTATAACATTACGACTTCACTGCACTTTTTAACCACACAACTTATTTTTATGTCACCATAATTCACCTTTAATGTAACATGATTACATTGAAAAATCAACCAAAATCCCCCAAATAATTTTTCCTACATAGAAACAAGCGTCATATGATTAATAATTCTTTACCATAAGCAATACCCCCTATTAAGCCAAAGAAAACACTTACACATTTCATTTAATGGAATTTAATTCCAATTGAAAAACACAAAATCATTTCATTTAAGTTCCATTCAAGGTTTCACCGCATTTCTGCTTTTCAAATATCAAAATTTTTCATTTCCCTCGCATTCCAGGGTTTTTCAAATATCAAAATTTGTTCATTTCCCTCGCGTTCCAGGGTTTTTCAAATATCAAAATTTGTTCATTTCCCTCGCGTTCTAGGGAGGAAGGTCGCCATATCATCCCATTATGTTTCTCAAATATCAAAATTTATTCATTTCCTTCACGTTGCAGGGTTTTTCCAGGGAAGAAAGAGGAAGGTCGCGGCCATGTTGTCGCAGGTTTGATTTGATACATTTGGTTGAATACAATAAATTGGATTCTAGGTGCCTCCAATCGTGGTGGTTTCATTCTACGAAGGGATCTGCACAAGGTTCCCCACACTCCTGTGCGATGGCCCATCCCCAAGCCTCCATCACTCTTTGCAACTTTAAAACACTTCTAGACAAGTGCAAGAGGCACTCAAGAGGCTGTATGTACAAGATTCCGCAGAGGAAGATGGAGCCGAAGGTATGGGTTATGTGCCAAAGAAGACAACAGGTGTCTTTCCGACCCTGAAATCAGTGAAGAAATTAAGCAGAAAAGAGAGCAAAAATGCGTTGATTAAGACAAGGAAATAAAATGTCCCAAGACTGTAGGAGGTCACCATCTAGATGCTCTACCACAGGTGGATTGTGATGATCCAGTCGTCCCTATAAATGTCAGAGACACAAAAAAGGCATCAGATTTGCCTATACCACAGGGTTCCGAGAGTTCCGGAGCAATGAAATCAGATGCCGAGGAAATGGATGTGAGCTGAGACAAGCAGGATCGAGGCTCTGTGCCAGAGGAGAGGTTTCCAGAGGATACTAAACCCACTCAAGAGGTAGGTAACTACATTTTATTTTTATTGTTTAATTATAAGAATTAATGCAAGAAACTTGTCCATGAGTGACTTCCGTTGGTTTAGGTGATAAGTCTGGATGGTAATATTTCTACCAAAATCGCCCGGTGCTTTCCTGTTATGCCATTTAGGTGGCGTGGACAACAGTGATAGTGAAGCCTGGTGGTTGGGTTAAACTCTGCTGACCTCACTAGTGAACCAATGCCTTATTGGTGGCTTATGTAGAGATTTTCACTTTTGAAATAACTAATAGCTTGCCATATGTCATTCAATAGAACGGTTTAGGTTGGAGGTCGATATTCCCAAGTAAATTTTTGTTAAAACTATGATGGGCAATGAATGGAAGATTAGATCTACCCGACCGATGGACTTCTCTACCCTGTGCTACATACCCATTTGATGACAGGCAACATTGTTCAGATCAATGTCAGTAGAGGCGTGACTAGTATACCTCTTTTCCATTCAGTTCTTGTTCCTATTATCATTTCCATTCCTCTGTTGGGATTACACTTCTACAACACCACCAGTTTTTAAGTGCATGATATATTCAAGGAGATGGGTGGGTTCAAGTTGCTTATCCGTCAAAATTCTATAGTCACGATTCTAGTTTTGTTTTGTTTCTGGTTATGTTTATGTTTCCTATTTCTAGTAAAGTAGGTTTTGTATCTCCAAAACTCAATTTTATAGTGGTAATGTACGCCGTCACGGAGGTGATTTACGCTTATTATTCGCCAGAAACCTTGAGTCCTATTTCTTGTTCTATTCACCATGTAGTCATGTCTCTTGTTTTGTTTACGTTTTACCCTTTTTGGTAAAATACGTTTGGACTGTGGATTGATATTTTAATAATGCCATAACAAATTTCCTATGAATATAAGGCAAAGTAATGCACAGGACTTGAGTAGGTCATGAAATGTTCAAATAGAAAAATCGTCTTTGACGTTGGTGTAGCCGTAATCGTTTTGGGTGAAAATCCAAATGTTTTGATTCGATTTTTCTTAAAATTATGTTATCGAACTTCTTTTTTTACTATTTTACATATATGGAAAAACCTCAGCCTTGCCGAGTAAGTTCATGCAGGTTCTCTACTTTACAATCTATTTTTGCTCGCTTGACCTAATAATATTTTTCTTATAATTATCAAAACCTTAATCTTTGTTTTTTACAAAAAGGCTATACCTTACTTCCAGTTTCTAAAAGCGCGGTATGCTGGACATACTGATGTAAAAGCAAAGATGGGAATGTGCCTTTTTTTAGTCTATTGTGTGGGTCTTTTTAGCCGTTGCACAACCAGGTTACTCATTATCCAGTTCTCCTTGTTGTCAACTTGTGGCTCTCAGAGATGAAGTCTTCATTGTTTTTGTTGAATCTTGTGTCATGAGTGATCTCCTTAGGGGTCTCAGAGTCTCCTAGCTTGGAGCTCTCACTTTTACTGCGGAATCTTCATTCTCATACCCTCTTACTCCCCCTACTTCCCTGTACATTTGTGTATTCTATATTACTTTTTCTATAACTGTCTTTTGTTTCTAATTTCCATATTTTCCTGTTCTCTTACTTGAGTGAAATATTTGGAATTAGTTAACAATAGACTCTAGCCTAATAAATCTATGCATTTTTACGGAAAGGACTTGCAGAAATAGATTATTAGTTAACAATAGACTCTAGTCTGATAAATCTATGCATTTTTATGGAAAGGACTCGCAGAAATAGATTTATCTGTTTCAGGGTTCTGGTTTTGACATGCAAGTAAAATCATAATTTTATTTATTGTGTATGTATTTTAAAGAGTTATTCTCAAATGTGCTTGTCACTAAAATCTGGGAAAGTTAGAGGGACAATATGTTTTCTTTTTGGCAAAAGGATGGATTTAAGGTTGCAATAAATGAAATTGAGATTATATAACATGATTGTTTCATCAGAGCAAGTGACTCTGAGAATCTGGGTATTGTTTTTGGTAAAGATTTGATTTTTAATGCTAGTTAGACCATAAGAGTAATCTAGTTAGACTGTTAGCATACTTTGTAACCATGCTTGATTAATACCTTGATATGTATTATTAGCTCATCATAAAAAAGGGTTAGTAACCTTACCAAAGGATATCTAGGCTAAATAGTGTATTACTTATCTATGTAGTAATGCTTAGATATTTAGAACACTAGCACTACTTGTATTACTTATCTATGTCGTAATGCTTACCTATTTAGAACACTAGCATTACCTATGGTTAGTCTAGTAAATCCTGGTTGTTAGTTAAATACACAGTAATAATACCAGCTACCTTGCTAGTGTTACATGGAGTTAATATCACTCTTGTGGATTAACTTTATCTAATCACACTAGTCTGGGCATTTACAGAGGCATAATTATCTAACAACAATTTGAATATGATAAGATATATGTCTTATGTGCATGTGTAAGAGTCTATTTTTCAATTACGCTTGTTGAGCTTAATCAAGCTTGTTACTTGCACTAAGCTCGAGTGGTTTACTCATGATACATAAAATTAAGTCTAGCTAGAATTATAGGCATGGCTTAGTCTATTACATCGCAGTAAGTGATATAAGGAAAAGTACAACGTAGTGAGTGATATAAGGCAAAGTATATGGTGCTACATTAAGGAATTGCACGTGAAGTTCTCAGATCACTTCTGCGTGTCATCTCGGAACTATATTATTATGTTGAGGGAAAAAACTCATATTTTGGAGGAGGTCTTAAATTGTTTTGATTTGAGAAGCGAGATAGAAATGGATTTAGGGTGGGGATTAATGGGAGGAAAAGGAAGATTTTATTAAATTCTAATGATTTTTAGCAAATGTATATCTTATTGCAGAGAGGCCAGAGAATGTGCTTACCATGTGGAATACTACTTCGAAGGCATCCACCACGGAAAAGAGGCCAACTAGCCCTTTTACTCTCAATGCATTTTAAGCCCTAAAAACATTTTCCCATTTTCCTGAAAGTATTTTTGTTAGGTACTTGTTACTGTGATTTTCTCATATAGCTGGATCCCATTTTACCATAACCCTTTAAATTCCTGTGGTAATATGATTGTTTTTTTCTTCCATCTGATTTGTCTCAATTGCAAGATTCAAAAAAAGTTTTCAATCTTAATCAATTATTGAGAATGCTGACATCTAAATATAATGTAGTTCATTGTTTTTAATTAAAACGTGTGAAATCAACAACAGAAGTCCTATTGCCCAACAGGATTTTATGGCTTGATTGACAAAATATAATAAAATGGAATAAAATAGAGTACCTCCTCCAAAATTTGTGACCTTACTCAACTAGTAGCTAGCAAGGACGTTTTTACTTTGCAAAATTGGAAAGTGTTCAAGGTTGTAAGTTAAGATATGTATCAAGTGTGCTATATATAAACTGCACACTCTAGGTATAATTGCTAGTCAAATATTATAACCAGTAGTAAATACGATGGTATGGTTAACTTGTACAGGTTGCTTAATATTTATTCCCAGACCATAAAAACAAATGTGTGATTTGTTTAACTCATGAGTGAAAACGATTTCGATAGAACAACAAGGCTGCAATGCAATGGCATACCTACCCAATAAATAATTTATTTGCTTAATAGATTATAGATGTTCTATACAATAAACCTGTGTGAATATGGTCACGTTATTAAACCAGACAAATCGGCTCAGAATAATTCGATATTCAAAAGCAAAGATCATTTTCTTATACGTTCAAACATGTTCAAACTAGCCATCATTTTTATTCACTGAAATTTTCTGACACAGTCAAAGCCATTACATCCCTTAACATTTATTTACAAGCTCTGCCAATGGATCATGTTCAGATTTTGTGAACAACACAACTTTCTCAAGCTACTTTTTAATGCCCACATACATATATATACCTCAAGGGTAGTTTAATGCCCTATATATATATATATATATATATATATATATATATATATATATATATATATATATATATATATACCTCAAGGGTAGTTTAATGCCCACATACACATATATATAGTTCAAAGGTAGTTTAGGACTAACTAATCAGTTCATTTCTAAAATAAAAATCTCGAAAAAAAATCCCTGGGAAAGATATACTACAGGTAAGACAGGAAAATCATGGAAATAACTAGCATTGATGACAGTGTATACAAATAGGTATTGTTTTCACAAGAGTTTTTTTCATTCCTCAAATTGTGCTTGGGCCAGAAAACAAATTTTCAATGTAAATGTAGATGAGAACCTTCCTTTCTGAGAGCAAACCCGGATATTAAAGATATGAGTAAGAGGAAAACAGTTGCATATAGTCGAACAGTGAAGCAGGCAATAAAACATTGACCCCCAACCCCTGCAAGGCTTTTACAACAGTAATATTTGAATGCTTAAATGGCTTGCACCTCCCATTTGTTCTTGGCCATTGAAAACACTATTGTTATATTGAAAAAAATAACTTTAATGCTACTTCACATTACTCACTCAAGGTTTATAAATTATCTATAAGATCTCTGCATATGTAGTGTAGAATCCAGAAATTGCAAATTTATTATACAAACTGTGCAATGGGCTTTACATTGTTAATATGTAGTGTAGAATCGAGAATAGGCAAATTACCTTGCCTCATTAGTGGAAGTCCAGAAGGAGTGATAAAATTTTGCTCTATTGTACTTAGTATCTGAAACAGAAAAACCAACCAAAAGAAAAGAGTGTATACAGACATGAATCATATCCTCTTCCTGAGAGAAACTAAGGCAGCAATAACCTCAGTACGTGATAGCACTGAGCTCTTCGGCATCCTTTATTAGGAGGTATCCTATGACAAATAATTTCATACCAACTTCTTTTCGCCAGAAGTGAAAAAAAGAATTGACGAAACTGACCTCAAGCATACTTGCATTGAAGCTTCTAGATTGTGGATCAAAGCTGAAATCTGAATACAGTCCCAAACCCCTGAAAGCATGAAACCAAGCACCGAAAAACCCCAAGAAGACCTGCACACTAAACTTTTTATGTGACTTATTGATCCGATATAAACTTTCAATTGTTCTAAGATTCTATATTCAATATGGATAACTTGGAAAATGCTACTTTTCTTTAATGATTTTATACCAGGCAATGAATTATGACTGAATTCGAATATTTTGTGCTAACTTTTGGTATTTTTCCAGACTTTTGTCTTAGTAGTAGTTCTGATCGTAGAGGAGGTTGTCTAATATTGTCCATGTATTCATGAATTATGATTGAATTCTAACATATTTTGCTCACTTTGGAGATATTTCAGTCATGGTTTTTGCAGTTCTGATGTTAGAGTAGCCTGCCTAACCCTGCTCGTTGCAGATAGGGGAATTTGGTTTAAAGTGGAATACCTTTATCAGATCATGGGCTTCCTTATGCATAGAGTATAAAATACCCAGTTGGTCATTGAATAGAGATCAAATATAAACATAGCTTGTGATTTTGGTTTTTGTCCTGTTTTGATTGGGCAGATTTTGTTTTAGTACTAATCCTGATTTTAGAACAGGCTCTCTCTTCACCCTAATTATGTATTTATTAGTGCAGACAAAGGAAGTAAGAAACCTATATCAGATCATGAGCGTTCTTTAGTTCATAGTTAAAAGGAATTTAAAGTTTAGTTTCATCCTTCTGTATTAGAAAGTTTGGAACAACAATAAGAAAAAGCACTCTCCTCTAATTTAACGCTTACCTATGCTACAAATATAAGACCTATAAAAACCCTAATCCTAGATGCCTTAAACCAACTCAGAAAAGTGCCTTGTGTCTGTCAAAGATCAGACTCATGTTAAAAACATGCAAAAGATATGTTGAATATAGGCACTCAAGTTCAACTCAATAACAGGTGCACTTGTTTTATTGAAAGCACCAACAAAGGATCTCAAACGAAGTCCCCAGGCTAATAAAATGATAATGAACTCTGGTTCAAATACTGGTGGATAATTATTGTAATTGTCCTCCAAAGATTCTTCTTTGCCTGCAGAGACCCTTCAATTATTTCACTCAATCAAAACTCTGCACAAACCATAGGTTAGCACCTGTTTATAATTGGTACTCTAGTGCTTAAAATATTTGAATAGTATGCCCATCTCTCTCCATTAGATGGAAAAGGAAAATATGATAAAGTTCAAACATAAGCAATACTCTTTTCTTGATATATCAATTAATTATGTTCTTAAACTGGAAAAAATCTTTTCTTGATATATCAGTTAATTATGTTCTTAAACTGGAAAAAATAGATCGGTTTTATTTAAAAGATAACTAGAGAAGTACACTATCCACCTACGAGACAATTAGATTATTAAATACTAAATAGCAGAAAAAAAATGTCCTCTAAATGCCGGGCCAATGTCTGTACACATGTTCTGCCTCAATACATGCATTATACTAGCAGCAACAACAGCATACTCACACTGACACAATAATCTGACCAGCAGCATATAGACATTACCGGGCTTATGATCAGTATAATGATGATAAATACTCTTGGCAACTTATGACTCAACAACAGTATAACTCTCAGTCTCAAAACCTACAGCAAACACTCAGATTTCTCAACCATACAAGTACATACTTTTTTCTTCTTTTTACCCAGCAAACATACTCTGACCTCAGCAGCATACATGTTCACAATTTGGCCCACACATTTCTTTTATGTTACAGGGCTTACAAGGGCGCTACAACAATCATGCAAAATATGTATAGAACGTCAACAGTTCATAAAAATATATCTGCCCCTGGGATCACTCTTCTGACAATAGACCAAAGCTACTCGACCAAGAGATCTTCTACAATATAACCCTTTGACTTGTAGCAGTTGGACAAGCAACTTAATGCCAAATAATGCAGAGAAGTCACAGCTTCAGAGATAGATCACCAAACTGATGAATATATGACATAGTACACAGCTTGATGTCAAACTATTCTCCAAGAGAGGGTCTCAGCCACTCAGGCTATAGTATTCTCAACAAGTGTTTCGAACTCCTTCACCAAGTGATCTCAGTCTCTGTTATCCGGAAAATAAGTTTCTGAGTTTATGTTAGAGTTTTTAGTGATGCCTTTGGTCAAACAGTTTGGCCACCCACTGCTGTAGATGCCTTTTCACAAATTTAAATTTATATAACACACATAGTGATCAATACATGACAACATTATCTGATTCTCATTAAGCCCAGAAATTTACGTAAGGATGATATACGTATAAGCAGTGAAGAGGAAGAGCAAGAACAGTGATGTTAAGAATTTTTGAAATTACACAGTTCTGGGATCTATATTACAGTTGAGTTTGCACAGTGAAAGGAACAATGGAACCTGATTGGAGCCTTGTGAAGTGCCTTTGGTGAAAGGCTCAACCCTCTTATTTTGTAGCAAGAGTAACCAGTTTTACAAATTGTTTAAATTAAATGCTTTTTAACTAAATAAATTATATATAAGAGAGCCTTCTAAGTTATATAAGTTTGAGTTTTTTAATTGAATTGTGTATAAATGTTAATATCTTTAAAGTTTTGAAATTTCAATAGTGATTTTGGTAAACTTTTTTTTTAAATAATTAAATTTTAATATTTAATAAAAATAGTGAAATTAATATAAGTTAGACAAAATTATCATTAAATCTAAAAAAATTAGATTTAAAATTTAATATAAATGATATATTTAATTATAAATTATTTAACAAGTCTAATTTATCAATATATTTTAAATTAAAAGAAATATAAAGTTGAATTATAAATGATTTAATAACTTTTTATATTAATACAATGTGAATTTCAGCTATTTAAATCATTTAACATATTAGCCTAAATCATTTATCAATTATTGAGAGAGGTCAAATCTTTTGAAGTGAAAACCTCTTTTTTTAGTGCAAAACCTGAAGAAATGTTTGCATGCCAAAAAATTTGATCCCTCTCAGCATTTAATAAATTCAGAATTAAGATGGATCTAGACTGGTTCTAATTAGTGTACCATGTCATTGCTAAACAAGTATTTAATCTTATTTATAAATTAACAAGTATTAGGCTTACCAATCTAGTTCCAAAATGACAATGGTATGTTTACAACATTTGATTGAGTGATTACACTTGTGACTCAATTACAAGGTAATATTCAACTATGAAAGACAATTCCACTAGGAGGGTATGCTACCATTTGGTTCACTTTCCTTATACTTCATGATAATTGTTCTTTTTGTGCAAGGTGTTGGTTTTCATTATTACCTTGATTATAAACAACATAGATAATAAATCATAAGACTAGTTCAACATATACCATTAACGAATTTTAGGGTTAGCATTGAATATAGTAGTAATATGTAAGCATACTCTTGTATGCTCCTCATAGTACAATGGTATTTTCCTTGAAGTAAATTTTGTGATTATGTTGGAGTCCTCAACAATAACTACATCCCTTTGCACAATGTCCTTGAGGAACTTGACTCCTTGATACATTGTTAGTGCTTCCGCTTGTTATTAGTTGCTTGTCCCTATTTCCAGGAAAATTTTAATTTATAGGGACCTCTTCCACTTAGCAAAACACAATGCAAGGTCTTGATCTCCATTGAATCCATTCCCTCTAGTTCCATAGTGTTGGCATAAAGAATTTTAGCTCCTGGCTGCTCTTTGGGTACCCCTAAAATTTGTATACCTTGGCTCATTGTAAAATTTGTATAATGTGATTTCAAGGACACCTTATCTCATTTGCAGTGAACATTTCTACCAACTCCATGTAGAGGACCCTCTTTTCAATATGTTTTCAATTCTATGTTTTGAATTTTTTTTAATTGGAAATGTAAAATCATAAATTTAATTAATTATATGTTTTAATTTTATTTTATTTTTAAATTAAAAATATAAATCATAAATTTAAATGGTTCAAATTACATTATAATGCACTTAATATTTATAATATGGGTAGCCCTTTCCAAATTTATACTTTCCATTATATATTAAATATTATCCATTAAAATGAAAATAAATATCTACAAAATTTAATAATAATAAAGAATTTGGTATGTTAATATTATTTTTTAGTGATTTTAAAATTATAAATTATAATTTTTGAAATTATATTACATTTTTCATGTATTATTGTATATAATATTTATAAAATTAAATAAAATAACCATATATTTAATAAAGTTTTTATTATTATCAATTTTATGGTTTGAAATTTTTCCAAAATAAAAATATAAAATAATGGTTCAAATTTCATTGTAATTCACTTGATATTTATAATATTTATGGGCTTTTCCAAGTTTATGTTTTCTACTTTATATTAAATATTATTGATTAAGATAAAAATAAATATCTACAAATTTAAATAATTGCATGGAGAGACTTTAGTCTAACATGAATGATTACATGGGAGACTTTAGCCCAAAGTGAATGAGATGTTCTAAGGTTATGTAATGTTATTTAAACATGTTAATTTAGTCAAATTACATAAATATAAAATAAAATAAAATAAAATAAGAATTATAATTATTAATAATTAAACCATTTTAGATTCATCTTAACTCTAGATTTAGATAGCCTACAAAGGGATCAAATTTCTCAAGGTGCAAGCTTTTCCTTTAGATCCATCTTAACTCTAGATTTAGTCAGCATAGAGAGGGGATTTTTTTCTTGATGATAATGTTAGAGTTTGTTCTATTTGCATAGTTTGGGAAATCTTACAAAGACCTAGGATTTCACATGAGTGAGAGAGACAATTTACTTGATGTGGTTTATAAACATGTATATGCATCTCCTAGATGGGGAGGAGCATGTGGAGGGATATGGAGGTGAGTATGAGATTGTTTTGTGTGAGAAATCCATCACAACTTAGATTTCTCACTCTACAATGTTTTTATGTGGGAAAAGGAAATCTAACACATGTTAGATTTTCTTTTACATTGCAATGTTGTTAATCTAGCACACATTAGACTTATTTAGTCCTAAAATATTGTTATGTTCTTGTGTTTGTGCTAGAAGGAAATATAGCATGCTTTAGATTTCTTTCAAATTTAAATATGCTTGTGTTTGTGTTGGAAGAAAATTTAACACAAGCTAGATTTCTTATACTCTACAATGTTGTTGTTGGCAACGTGCGTGTATTTGTGGTAGACATAAATCTAGTACTTGCTAGATTTCTCACTCTACAATGTTTCTATGTGCTCGAGTTTGCACTAAAAAGAAATCTAACACATGTTAGATTTTATTTTACATTGTAATGTTGTTAATCTAGCACACATTAAACCTATTTAGTCCTACAATGTTGTTATGTTCTTGTGTTTGTGCTCGAAGAAAATATAGCATGTGTTAGATTTATTTCAAATTTAAATGTGCTTGTGTTTGGGTTGGAAGAAAATTTAACACAAGCTAGATTTCTTACACTCTACAATGTTGTTGTTGGCAACGTGCTTGTATTTGTGGTAGACATAAATCTAGCACTTGCTAGATTTCTCACTCTACAATGTTTCTATGTGATCGAGTTTGCGCTAAAAGGAAATCTAACACATGTTAGATTTTCTTTTACATTGCAATGTTGTTAATATAGCACACATTAGACTTATTTAGTCCTAAAATGTTGTTATGTTCTTGTGTTTGTGCTAGAAAGAAATATAACATGTGTTAAATTTCTTTCAAATTTAAATTTGCTTGGGTTTGTGTTGGAAGAAAATTTAACACAAGATAGATTTCTTATACTCTACAATGTTGTTGTTAGCAACGTGCTTGTATTTGTGGTAGAAAAAAATCTAGCACTTGCTAGATTTCTCAATCTACAATGTTTCTATGTGCTTGACTTTGCGCTAAAAGGAAATCTAACACATGTTAGATTTTCTTTTACATTGCAATGTTGTTAAACTAGCACACATTAGACTTATTTAGTCCTAAAATGTTGTTATGTTCTTGTGTTTGTGCTAGAAGGAAATATAGCATGTGTTAGATTTCTTTCAAATTTAAATGTGCTTGTTTTTGTGTTGGAAGAAAATTTAACACAAGTTAGATTTCTTAGACTCTACAATGTTGTTGTTGGCAACGTGTTGTATTTGTGGTAGACATAAATCTAGCACTTGCTAGAATTCTCAATCTACAATGTTTCTATGTGCTTGACTTTGAGCTAAAAGGAAATCTAACACATGTTAGATTTTCTTTTACATTGCAGTGTTGTTAGTCTAGCACACATTAGACTTATTTAGCACTACAATGTTGTTATGTTCTTGTGTTTGTGCTAGAAATAAATATAGAATGTGTTATATTTCTTTCAAATTAAAATGTGTTTGTGATTGTGTTGGAAAAAAATTTAACACAATCTAGAATTCTTATACTATACAATGTTGTTGGCAACGTGCTTGTATTGGTGGTAGACATAAATCTAGCAGTCGCTAGATTTCTCACTCTTGAATATTTCTATGTGCTTGAGTTTGCGCTAAAAGAAAATCTAACACATGTTAGATTTTCTTTTACATTGCAATGTTGTTAATCTAGCACACATTAGACTTATTTAGTCCTAAAATGTTGTTATGTTCTTGTGTTTGTGCTAGAAGGAAATATAACATGTGTTATATTTCTTTCAAATTTAATTTTGCTTGTGTTTGTGTTGGAAGAAAATTTAACACAAGCCAGATTTCTTATACTCTACAATGTTGTTGTTGGCAACGTGCTTGTATTTGTGGTAGACATAAATCTAGCACTTGCTAGATTTCTCACTCTACGATGCTTCTATGTGCTTGAGTTTGCACTAAAAGTAAATCTAACACATGTTAGATTTTCTTTTACATTGCAATGTTGTTAATCTAGCACACATTAGACTTATTTAGTCCTAAAATGTTGTTATGTTCTTGTGTTTGTGTTAGAAGGAAATATAGCATGTGTTAGATTTCTTTCAAATTTAAATGTGCTTGTGTTTGTGTTGGAAGAAAATTTAACACAAGCTAGATTTCTTATACTCTACAATGTTGTTGTTGGCAACGTGCTTGTATTTGTGGTAGACATAAATCTAGCACTTGCTAGATTTCTCACTCTAAAAATGTTTCTATGTGCCCGAGTTTGCATTAAAAAGAAATCTAACACATGTTAGATTTTATTTTAAATTGCAATGTTGTTAATCTAGCACACATTAAACTTATTTAGTCCTACAATGTTGTTATGTTCTTGTGTTTGTGCTCAAAGGAAATATAACATGTGTTAAATTTCTTTCAAATTAAAATGTGCTTGTGTTTGTGTTGGAAAAAAATTTAACACAATCTAGAATTCTTATACTCTACAATGTTGTTTTTGGCAACGTGCTTGTATTTGTGGTAGACATAAATCTAGCACTTGATAGACTTCTCACTCTACAATGTTTCTATGTGCTCAAGTTTGCGCTAAAAGGAAATCTAACACATGTTAGATTTTATTTTACATTGCAATGTTGTGAATGCTAACATGTTTCTATTTAGGCTAAAAGGAAATCTAGCTTGTGCTAGATTTTTTTTGTCGTGTAATGTTGT
The DNA here is from genome assembly GCA_031772625.1 of Pinus tabuliformis. Classification (NCBI taxonomy): domain Eukaryota; kingdom Viridiplantae; phylum Streptophyta; class Pinopsida; order Pinales; family Pinaceae; genus Pinus; species Pinus tabuliformis. Next base: position 937,666,599 of record CM062810.1, on the reverse strand, counting down.
CATTGGAAATATTTATATGTTTGTGTTATAAGTAAATGTAACACAGACTAATTTTTTCTCACCCTACAATGTTGTTATGTGATTATGTTTCCATTAGAAGGAAATATAGTATGTATTATATTTCTTTCATCTTGTAATGTTGTTATTTGCAATGTTCTTGTGTTTTTTATAGGAGGAAATCTTTGTACACTATCCCATTCTTAGACCACATATTCCATATGAAGGGCCTTTTAATCATTTCAGGGTTTAACATTTTTTATATTGTAACAACAGTCTATGTAGGCATGGACTAAAACCTCATAGTCTCTAAAAGGCAAGGTCAAATGTCCCAGAAAATATTATTATTGCAATGTTTTTATTGACATTGTGTTTATGTTTTTGCTAGAAGGAAATTTAGCATCCACTAGATTTGCTTTACAATACAATGTTGTTGCTAGAAATCTTCTTGTATGCGATAGAATATAGTCTAGCACGGGTTACATTTCCTTTGCCTTGCAATATTTTTAATGACAATGTGTTTGTGTTTGTGGTAGAAGGAAATCTAGCTTGTGCTATATTTATTTTGTTTTGCAATGTTTTTCTTGGAAATATGAATGTGTTTGTACTAAAAATAATTGTAGCACGTGCTAGATTTCTTTCACCTTACAATGTTTTTTTTGACAATATCCATGCGTTTGTAATAGAAATAAATCTAGGATGCGAATATTTCTTTTGCTTTGCAAGATTCTTGTTGGCAATATGCTTTTGTTCGTGTTAGAAGTAATTATATCACATTTATATTTCTTTCACCTTGCAAAGTTGCTATGTGTTTGTCTTTGTGCTAGACGAAGATCTAGAAGAAAATCTAATGATCGCCATAGTTAATGTTCTTTCATTGTGTTTTGCTTTTATTTTTTCTAAAGCAAACTAAGAATATACATGACTATAAGAGATAAATTTTGTGTATATATGATGTTGTTGTAGTCTCTACAATTGTTTTTATTTATTCACAATGTAATGTCTTTTGGAAATGTTCTTATGCTCGTGCTAGAAGGAAACCTAGTAGATGTTTGCTTTCCTATATTCACGATTAAAAGAACATAATAAATTATTTGGGGGTGCCCTTTTTCTAACCTTGATTAGCTATTATTGTGAGTTCTACACTTGTTATTGTTCTTGTTCATTTTGTTACACATATAATGATGCGAGTAGTTATAGTATTTATAAATTCATATTTTCTTCAATAATTCAAAATTGTGATAACAATTTTTTACTTTATTTTTAGATACCATGGACTATGAAGCTAGTGAGAATTCAAAGGAAGCATCCAAGGAAAAAGGAAGTTCAAGAAACACGACACCAAATTCTTTAAATGGTATGACAATTTTAGTTTATACTTTGTTACAATCGTTAGACATTGTGTTAATAACTTGTTGTTGATTAATAAAACCTATGGAAATAGCCTTAGGAGTGGGGTTTTAATGAGGACAACCCATACTAACATGGGTATTTTTTTTTCCAAGAAATTTTAACTATGTGATAACTTTTGGTGTCATATACTAAACTTGCATAACATATGTACTCATTTATTATTGTGCGTGTAAATGGAAATCATGTATTATAAGGTTGTTTAATACTATTTGTTATTTCATATCTTCCGTAATATTTTTCTTTCTAGAAACCATGGAAACTGCTGGGCGTGAAATTCGAAGTAAAGTAGCAAAGAGAAAAAGAAAAACAAGTGATATAAAAATGATGCCCCCTTCAACTGGGATGGTGGTTTTATATTTTATGTACTATTTTAGAAATGGTTGGATTAGGTGGTTTCTTTTCTTAGCAATTTTACCCATGTGATAACTTTTGGTGTCATATAGTAAAACTTGCATAACATATGTACTCATTTATTATTGTGCATGTAAATAGAAATCGTGTATTATAAGGTTGTTTAATAATATTTGGTATTTCATGTATTCCATAATTTTTTTTCTAGAAACTGCAGAATCTGGTGTGCTTGAAATTCAAAGTAAAGTAGTGAAGAAGAAACAAAAAAAAAAGTGATATACAAACATTGCCTCTAACTCGTGTGGTGGTTTTATATTTTATGTACACTCTCTTAGAAATGGTTAGATTAGGTGGTTTTTCAATATTTATAAGAACATTATGTGACAATATTTGAAATTATATTTTCATTTTGATTAATGCAAATATTTTTTTGTTGTTATTTGTAGAATTGGTTGGCCCAAAAGCAAATGAAATGTTACAACCATCACTTAAGAAAAAGAAAAGTTATTCAACTCAAAAGGCAGTATCAATAACACCTTCTACTTCTACTTTTGAAATGATTAAAAAATACAATACATATAATAAATATGAGTTTGTGCAAGATTAGTACATCCAAATAGAAGCTCCCATGAATATGTTTCCTGATATGTATCTATTTGGATCAATAGATGGAAACGAACCATAGATATTAGGAATAATAATTAATTGCTATGCTTACAATGAAAATGACATTGACTTTCAAGTGGAAATTATTAAAGAAAATGAGGTAATATTAATTTCATGTCAAGTGCAGTATACAAATTTTAGACCAGATCTGATTGAAGCTTCAAGTACTGATTCAACAAATACGATAAAGAATTCAATGTTCAAGTTGGATAACTTTGAGAGCTTCTCTAAATTTGGACTAAATAGTTGTGCAGATCTTTTAAAACGCATCGCCATCGTTATGAGATATTGCTATGTAAGAAGTAAAAAAACATCATCTGTACTTCTTCATTTACAACAAAAAGGTAAATTTATTAATAAAATATGAGATGATAAAATTGATTCTCAATTACTTGCTTTGATAAGAGTATATTTATCTGATTTGGAGGAGAACATAACAAAAAGTGATTTCGAGCTCACTATAGAAATTCAAAAAACTAGGAAAGTTGAATTTGAGACAACTAACCTTGCAAATCAATGTGATGAGATTCATGAAGCCTTCAAGCATTGCTATCTATTTTCAAACTCCTTTAATAGAAAAGTGGTTGTTGAAATATGTAAAGAAGCTTGCTTTGATAAGAGTATATTTATCTGATTTGGAGGAGAACATAACAAAAAGTGATTTCGAGCTCACTATAGAAATTCAAAAAACTAGGAAAGTTGAATTTGAGACAACTAACCTTGCAAATCAATGTGATGAGATTCATGAAGCCTTCAAGCATTGCTATCTATTTTCAAACTCCTTTAATAGAAAAGTGGTTGTTGAAATATGTAAAGAAGTCCTTACTTGCTTTGATAAGAGTATATTTATCTGATTTGGAGGAGAACATAACAAAAAGTGATTTCGAGCTCACTATAGAAATTCAAAAAACTAGGAAAGTTGAATTTGAGACAACTAACCTTGCAAATCAATGTGATGAGATTCATGAAGCCTTCAAGCATTGCTATCTATTTTCAAACTCCTTTAATAGAAAAGTGGTTGTTGAAATATGTAAAGAAGTCCCCAAAGTTTCAAATTAAGATCACCAGATGATTTAAATGTTCAAGTATTAGTGAAATCATTCCTAGAAAAATTTCAAACCTCATTACCCGATGCTCTTCTGATGCCATTTGACATCAATGAGCCTAATCCATTGGTCAACTCTATCAAAATTATAAATGAGACAGATCTAAATTCTAAGAATATCAATTTTTAGATAGTTGATGGTCAACATACCATTCAAGCAGCGAAAGAAATTTTAACAAATCCTAAATATAATGTATCGAGAGAAGTGAAAAAAATATAAAAAACGTAATGCTCGATTGTTGTATCCATCAGTTGAACCCATTGAGGTGATCTGCATTTGTTGTCAATTAAATTATGCAAATAAGGTATTCTTCAAAACTCCATTTATTGATTGTGTGCGCTCGACAAGACATTTCTTAATTGCCAATGACAAATTAAAGAAAAGGAGGATTGGATGTTCTAAGACGGCTAAAGACAAGGTATGTAATTTTAATTATTTTTACATTTAACATTTTATTATTGTATCTATTTTTATTGGAGATAAATGACTAAAGCTGATAATATAAGTCATATTTTTTTATATTTATAATGATTTCTCATTAGATTATAACACATTATTTAGTTTCATTTTTACATTGAATTCTTATTAGTTTATATTTATTATTTTATCAGGTTGTTGATGAAATGTTGTGCTTATTCTTTGACTGTCCAATTACAATTTTTTCTGATAAAAAAATTATCTTATATCTTAATAAACCTATTTGGGATAAATGGGACACTGTTTTTAACTGTTACCAACTAGGCACATTAAAGTGTTCTCCAAGCCAACCTGATTTTGAGAACTACAAGAGATAGTCTACATAGTTTGACACCAGCTACTCTTCGGCCCCTTTAGGGATTAACCATGCAAGAAATTGCTTCAGTAGCATATAAGCTATTGGATGGAACCATTTGGTTTTCTATTCCAATTAATCATCATCAAATGCCATAAAATTAAAATATTATTGTTCTAAATTGAAAACTAACAGAACAATATTGGATGCAATGGTTACATATTGTCAAAGTCATGATCAAAACTTGAATGAGATGACTCTTACCACATTCAACATTCTTGAGCATTATGAAATTAATGATATCATATTTACCAATTTTTGCAACACGATGGAGGGGTCTACTTATGTCAAAGGAACACGTAATACAAAGATAGAGTCCCTTTCTCAGCAAGCATGTGGAGTCCTTGACAGAATGATAAATGGATCAACAAGTGTTCAACAGGTTGATAACAATTTTGAATTTGGTTGTCATTTTGGGGGCCCTCATCTTTTGTCAACACTTTTTCACTCTTTTCCATGTCAGTTGCAACCAATTTTACATAATGACCTTATTGTTTTGGATACACTCGCTTTGAAAAAAGAATAATTCCACAAGGGATATTATATTGAATTTTTTCAATTTCTTATCGAAAAAAATGAGTTGAATGACTTTACTACAGCTCTCTTAGTAAAACTTTGGTTTTGTAATGATGTACGTCAGTCTTTGGAAATTTCCATAAAGAACTCCAAGTTCAACTATAAAATGACTAGTGGCATTTATGAATATAAGTCCCAAAACAATTATAATTATGATATAGTTCTTATTATACATTTCTATACTTCAGAATTAAAAATTTTGGAGGCTATAAAATACTCTCACACATTTGAAGACACATTTGATGAAAATGAGAGAGATTATGATTTCTGGATGGATTTAGTGGAAAAACACCAACAATGTAGTGATGCAAAAGTGGTTATTTCTCTTTATGCGGGGAAAATTTAATCAAGGCTTGTTGTACATATGGAAGAAGAATTTCATGTGTTGTGCAAACAGAGTCACAAAGGAAAATCATGTTAAATAATTACAAATCTTTTCAACTATCAAATCCGGTATCCATGAACTTCTTGGAAAATTCAGGTACTACAATTCATTTTTTTTTTTCTTATAATACTTTGGATACTATTTTTTTCATATTTCTTAATTGTCAAAGTGTTTAATAAAATGACTAATGACGGAGATTCTAAAATAAAGAATGATGAAAGTGGGAAGAAAAAAATTAATCAACATAGTGCTTATGTTGTTGAAAAAAGTATGGAGATGGAAATAGGAGGAGAAGGAGGAGAGGAAGAAGTTATCATACCAGGTACATAATTTGTTTGGTTTTTTCTCTTGATAATTTTTCAATTTATTTAATTTCCATATTCATAACATTTTTGGATGACTATTATAGGGAATTATGAGATGAATGAAATTAATCAAGACAATGACCATGGAATGATGGAGATAGAAATGGGTATTAATCATTGTAACTCTATCTTTTTTTATTTTATTATTATTCTAAATTATTGTGATTCATATCATTTCATATGTTGATTATAGTTGGAAATAAAGAGAATGCATATAATGACCAGGGTACTGTCCCACAAAACTACAATCAAGACCAAAATATTATTATGGACGATTATAGATGATTCTTTTTTTGTATAGTTTAATGAATTTTGTTCATTGTCACAATTTATAACATTTTTTTTTTATGTTTATTATAGTGACAAGCAAAGAGAACCAAGACATTGATCAAATGAAAGTTAAACAAAACTTTAATCAAGAACAAAATATAACATCAGGTACTTATAATTTGTCCACTTGTTTTCCTTGTTATTTAATGATTTTATTCATTTTCACAATTCAAAATATTTTATATGTTTAATTTGGAAACAAATAAAGGTAACTAAGATGATGATGAGGTGCAACGCTACAAATATGAAGATAATGTCATATCATATACTTATAACTTGTCTTGTTGTTTATCTTATTATTCTTCAAACTCAAATGCTTGTAACTACCATAACTTTGTATATTTTTATTATAGGAACAAATAAAAAGGATAAAATTAACAATCAAAGTAATGTTGAAGGTGTGTGTGTGTGTGTTTCTTTTTAAAGGTTGCATTACTAATGTTTTTCTTGGTATTGGTATTTGATTGAAGGTTTAATAAGAAGTACAATTGGTATTTGATTGAAGGTTTAATATGTTTACTCCAAGTCCTATCAAGATGATAAAAGAAATTATTGTTTCATTTATAAATAGTGCAAAAACCACTCAAGGTAAGTGTATCGTTTCAACAATTTTTTTAGTAATTTTTGTAACATGAATAAAATGGTTTGACTATATTATTTTCCATTGTTTTGCAGCCAAAATAACTGAAAAGAAACTAGTTATTTTTGAACTAAAGGACGTTTTTTATCATAGCATCGATGATGAAGCAACAAACAAAGGGCATATTGAGAAAATGGGAGCTGATGCTGATTACACAATAGAGAAAAAATTATTTTGGATTCATCCACATGCAAAATCGCTTTTTGAAATGTGTTTCAAAAATGAATCTCTTGACATTGCAATTTGGACGACAGATTTGAAACAAAGCACAACAAGATTTCTAAAAAAGTTGGTTTCAGAAACATTACAAGATAAACTTATGTTTAAGTGGACTGCTTCAGACTGTAAGCCACAAAAGGGACATAAGGTCATTGACAATCCAACAAAAGTTATACACACTAAATCATTGAAAAAAGTGTGGGAAATGCATACCCAATATCATGCAACCAATACTATTATAGTTGTTTGTTTAATTGAGAGAGTGAAAGAGAATCCAAAAGAAAATGTGATTCTTGCCCCTCCATTCATTGGAGCAAATCAAGGGGATAATTGGTTGATCAATGAGCTATGGAGAATATTGCATAAACTCAACAAGGCTATGGATGTGCGAGCTATTTTGAAGGATGTTCAATTACATTTAGAAGTACCTTAAGATTACAGATGTTTATATCATGCTATTATATGTATGACATTATGAATTATTACTTTTATTTCACAACACTAATAAAAGAATTGTTGATTTGGTTTGTCATTACTAAAAATAAAATATTTTGATTTTGATTTTTTATTTTTGGTGAGATGAATGGTCATTTAATGTTTTCATATCAAAATTTCCCATGCTATATATATATATATATATATATATATATATATATATATATATATATATATATATTTTACAATGGATTACATTGTATGTAAAATTAATAGATAATTGGTCTATTTGTTTTAATTAGATCATTACAATTATTTGCTTTAAATGTGGTTTAAGTTATCGTTATACCTCTTAGAAATTAGTAATGTGAAGGATGACCCATTGCATTCTTATAACCCTTTTTATTTCATATAAGTTGAAAAATTATATTAAGTTGTATGTAGCACCAACAATAAACATACAATTTGTACTAAAAGAAGCACAAAAAAAAACTAAGGTAGAAACTCTATAAATTAACATATAATTAATTAGGTTTGAAATTTAAAAATTGTATTATATTGTATGTGAAAATTAATATATAATTAGTTTGTTTACTTGTACTAGACCATTGTAATTATATTTTTCAATTGCAATTAAATAAATTGTTACAAGTCGTAAAATCAATGATTTAAATGGTGGGTCAATGCATTCTTATAAGACTTTTATTCCATACAAATTAAATAAAGGTATTAGGCTCTATGTATAAAGTAAACATATTATTTGTTTGTTCATTTTAATGGGGCAATTGTATTTGTATTTTGTGATACTTTGAACTCATTATAAAATTACGTTTGCATACAAATGGAAATAGTTCATAATAAATATTAACATCATTTTTAAAATGATAGGTTTTTATGTCCTTAAGCAATGAAGTGTTGAAGTGGAGATATATTAATATCATACATGTGGTTGGAGTGCAGATGCAGATGGGAATTACTACAAGTCAAAAGATGTTGTTGATATTTGAAATGGAAGAGTATTCTTCCAATTATACACCAAAGATGAACAAAATTTTCATATTCAAAGAGAACCAGATTGGCAGTTTGGTGATAGGTCCTATTTTTTAAGGCCTTTTCAGTCAGAAGTATTAAAATATTGCTTAAGAAATTATGATGACGCAATATGGACATTAAATGTCACTGACAAGTACATCCGAAAAGTACTTGAAAAATCAAATATTGATATAGCGGACTTTAAATTTGCATGGGACAGGTCTCATTGTCATTTGCAAACAAAATTGGAAGTAGGGAGAGCAAGACAATTTTATGAGAAAAAGTTGACTGATGTGTGGTCCCAATATAGAGATAATTATGAAGAATCAAATGTATTGCTAATAGATACAGAAAAGCATACTTCTCGATTCATCAGATATCGATCAAGCCACATCTTGATAAAATCATATACAGGAAAAGAGTAAGATACGTGGCTTATGCAAGTTTTATTCCCCTTTCTTAAGACACTTCATCGTATCAAACAAAAGCATGAGTACATTCGAATGTTCAATAGAACATGTACTTTGTTGTAGTCCATGGAGATAATTTCTTTTATAAATTTGTTGAAAAGTACATTCCAATTTTTCAATACATTTTAGACATAGTTTTTGTTGAATCAATTTGTATGATTTTATAATTTTTGAAATATATGGGAATTGCCAATTATATTAATATGTATATTTCTTATTATTTATACATGTTTTTGCAATGACTTTGTTGTATCGATTTTTTTCTAAGATGTGTGCACGCGCGCGTGTGTTCTTAAATGAATTGTTTGTCATTCAAATTATCTTACATGAACCATCAAGGCATGTTATTTTTAATGACTTATGTTTACTTATATGTGTCAATAATCATATATAAATGTGAAATATAAGTTTTGAAATAGAAATCCTTGCAAACAAAGGTGCTATTCTTACTAAAGAAATTATAATAATTTACTCGATAAATGTTATGTGCATTATTCACTATTAAGGCTAATGATAAATGTGTCATAGGTAAATGATTTGATCTTTTTGAAGCATAAGATATGTGATTTCTCAATCGATAGTTTTCATAAATTTATATTCTAAAATCAATTAATGGTTGTAACTGCAATCGTATCATATTGAAAATCAACAAGGCACTAAGTCAATTATTCATTGTTTACATATAAAATGCACTAATATGAATGCATAAATGTGATATGTAATTTTTTAGATAAAAATATATTATAAATAATTTTGCATTTCTTAAAAAAACATATATATGATGATAATGATTGATAAGTGGATTATCAAGGTTTGATTACATACTATCATGGATGAATTATGTCATACAACTTTTTGAATCATAAAGCATTTAATTTCATTATTTAAAGTCGTTTTTTTGTAAATTTATATTTTAAATAAATTGAAATCATATGACTTGAGCTATAATTATATTATTGACTTGTACTTAGTTATGTCCATTAATATGAGTATATAAATGTGATTTATAATAGCCATATACTATGATGCATTTTTTCGAAAAATAAGTCTTTTAATTTCTTGATAATAAGCATTAAGTGGACTATTTAGGCTAACGGGTGATGGCTCATAAGTGAATACTATTCGTTAAATTGTAGGGCATTCAATTTTTAACCCATATTTTTTTTTCATATATTCTTGAATCAACTATTTGTATATGCAATCATCTCATCTCATTTAATTTAATAAGGAATCCATTTATTGACTTTTATTTGTCTATCACATAATCTATTAAGACTGTATTAATCTCATATTGTATTGTTTTGAAACAAAACTCTATGAAAAACAAAATTCTCTTCTTAATAAACATGGGATAATTAATTAACAAGGTGTTAAGTGGACCATCTAGACTCATTAAAGAGATGGGTAAAAAATGGTTATATTTAAACTTTTTGCACCATATGACATTGATTTTCCAATCCATATTAGCATTTTGTCATTTTCAATTCCTAAATAGTTTATTTGTGGTTTAAATAATTTCACAGAATCCAATATGACTTTAAGAATTCTATTTGGCTATATGCATTGATAGAAGTTCATAAATGTGATGCAATTTTTAAATGTAACTTAATGTAAGTATATATATATATATATATATATTACAAAACAAATTATAATTAATTGATAATGAGTTTTTAGTGGTCTATATAAATCCATTTATCGACTTTTATTTTCATATCATGAAGTTTAATCTAAGTGTGTAAATGTGGCACTTTTTTTTTAAATAAAACTCCATGTAATATGAAATGTTTTTCCTACCAACACATGGAATAATTAATTGGTAATGAATGTTAAGTAGATTGGTAAAGTTATTTCAAGGTACGGGTCATAAATAAGTGTACTTAAACTTTATGCAACATATGGCATTTGATTTTCCCACCTTTATTAACATTTGGTAAATTTCAATTCTTAAATAAATTATTTGTAATTGAAATAATCTCATAGAAACCAACAAGACAAGTATGTATTAAATTATATTTAGAATGTATGTATGTATAAATGGAATTTATTTTTTAAATAAAGATGTCAATGTAAGTAAAAAATATATATTTTTAGAAAATTAATAATTTATGAGTTCTAACTGGTTTATTCTATTTTGAATTGACAACTTTTTTAACTATGCATTATTAAATCAATTATTCCTATATGTAATCATGTCATATAAGTCAATATGTCAAGAAAGCATTAATTGATTTTTATTTAACTATCATGTGGTTTAATATGAATGTATAAATGTGAAATTGCTATTTCTAGAATAAAAAACCATGTAAAGAAAATGAATTTTGTAATAAAACATGGATTAATAAATTCACTATGAGCATTAAGTAAACTATTAAGCTCATTCAAGAGATGGGCCATAAATGGATGCCTTTAAACTTTTTACACCATATGACATGCTTTTCCCATCAATATTAACATTTTATAAATTTGAATTCTCAAATAAACAATTTGTACTTAAAATAATCTCATAGAATCCAACAAGACTCAGAAGTTATTTATTGATTTTCATTTAGTTATATGTATTCATATAAGTTTATAAATGTAATTTATTTTTGAAATAAAGCTATTAATGCAAGTAAAGATTTATCTTATACAAAACTATTTGGGATTAATTGATAATCAACTTTAAGTGGTTTATTCAGGCTACATGAAAAATCAAGTGTCATAGATGAATGCCTTTTAATACATATTTAATCTTCAAAATCAATATCTTAATGATAATTTGTTTGTATTTACATTAAGTATTTAATAATTAAAGAACACGGGGACTTATATAAATTTCAACTAAAATACATGAGTTATGTTTCACATTTATTTCTCCCCCATTAAAAATGCATATCATTTTCTCTTCTTAGTGAGTAATGGTCAATCATGATTTTCCATACAATTGGTTGACACTAAATTTACATGGAGACTATTATTGGTTTTGACAATGTTTACAAGAAGAGATCAATATCCACACTACCATTAACTGTGCTAATATTTGAAAACCCTTGCCTCCACTACTTACAAGAAGTCACCACTAAAGTTTCTTGTTTAGTTCAATTTGTGACACTGTCCATCATAATGGAATGACTTGAATACCCATTTAAGAAATCTCATTTGATGTACTTGGATTTGAGTGGAGATAGATCAATGGTACCTAACCTTCTTGAAATACCTAGATCAACAATGTATAACTTTTATAGTGGATGCCTACATGCTATGAAGATGAATGATGACCGCCTCATTAGTGCTTCATAAAGGCACAAAGGGACCGTAGGAAATTAAGCACAAGAACATTTTACTAAGGTTTTAGTAGATTAGTCTCAATGCAATGCAAGGGACACCTATCCTTGTCATTTACAATAAGATCCTCACATCACCATCATTCAATCAACAAATCCCCCATAGGTTGGGGGAAAGGGGGTTAGAGTTGCTAGACATAAAATTTAAACATTGAGGAATCTAGCATGTTATCCATAACTATAATATCTTTATTGGATGTCTGACACACTAATATGATTTAGCTTAAATCAATTTCTTCTAAGAGTTTGATTTCACACTCCTATTGTGTATTGATACTATTGTACATAATAACCCCATGTTTGACTTATTCATGATCTCTAATTGGTTTGAAATTACTTGCAAATTATTTTAATGTTGAATCAAGTTAATATGGCGATTTACAAAAGAATGAATGTTGTTGAAGGCCTTGTAATAAAATACTTCCAAATTTAATGAAATATGTGTTATTCCTGACAGCTTTTTTAGAGCTAAGAGTTTTTGGGGGCCTCCCATTCCCCTTAAATTCCAAGATAGAACAATCATTTCAAAGAGGGATTTTTGAGAGACCCTCCACTTTATTTTTTCATATCTGCACCTTTCAATGTTTTTAACTTGATGATTTATGGAAAAACATATTGAATCCCAAGATTTTTATTTTGCTTAATCTCCATTTCTCTCACTATTTTCTTAGGTGATCTACCCTGGTGCTTTTTTTTTACTACTTTCTATTTCAAGGTTTCCTCCTTCATCAACTCAAATCAACGTTTGCGTTTTGGTTCGAGTTATAACCCCTTGCCGGGATGTTGGATTCTACTTCTACTCTATCCTGAAACATGTCCAGATCTTGAGTAGTATGCATTGCCTCCTCTACTATCTGTTGAATTTTTTTCTCCTCTTCCCCCACCTTTTCTACCTGGTTCTCAGATGGCTCTAGGTCTTGCTCATTAGTTTCAAGTTCTATGCCCTCATTCCCTTACTGATTCCAAAGTATTTCAAATAAATTTTTAGATGTTTCCCTGTTCTGTTCTTGTTTCCACCCTTCTTTTTAGTATTCCATTGACCCACTTTCTTGTCCAACTCTTTTTTGGGAGTGGCCTTTTTACAGTCCCTTGCAAAGTTCCCATACTCATGGCAGTATCAACATTTTAAAGGGATCTATTCGTAGTCCAACAACTAGAAATGGGTCCATTCCCCTAGAGTTAAGTTAATTTCTGATGGAAACCCTTTTTCAAGATCAACCTCCACACATATTTTTGCGTAGGAAGACTGTGATCCTTTTGGTTCTTCCCAATCGATAAATTTTTCGACTCCATTGCTCATTTCCCCAAGGAATTCATCACTCCAACAGGATAAAGGAAGCCTAGGAAGTTTTACCCAAACCAGGATTACATTTGGGATGTCTTCATATGGATTAAAATCTAGTGTCCACTTATTAATATGCATCCCTCCATTTCCAAAGAAGTAGGATCCATTTCTAAAAATTATAGCTTTGTCTTCTTTGTTATCGAATAGAAAGGAAAAAACCCATTAATATACGTATATAACTTAATATTACCAGTCATGATTGATCTCTAGGTTTTTTTATCCATACCTCCATTGATTTTGGGGATGACCACATCCCATTGAACTTCCCTCTGAGGGCTCGCTCTGAGAAGGAAAGAGAGGTTCTTCTCACACCTATTGGAAGCTAAACCGATGGGATATCTTTTGTTTTCTTCACAAGCTTTGCATTCAAATCTCTTTTTCAGGGTAATTTTTCCATCGATGATACCATTGCATGGAAGGAAGGACACTCATTAGTCTGGGGTGGAGGGGGAAACCCCCAGCATAACATACATGGATGAAGCAAACAAGCTCACACCCAAGGGGAACCATGGCTCAGATCGCACGTGGGAATACATCAAATTTCTCATCTAGCTTACCCCTATTCTCCTTTTGGAACATGTACATAATCATCACAGTCAAATACCCTAATATGTTTAAGAGAAGTTTTCTTACTAATCCATACCTCATATGGAGTCTTACATGCTCCTTGGTTTCTCCATTAGCATCATATTCATCCTTTATGCAACTCCATTCTACTAACATGTGTATGGATTGGTTTTCTTCCTTTCTATACCACACTTCTTACATAATTCTTTGAATTTATTTTGCAGAATTCACTACCATTATATGTACTCGACACCTTAATTTTCTTCTCTATATAATTTTCCACAAGAGCCTCAAACTCTTTGAATTTGTTAAAGACTTTAAATTTCCTCCCAAGGAAACAAGTCCATGTATTCCTTGAGAAGTCATCCATAAATGATACATAGAGCATAGATTTACCTAGTGATGGAACCAAGACAGGTCCAAATACATCATTGTGCACCAACTATAGTGTTCCCACTGCCCTTGTAGCACTAGAGGAGAATCTTACCCAACTCTGCTTCCCATATAAACAATGTTCATAGAAATAAAAATATAGAGAGTAATTAGACATAATTTCTACCATTACCATTACCATGTAGTACTCTAAGCCCCTTCCTCTCTGATATGTCCCAGTCTTTGATGCCACAACATATTCTTTTCTCTAAATATTGTGAAATTTTTTCCTTTTTTAGCTCCACTGTCAGGAACAACATAATTGTTGCACCCATCATTAATAAAAATTATTGGAATCTTATATAGAGTTCCAATACAAACTCCCCTCAATAATACCATTTCTTGAACCATCCTTCAAGTATACTTTTCAAAACATTTTTTGTACACTTGCATCACTCATATTGCTTATAGAAATCAAATTTCTAGTCAACATTGAGATGTGAAAAACACTAGGGAGTGTTCTAATCCTTCCATCCATGAGCTTGAACTTGACGTTCCTTATCCTATGATTCTATCTTCCGACTCATCTCCTAGGAAAACAACACCACCATTATATTTTTCATACTCACAAAACCACTTCCTATGAGGACTCACATGAAAGGATGCCCCTAAGTCAACTGGACATGCCTCATTATCTACATATGTACTTGAAGAAGCTTAGATACATCTCCTCCTTCATCTGAGGAGGTTTTTCTTTTGTAGAAGGAACATCGCTAGATCCCTTTGCTCTCTCTACAATTTTGGATCCACACTATTTCTTGTAATTCCTTTCTTTTCCACATCTCCAGAATACATTTACGAATTTTCTTAGAGATTTAGATCTTCCTCTAGATTTAGATATCACAATTGGGGACTTATTTGTATTTCTATTTTTGGAGTGCCCTCTTACATATAAGGTATATATGTTATGAATTTCCATGTTTTTCCATCTCATCTCCTTTAATAACATGGATGAAACTATATCATCAAAACTTAAAGTAGCTACCTTACTAACTGTGGGAAACAACCAACTATTTCACGAGTCTAGTAAAGAAATAAAAAAAATATATACTTATCTCCATATGAAGTATTAATATGAACAAATAATAGCTAACTTACCATAGTATTGAAGGAATTTAGATGCTTTGTAACCAAGTATCAATCCTTCATCCTCGCATTATACAACATTTTTTGTAGGAACAATTTGTTCACCAGGGACTTATACTAGTAAAATGTCCCTAACGTGTTCCATTATGCCTTCATTATACCTTATTTTGAAACATTCATTAATAATAAATGTAAGAGACACAACTGTATTGTGCTCTTTGACTTTCAATCCAACTTGTTCCAATATTTTTTTGACATTTTCGTTGGTGCAATAGTGAGATCCATATTGATCAACAGATCTTTCTCCACTAACTGATATTCCATTTGAGTTTCCATAACTTGATCTTTATCTTTGAACTAATTAGCATTCCATTTCACCATAAAAATTGATTAAATAAATCTATCAATGTTGTAAAACTACCTCCTGCCCCCTTGGATCTTCCAAGATGAATGGGAGGTGTTACTTGTCCTAACTCGACCTCCATGGTCTCATTATGGAAATGGGGTTACAAATTTTCTCTTCTCCCAAATTTAGCATAACTAACCTTGGACTATGCCATTGCGTTCAACTCATCAAGAGCTTGCTGATGATGTAAAATTTATCAATATTTGACACTTGGATCAAAATTTATGTCCATTTCAAGTTTGGCCAATAATGCCCTACCACATCATCAAGTAATGCCATGTGGATCCTCCCATTGGCATATATGTCACTACCACATTATACACAACTTCCACGGTGGATTTTTCCATATGGCTTTACTCCGCCAATCCTATAGGGTGCAACAGGGACTTTTAACATCAAATTTCGAGGATCATTCTTATTCCCTGACCTTGTCAATCATAGCCTCCCTCGTTCTCAACTAATACGACAACAAAAGTCCCAGTGGCATGAAAAATATTCTTCACGTCAAATCTTGAGCATATTTATCGTCCCCCGACCTCTGTTAATCATGTTCTTTACTTGCTTGAACCATTTCAACAATAGGAAGGCCTGTGGCATGATGAAAACTTTTCTTCATAAAACTTAGAAAAGATTTATCGACTCCCAACCCCATCAATTATGGCCCATCCTGTAAACATGCAATTTAAACCTCCCAAGATCAATTACTCATGATGGTGTCGTGTTGATGTCACATTACTACATGGCCTTATCTGAAGGTGTCATGTGTCATTCATATAGAGGACTCATGGCCACCCAAAGACCATTATTTCCTCCCATGTGTCACATTCTCTGTGTGTGCCACATTAGCTCCTCATCCACGTCAAACCCATCCTAGGCCCCACCAATGCCCAATACCTTGTGCAAAATGACACTTCGTCATTATAAGAGTTTTCAAGGTTCATCATGGAGCCAAACAATTGGATCATCCACATCCTTATGCCCCAACACAATGTTGTGTCACAAACCCTTCCTAAGGACTCACAAGCATGACGTAGAATTCCTCATCCACCGATGGAACACTTTCCATCTCGCAGTTCATATCTACCAAGACCACTACAACACAAACCTTCCTGGGGCTCCATGAACATGACGAGAAAATTCTTGCCTTCCGATGGAGACATTCTCCATCTTGTGGCTCCAATCTATCAGGACTGATAAAATATAAATCCCTTCTCGGAATTTGAGATTGTGACGTAAATATGGACATTAAGTAATGGGTTTTCCTTTCATAAAATTCCCCATTATACTTAGCAACTTTCTCAGTTTGTCTCTATCTCCTTGTGCTATAAAAATCGATAGTAACGATCATTGGCTCCCATAATTGGAACTTTTACACATCAATCCCAAGGGGACAATAACCATATTTTACCAATGATATTCACATGTCTCCATGACTTTTACCCAAGTCATTCAAGCATTCACAAATGATTATAAGAGGAAAATAAACATACAAACAATCTATTGGATGATTAACCATCAATCAACATAATAAATTATCCATGCAGGTGCATCTAGACATTATAGGACTTATCAAGCCTTTATGATTGAGGTCACAACTTACAACACATTGCATTACAGTACTTTGCATTCCAACACACATAGATAAAAATTTCTCTTGAAATTCACTCGACCAATACCATATAATGACATTAGTAATCATCACATTATGTCATACAAGCATGATAGCGCAAGAAAACCATTGATTATGATTATATAGAGATGCCAACACCTTCTAAGCTAGATCTACCTCTTATAAATGGTACATAAGTCACCCTACCAATGAAGATACCTGAAACAAGGCCACAATAGTGAGTTTCCTAGATCTTCACGATATAACAATAATTAATTCTTGAGCTATTATGGACAATCTTGGGTGGTATCAAATCACCATTCAGAGACCAGTCAAACAACAATGCAAAAAGTCAAGAATTCCTCAACCTCATGATTCAAGTATTACCATAAACATAATGCTCATACAAGATGGCTTCCTAACTCATTATCATACCCACATAAGATAATTAAATGAGTATAAGGTAACAAAAGAGCTCATGCTTATTATTATACGATCAAGCATAGACACAAAAATTCTCATGTAATGATTAAAAAATGTTAAATCCAACTAACTCAAACAACCCTTAATCATCATATATACCTTAGATGGATAGTTACCCTAGCTATATGATGCACCAGACACTATTACTTGAACGTTACAAGAAATAATCATTACTCATTCATAATGCAAGTATTTACAAAGAATAAACACTTATATGATTTATATAAAGGTGCTAAAAACTAGAGGAGGTATTTCGACTCTCCTCCCAACCATAGGTTAATATGCATTGCAATATTTCTTACAGAAAACCACCCTTGAGCCAGATTCAAAGCATAAGTAGTGAAGTGCTCAAGGGAATAAGCTTCTGTTGGGTTGTGTTATATTCTTTCCATGACTAACCTACATAGTGAACTGGGGGGTTAGAGGGGGGGCGGAGCCCCCCCTTCGTTGTGTCGATTGTGTAGCCGGGGGATCACGGGGGGGTGGCAGCCCCCCCTGTCTAGGGGGTTTGAGGGGGGTGGGTAGCCCCCCTCTACGGGGTCCAGGGTAGCGCCCTGGGAAATTTTTTTTTTGGACCCTATATTAGGTTGGGAGAACCTACGTATGGTTTTTGGTCCATGGTATTGGATGCTTTGGCATGTATAAATATGTATTGTAACATTGAAAGGAATATAATGAAAAATCAAGCTGGTAGTCCCGGTTTTGGGATTCAAGGGAAAATCTCTGTGTATATGTGTTTTATGTGTTATGCTCTCGCATTGTTTATTTTCTATGTTTTAGAATTCATATGCAGGTAATTTCTGTATGGGGTTAAAACCTACATTTGGTATCAAATTTGTTTTGGCTTCAAGGGGATGCCTTTGTTGCTGAGGGGTTTCGCTCGGGCTTGTGGTAGACCCTATTCAGTGGGAGATCTGCGAGATCGATTCTGGCGGTAAAAGAAGATGGCGAGCAGTGGAAAAATAGAGATCGAGAAATTTAATGGTCAGAGTTTTGAGTTGTGGAAACTCAAGATGGAGGATCTGTTGGTGGATAAAGATTAGTGGATTGCGGTAGATCTGGGTACTAAAACAACGAGATTGTCCAATGAAGAATGGGAGAAGTTGGATCAGAAGGAAAAAAGCACAATACAATTGTGTGTCTCAGATTCAGTATTGTTGAATGTATCAGGGGAAGCTACGGCGAAGGCTTTGTGGGACAAGTTAGGGACTTTGTACCAGTCTAAGTCTCTGGTGAATAAACTGTTCTTGTGGAAAAAGCTGTAAAACCTGAGGATGAAAGATGGAGACTCAGTGACAGAGCATCTGAATGCATTTAATAGTGTGGTAAGTCAGTTAGCATATGTTGATATTAAAATTTCAGATGAAGATAAGTGCATCAATTTGTTGTGTTCTCTACCAGATTCATGGGATAGTCTGGTGATTGCAATAGGTAGCAATGCAACTGCCTTGCAGTTTGATGAAATAGTATAAGCCTTGTTGACAGAGGAGATGAGATGGAAAAATATGGAGAGCTAGAATGGTGATGCCTTGTCTGTATGAGGATGGTCCCAGAATAGAAACAAAAATAATTCATCGAGTGGGAGATCTAAATCTAGAGGGAGATCTAAATCTTCAGGAAAAATTGTAAAGGTGGTGTGCTGGAAATGCGGAAAGGAAGGGCACTTCAAAAGGGACTGTAAATCTAAAGCTCCTGATAAAGGAAAGGGATCTGATGATGCTCCTTTTGTAGAGGCAAAAACCACCTCAGATGAAGGTGGGGATGTGTACTTGACTTCTTCAAGTACACATGTAGATCATGAGGCATGGTTGATTGACTCAGGTGCATCCTTTCACTTCACTCCCCATAGAGAGTGGTTCTGCGAGTATGAGAAATATGATGGTGGTGATGTCTTCTTGGGGGATGATAGGAAGGCTAGAATCATTGGTCGCTGAAAGGTAAAGTTGAATTTGCAAGGTGGAAGGGTTAGAAAACTTCCGGGTGTTCTACATATTCCTGCATTGGCTAGAAATCTAATTTCTGTAAGCAAGCTGGATGATGCAGGTGTAAAGACAATGTTCGAGAAATATACCTACAAGATGGTTCGGGGAGCACTGGTATTGATGTGGGGAGTTCAGATTGGAACTATGTATAAGCTGCAAGGTAGCAATGTTGTTGATGGGTGCAACAGTTATGTGGTTCCTGAAAGTGGAGCAGAAAATCTAGTGGTCTTTGGAGAGAAGACCATGTTGTGGCATCAAAGGCTTGGACATATTGGAGAGAAGGGCCTTCGAATACTTCATGGTAAAGGTATGGTAGAAGGAATGAGTAATAGCTATCTAGATTTTGATTTCTGTGAAAATTGTGTATATGGGAAGCAGAATCGGGTGAGTTTCCCCTCTGGTGGTAAGAGGGAAAAACAGATATTAGAGCTTGTGCACAGTGATGTGTTTGGACCTGTGAAGGTTCCATCACTGGGTAAGTCTGTGTACTATGTATCATTTATAGATGACTTCTCAAGGAATACATGGATATATTTCCTTAAGAAGAAATCTGAAGTCTTTGATAGGTTTGAAGAATTTAAGGCTCTGGTGGAAAACCAGACAGAGAAGAAGATAAAGGTGCTGAGGACAGATAACGGTGGAGAGTTTTGCAGTAAGGAATTTGAAGAATTCTGTAAGAAGTGTGGTATAGCACAAAAGAAGACTACTCTATATACACCTTAGCAAAATGGATTTGCAGAAAGAATGAACAAGACGTTGATGGAAACGACAAGAAGCATGCTCAGTAGTGCCAGGTTAGGACAGGAATTCTGGGCAAAGGCAGTGGAGACAGCATGTTACCTGGTCAACAGATCACCTTCATCAGCGCTGGAGGATAAGACTCCACAAGAGGTATGGACTGGTAAGAAACCCTCTCTTTCACATTTGAGGGTATTTGGATGTGATGCATATGTACATGTTCCAAAGGAGAAACAAACCAAGTTGGATAGTAAATCTGAAAAGTGCATCTTTATTGGGTATAAGGATGGTTTAAAGAGTTATAAGCTTTGGAACCCAACAACAAGGAAGGTTGTGTACAACCGAGATGTGGTGTTCAAAGAGGTGAAAGATGTTATTAAACATGAAGTCCAACCAAAGGAACCTGAGAAGATAGAGTTTGAGCTAAAGGAGGAAGAATCAGAATGTACAACAGAGGAGGAATCAGAAGATGAAGAGCCACAAACTTTGGGTGTAAGAAGATCAGTTCGAGAAAGAAGGCATCCAGAAAGGTATAGTCCATCTGCTTTCTGTTCAAATTTTGCTTTATCTATTACGGATGATGATCCGAGAACTGTGAAGGAAGTAGTAGATTCAGAGGATGGAAAACTCTGGAAAGAGGCCATGGTTGATGAAATGGCATCTTTGCACAAAAATGAGGCTTGGGATCTAGTGGAGTTGCCGGCTGGAAGGAAATCCATTGGCAGCAAATGGGTGTTCAAGAAGAAGACAAATGTAGAAGGAAAGGTGGAGAAATACAAAGCTCGGTTGGTAGCAAAAGGTTATTCCTAGGTGGCAGGAATTGATTTTGGTGATACTTTTTCTCCTGTTGCCAAGGTAATTTCTATTAGGTTACTTTTATCTGTTGCTACTGCTTTTGATTTTGAGGTAGAATAGATGGATGTGAAGACAACATTTCTTCACGAGGATCTGGAAGAGGACATCTACATGAAGCAACCTGAAGGCTTTGTGGTGAAGGGTAAGAAAGAACTGGTATGCAAGTTAAAGAAGTCTTTGTATGGGTTAAAACAGTCACCAAGGACGTGGTATCAGAAATTTGATACATTTATATGGGGATTTGTCTTCACCAGAAGCAAAGCAGATCACTGTGTGTATTTTAAATTAATTGGTGACCATGTTATTTATCTAGTCTTGTATGTGGATGATATGTTGCTGGTTGGAAATGATAAAGAAATTATCCAGGATTTGAAGACCCAATGGTCCTCCAAATTTGACATGAAAGATCTTGGTGCTGCAAATTATATTTTGGGCATGGAAATTAAAAGAGATCACGCAAAGAGGAAGCTTTGGTTAAACCAGAGGAAGTATGTCAAGACAATACTGCAGATGTTTAATATGTAGGATAGTAAACCAGTGAAGGTTCCGATTCCCGTAGGTGTAAAGCTATCTGTTGAATAGTGTCCCAAGACACAAGAAGAGGAAGAGGATATGTCCCATGTTCCATATGTAAGTGTAGTTGGTAGCCTGATGTATGAAATGGTCTATACTAGACCAAACATTGCACATGCAGTGGGAGTATTGAGCAGGTTTATGTCAAAACCAAGGAAAGAGCAGTGGACAGTAGTGAAGCGGGTTTTCAGGTATTTGCGTGGCACTAGCGATTATGGTTTGTGCTACCAAGGAAGACTAGGATTAGATAGAGTATTGGATATTTGTGTCTTTGTTGATGCAGACTGGGCTGGAGATCTGGATCAGAGAAGATCTACAAGTGGGTATGTGTTTAACCTGTTTAGAGGTGCAGTTAGTTGGATGAGTAAGAAACAATCTGTAGTGGCACTATCAACTACAGAGGCAGAATACATGGTAGCCACTTATGCAAGCAAGGAAGCCGTTTGGTTGCAAAGATTGTGTTCAAGTATGGGGTTAGTACAGGGAGCTATAAGGATAGACCGTGACAACCAAAGTGCAATTTTCTTGGCAAATAACCATGCTTATCATTCAAAGACAAAGCACATTGATGTTCAGTATCACTTTGTGAGGGATATGATAGAAGAGAAAAAGGTGTTGCTGGCAAAGGTGGACACTTTGAAGAATACTGCAGATGCATTGACAAAATCTGTGAGCTCCGAGAAGTTCTCCTGGTGTAGAGAAACAATGGGCATTTCAGGGGTGGAAAAATGATTAAGCTCTCCTATGGCCCCCTATGGAAAGAAAACAACAAGTGGGAGAATGTTGGGTTGTGCTATATTCTTTCCACGACGAACCTACATAGTGAATTGGGGAGTTAGAGGGGGGGGGGGGGGGGGAGCCCCCTTTCGTTGCATCGATTGTGCAGCAGGGGGGTCACAGGTGGGGCGGTAGCCCCCCCTGTCCGTGGGGTTTGAGGGAGGCGGGTAGCCCCCCTCTATTGGGTCTAGGGTGGCGCCCCAGGAAATTTTTTTTTTGGACCCTATATTAGGTTGGGCGAACCTACCTATGGTTTTCGGTCCATGGTTTTAGACGCGATGGTTTTCGGTCCATGGTATTGGATAATTCGGCATGTATAAATATGTATTATAACATTGAAAGGAATATAATGAAAAATCAAGCTGGTAGTCTCGGTTTTGGGATGCAGGGGAAGTCTCTCTGTATATGTGTTTTATGTGTTATTCTCTCGCATTGTTTATTTTCTATCTTTTAGAATTCGTATGCAGGTAATTTCTGTAGGGGGTTAAAACCTACAGCTTCAACTAGTAAAAAACACACATAGGATCCCGAGGATCCCACAGTGATTCCACCTACAACCCCAACAAGAACTTTTCAACCAATGCGGCTTCTTCTCCTTAACATTAATCCACTATTACTTTCTATGCCACAACCCTGCATACCAACATTCCTTCCACCAACGCCTCTGCATCTCCTTAATTTATTATTTTATGGTCCTTGTGCAACGATTTCTCGTTTTCCACCACCCCACTAAAGGAGAATACTCGTGATTGTGAAATTTCTCTTTTTTGATGCTCCCATCCACCTGCTATGTTTTCCTTTCTCCATTGAGATATATCTTTATTTATCGACTTAAATCCTTTGTTCCTCCTTCTTTTTCTTTTCTAGAATGGTTCCAATTCCCTCTTTTTATCATTCTCCTCTTCTTTCCTTGTGCGTTGACCACGCCAACATGTCCCATGAGAGATAGACAACCTTTTCCTAGTGTGTAGGTGCCCAAAGCATCTTCAAATTGCTGTATTGAGTTGTATTTAATTCCTACAGGAAGATAGTTGACTTCTTAAATGCACCTTTGATCTTGGTCATTTCCTAAAGAAATTCCCCAACAACTTCTCCACTCAAGCTTTGGATTTGTGTCCTCTCCTCATCTGTTTATTGTATTACATTTTCCACATTATTTACATGAATTTACAATTCATAATAATGTTTACAAGAGGGACGACCAAAGGGGTTGTCACAAACCCCACCCCATTAGAGGAACACTATCCTTGGTGTTCTATATCCCAACACAAATTTAACAACAAGCTTTATAAGCACAACTCGTTTACAATTATAGTCACAGTTTCTTACTTAACAAACAAAATGTGTATAATGTCCCATTAACTCAACAATTTTCTCAAGTCATTATTTTTGGTTCATAGTGCTCTAAATGCACCTCATCTACTTGATTACTCAGCTTCCAGAGTGTTTTCTACCTCTAATGTCTAGACATGCTTTCCATTGCACTCAAAGTTTCTTCAGGGGACATTTTTTTCTTGTTACCTCCCAGGACACACCCAATGTATCTCTGATCCCAATTAGCATGCTCACGATTCATTAAACCAATTCATTTTCCAGGTTCTAGCATCCCCTTCTCTTCTTGCTCAAACCCTCAGGTGATCCAATTCCAATTTCATGCAGTCACTCAACTTGTAAGTTTAGGAATCCCCTTCTCTACTTGCAAGTCACTCAGGTGATCCATTCCTCGGCCAAGGCTTCCTTACAAAAGACAAGTCTTCATAATCAAGGCATTCCCCTGCCTTAACACATGCATATCATTCATGGCATACTTCATGGAAATCAATGGACATCAATGGGTTCTAGTGTCACCATAATGGCTGTGTTTCTGATGTCTTAACCTCCAATATGCTATTGCACACTCTGATATCATCAAGCTGGTGTTGTTTACCTTGCATTCAACCTCATGTGCTCGTGCTGGGAAATTTGATGTTTCTCCTACTACATGAGTATATGAGTCTTATGAGATTCATCGTAAGGAAATTTTAAACAAATTTAAACGTACCTCCTTTAGAAGATTTATTCATGAGGTTAATTCTGAAGTTTCAATTAAATTTGGATAACAACAAAATCATATTAGATCACAATTTCAAGTTGCTACAAATCAAAACTTTAACCAAATTTAGATCATAACCAGATTCTCTTTAATTTGGCAATTGATAATTATCTTTGTGATTTACTCTTTTCTTCTTTGTCTTCATCTTCAATCTCAACTATCTGAGTGCTTTTCAGCCCCAAGGAAAGCACCCAACAAAGCTCCATGTGATATTTAACTTTGTCTTCAAGCTTAGTTATCTAAGTATTTTTTAGCCCCAAGGAAAGCACCCAACATAGCTCCATGCGATCTTTAAATGTGTCTTAAAGATTAACTAGCTGAGTGTTTCTCAGCCCCAAGGCAAGCACTTAGTATACTCCAATTTACTAGGTGTTTCTTAGCCCCAAGGAAAGCACATAGTAGCACTCACACTAGTCCACACAATCTTTTGTACTTGTCCAAATAAGCCTCCCCCTCTCACTCACTTCCCAGAGAGTGTGGGAACTACCATCCGAGTAGTCTTATTTTGAAAATAACATCATTTACCACCATTTCCCATTACGACACTGATTTGTACATGAAACTGCTTGAGGTTTATGTAAAATTGCAAGTGATTAAATTTGAGTTTTTAAGGATCTTATCTCAAATTCATAAACACATAAACATGAATTTAAACTTCAGAAATTACAAAATATTTCAGACAATACCACCATAACAGTAAACACAAAATAGTAAGTGATGAAGGAGTTCACCCCTCCTGGGCTACGTCTCCTGGTCCAGCTTCCAATAGTTGGGACTATATCATTATTCTCATGAAACATAGTGATTACATCAAGTTTCAATGCTCAAATAGATTCAATAACAACTCCAATGGCTTCAAAGGTATCAAAAACCCTTCTCTAGCCTCTTTCTGCTCCCAAAAAGACCAAAAACTAAGAAAGTTATGCCTCTTTCCTCCTTTTCCCAAATTTTGCAGCTAACCATCCTACAATTTGACCAAAACTCGGCTCGTGTGCCCCTAACATGGAGACTACCCATTGAACCTGGAATGATTCCTGCATGGCGGGTGAATTGTAGGACAGATAAGGGTGCCTTTAAGCACCCAGTCCTAAAAATTTTGGTCACATGGCTGCGTATGACCGCATTGGGGGCCGAGTTTTTGGGGCTTTGTCTAGATGGCGCACACCCTCGGTCATGTGGGTTCTGCATGGGACCTGTGGCTAGCCCCCATGGGATGGCCCCCCTCCAGCTAGCACCCTACTCTTTCATGCACCTAGTCACATTAAAACCCATGCGGCTTTGGGCTGACACTTTTCATAATCCACTCTAGTTGACATTGGTGTTTGGTCACATGGTTTGGGCATATGGCCCAAGGCTAGCCCTCCTCCAACCTTGGCACCTCTTCATGGTTATGTTGTTGCAATTATATTCTCTGTGGTTGGGGATTATCATGTGGGTTGGGCTAGGGCCTAACCCTTGGCCCTCCACCTACAATCTCGTGTTGTTGGGGTAGCCAAGGGCTAGGCCTTAGCCCAAGCCCCCATGTCAAATGCACCCAAACGAAAGTTTAAATAACGTATGTTTTATTAACATAAACAAGAAATACCTTGCAGTCTATTAGTGAGGCCCATGGCTAGTGTACAACAGGTCACAGTTTCAAATCCCTAGGGCTGTCACTTTGCCCTTAACCAAATTTTGGTGTCCACCGAGGTGCCACATGGCATCCTATGGTTGGGCCACGTGGCAACCTGTGGTTGGTCCACCTCAAAAAAGTCATCCTCCAATAAAAATATACCGACTCACAGCCAATAAGAACTTTCCAAGTGTCACACTTCCATTGGCTCATGGAACCTAGTCACCCTGCCCATTCAGCAAGCCCATTCAACAGTACAGATTGTTGACTAGGCAACCTTGCACTGCCAAAAACCAATTTTTTGCATGTTTCCACAAACTAACAAAACCCATTTCCGGGAGCATACAATGTTTGTTTTTTGTGAAACAAATTATGCCAGATTCAAAACAATGAGATCTACATGGTCATTTAGGTTTCAATCCATTTCGATAACTTTGAAATTTGAGCATATTTTTGATCCAACGAATAACTCCTCCCCACTGGAAGCTTTTGTATCCCAAAAGATATTTATTACTGAAAAATTAGATAAGGGTACAACCCCCTCATCCTTCCAGTCTCAACCCACTAGAATTTGCTTCAATTCAACAATTTGAGCTTTTCATGAAAACTGATCCTTTTCCTTGATTCTAGAGACCCTATCTTGTTGTTGTAGATAACAACTTGCTGCAATTTGCTAGAATTTTCATATCAACAAACTGTCCTTGAAGGAACAAACATATTCCTTCATCGGTCATCAATCAAAGGAAACTTAAACAACTTGAAATTCTTCTCACCTCAAACACTGTCGACATGAAAATGTTTAGCTTGCCTTGCCTTGTACTTGGCTCGACTCTTAACCAAGTTTTTTTTCCATTTCCATGCACCATTTTGAAACCCCCAAGAAGAACTTGTGCAACCTAAGCCTTCTTTTTCAAATCACTTTGACACTTTCTCTTTGACCTTTGCACTCTTTAGCACCAACATCCTGTTCCCATCACTATTCAACAATGATGTATGCTATTGCAATTTTTCCTCATATTGTTTACCTCTTTTAGGACAAAACAAGTTCGAACCATGAAACAACTTATCACAACCATTAGAAACCTTAATGAAATCAGATTTTTCATTTGATTCATTTCCTTGAAAGGCCTCAGTCACAACATCTTGATGCTTGAACATTAACAAAGCAAAATTTTGACTTGCATTCACAATTCTCTTCATTTGTCAAACATGCATAAGAGACAAACTCATCTTCTTACGATGCGCTCTAACTATGCACTCAATTCCATTCTTGAATAAGTCATATTTATTCTCATGGCGATGAGAAATTTCTCTCTTGTCATAAAGGTATGGGCTTCCTAAAACTATACCAGAAATCTCAAGTGGAACTACATCAAGTTCAACTTCATCAAGAAAGTTTGCAGTGATTGAAAATCTAAGGATGCACTTCCTTGTCACCTGCAAATTTTCATTATTACATATCCAACCTAAAGGATAAGGTCTTGAATGTGGAATAATTTCTAGATTTAACTTCTAAACTAAGTCTTCAGAAATCAAATTTGCTTCAGAACCACTATCAAATAGTGTGTCAATTTTGGTATGGTTTGAAACAACTCTAATGTGGAAAAGTTCAATTCTTGTTTCATCATCTTAAGTATCATTGGAACAACTTGAAGAACTAGTGCTTGCTATGTTCTCACCTTTCAAAACCATCGTTGTAATCTTGGTTTCATCTTCTGAATAAGAGCCTAAGGCATGTTCTATAATTGCAGTTCTTTTCTACTTTTATTTGTTTTTAATTTTGTTGGGTCTCATTTCTGGATGAAGTTTCCAGCAATGACCTTCATCGTGGTCATTTTTAAAACAATGTTTGCATGTGAGTTTTTCTTTTTACATTTTAATAGAAGAATTCTTCTTCCTTTTTTCCCTTAAAATTACCCTTTCCTTTTTCTCCAATTTCAAGGGAACTCTCACTTTTCTCATCTGAAATATGTTTCCCTCTTGCTTCTAGATGTGTGGCTTGAACAAGAACCTCATCTAAATTTGTGGGATTGAACATGAGAATAGTGTACCTTAAATAACTATGTAAACCTCCAATATACTTTAACAAAGTTTCTTGAGTTTTGTCAAATCTACACCCAATACTAATGCTCTTCTCCTAAACTCTTGAGTATAGTTTTGAACAGTTTGTCCTTTTTCTTGCCTAAAATTTTTCCAATCCATTATATATTTCTGCATGTATGCTAAAGGATAAAACTGCCTTCTAAGTGCAACATAAAATCAATCAAAGAGGTTGAGACCTTACCATGAGGCTTCCCACAAAATCAGTGTTACGCTTTCCAACCTTAATGAAGCCAGCTGAATCTTTGTTTCATCATCCTTGATGTTTTGAATCCTACAATATACTTCAAGTTGACGAACCCAATTATCTAGTATTTCATCATTAACCTCACCATTATACATAGGTAATTCAAATTAAATATCAAATTTCAAGAAGGGAGTTTTACCATGTCCCTTTGGAGTATGTGGAGGTGTTTGTGAAAGGGTTGTTGTGGAAGAGGATGAAGATGAAGGTGATAATGGAGGTGAAGATAATGGTGGAGAAGATGGTGGTTTGTCACCATTCCATTTTGGAGGCTTTTCCTTAACTCCTCCTTTTCATCCAGAAGAACCCTCTCCTTTTGAAGGCTTGGAGCTCTCACCTTGCAATCTTGTGTTTCTCTCTTCATAGAGAAATTTCACCATTTGTGTCATGTCAAAGAATGCTTTTCTGAAAACCTTCTCATCCTATGACATATTACCAGACCCTCCTTCATGTGACATGCTTAATAAAGCTTCAGGTACAACTTGAGGTGAAATTTGTGGTGGAGATTGTGGCAAATGTGCTCTCCTTGTCCTTGTTCCAACTTGAGGACCTGCAACCACAAGATTTCCTTATCCTCTCTTGAGCTTCAACCTTGTAAGAATCAGAAACAATTGCAAACAATTAAATCCTCATAGCAACAAAGAACCCTAGCTGTAATACCAAACTTGATATGTATATGAAACTAATTGAGGTTTATGTAAAATTGCAAGTGATTAAATTTGAGCTTTTAAGACTCTTATGTCAAATCCATAAACACATAAACATGAATTTAAACTTCAGAAATTGCAGAATATTGTAGACAATACCACCATAATAGTAAACATAAAACAATAAGTGATGAAGGAGTTCACCCCTCCTAGGCTATGTCTCCTGGTTCAGCTTCCAATAGTTGGGCCTATATCATTATGCTAATGAAAAATAGTGATTACATTAAGTTACAATACTGAAACGGATTCAATAACAACTCCAATGGCTTCAAAGCTATCAAAAACCCCCATCTAGCCTCTTTTTTCTCCCAAAAATACCAAAAGATGAGAAAGTTATGCCTCTTTCCTCATTTTTCCAAGTTGTGCAGCTAACCATCCTATAATTAGGCCAAAACCCGGCTCATGCACCCCAAACATGGAAACTTCCCGTTAAACCTGACATGATTCCCGCTCAATAGGTGAAACTGTAGGATAGATAAGGGTGTCTTTAAGCCCCCAGTCCTGAAAATTTCGATCACGTGGTTGCATATGACCACATTGGGGGCCAAGTTTCTAGGGCTCTCTTTGGCTGGCACACGCCCTCGGTCATGTGTGTTCTGCAAGGGACCTAGGGTTGGCCCCCATAGGCTAACCCCCTTCAGCTAGCACCCTACTCTTCTGTGCGCCTGGTCACTTTAAACCCCATGTGACTTGGAGTTGGCGCTTTTCATAATCCGCTCCAGTTGACATTGGTTTTTGGTCACATGGTTCAAGCATATGGGCCAAGGTTGGCCCTCCTCCAACATTGGTGCCTATGCACAGTTTTGTTGTTGCGGTTATATGCAATGTGGTTGGGGCTTATCACATGGGCTAGGCTAGGGCCTAGCCCTTGGCGCTTCACCCATGACCCCGTGGCATTGGGGTAGCCAAGGGCTAGGCCTTAGCCCGTCCCCCCATGCCAAATGCGTCCAAACAAAAGTTTAAATAACGTTTGTTTTATTAACGTAAATAAGAAATACGTTGCGGTTTGTTGGTGAGGTCCGCGACTGGTGTATAGTAGTTCATGGTTTTGAATCTCTGGGGCTATCACTTCATCCTTAACCAAATTTTGGTGGCCACCGAGGTGCCATGTGGCAGCCTTTGGTTGGGCCACGTGGCAACTTGTGGTTGGTCCAGCTCAAACAAGTCATCCCCCAATAAAATCTTCCAAATCACAGCTAGTAAGAACTTGCCAAGTGTCGGGTTTCCTTTGGCCCATGGAACCCAGTCACCCTACCTAGTCAGCAGGCCCAGTCAGTTATACAGAATGCCTACTTAGCTGCCCTGCACTGCCAAAAACCAAATTTTTACCTATTTCAACAAACAAACAAAACTCATTTCTAGGAGCATATGACGTCCATTTTTCGCGAAATGAATTGTGCTAGATTCAGAACGATGAGATATACATGGTCATTTATGTTTCAATCCATTCTTACAAATTTGAAATTTGAGCATATTTTTTATCCAACGGATTAGACACCTCGGATCACAATATCCATTATCATCAAAGTCTCCTCAAGCTCATAAAACCCCACATTTTAGGCAGTCTACATGTCCTCCAGTCTCAGGGAACCCCACATTTTTGGCAGCCTACCTATACTCAATCACATATATGACAAGGTAGGTTTCATTTTTTAGCACTTAAGTGGTGGAAGTAGTTGAGTTGTATGCATTAATTGGTTTCCAATTCCCAAGGTATCACTTAATGGCATGTGCTCCCAATCCTTTGACCAGGGATTTTAGTTAGTATTTAGTATACTTGTTGATACAACAATCAACATTTCCTAGTCTTAAACATAATATAAACATGGGCACATCATGATCATAATAATAATTAACAAAATTGATTCCAACTTTCTCAATGGATCCCTCACATGACTAGGGATCTCATTGGATGACCTCTTTGTGTTATCCCAAACATGCCATTCTCATATTCATCATATTTTTATGAGTATTAACCAATCATCCTTCCACAAGAAGGATTCCTGACTAATCTGAGTTGACTCAATTCTTGGATTTAACCAAGATATTTTGCTTTCGTGATGTGATTATAATTGCCTTTAAAATAGCATAAAGGAATAGATATGCATGATGTAAAGAAGAAGGAACATGACAATCATCAGCAACATAAAAATCAAGACGATGATAACGGAGTTCATCCAGGAGGGACTACATCTCCGTGCCCCGGTGTCAAGATGGTGTAGGCCGCTGCATTAAGTGCTGTCAATAGTGATGATGTACATAGGTGGTGACGTCACTATCATACAAGGAAACTGCCCTCATGCAGGAGTGGCTCCAAGAGATGTTCTGCTGCAGGAACTCTCATTCAAAAAAGGACTCCTATTAGTATGACATAACTCATGCATGATGATAATGAGTATCCTGCCAACATGGCATAAAAGGGATCTCAATGCAAACATACATGGCGACACATGAGTATCCCATCAACATACAACAAAGGGATCTCAAACAAAACATGATGAATCATGACAACAAGTACATCCCACAGAGGATTCTATGTCACGTCAAGCAAGAATCATCAAACAAGTAAGAAAACAAGATCCCACATCAAAAATCAAACATCAACTAGGGATCTGTGCAGCACAATGCATCTCATAGCAAAAAGAAGTACATGAACGCACTGCATATACCTCACATCCTGGGGCCATCTGAAGAAAATGATGTCAAACTACTGAATCTGGCCGTCCCATCAATCTTGCGGCGTCGAATCTCATGGAAATGATTGTTCACACATTGAATGTTGACACCTGCACTCCACTTTGAAAAGTGGCCAAAAAATGAAATGAGAAAATGGAAAATATGAATGCACCATCAGATTTGTGGCGTCGAATAGGATAAAATCGATTGTCAAATTTATGAATTCTAAGAAAGTGGAAATCTGGGGCTTAAGGAATCTTTTAGATTCCCCCTACATTCCTCAAATATTCCCTCCTCCAAGTCATCTAAAGAACTGCTGCTCAGATCAAGAAATTGACTGTGCCTTTAGGTTCGTGTCGCTTAGAGGTGTAAGATCAACATAAAATTTGTCCAATGTGGACACTCGCAAAATTTTGCCCTCTTGAGAATTTGGCTCAATCATGGTTCCACCTGCAATAAATTAATTAAAAAATGTTTTCTCGATTTTTGTACCACACCTTGGCCTCCTGGAACTGCATCATATTTCCATTCTCCATTCCACACCTCTGTTCTCAAATCTGCCTCCCTTCGTGCAAATAAATTGAGGGTTTATGTATTAAATCTGGGCGAAAATATCAATGAAAAGGTCGTTGGCCTATTGGTTAAGGTGAAGTGGTTGAAGCGAGGAGGTCGGGGGATCAAATCCCACCTCCACCAAAAATCCAAGAAGTTTTTTTTTATTTTTGGCGCGGCTGCATTAATTTTTGGTTTTGGCACGGTACATGGGCCATTACATATTAAATGGGGGTCGTATTTGGTTGTATTAAAGTTTTGGGCATGTGTGTGAGGGTGCCTAGGAGGCGAGCTGGCCACACCGATTGGGTGGGTTCGAGCCTTGCCACCCTCAATTTAATAAATGTCATATGGAGGTTGGGTGTGGGTAGGGTCCACCAGAGGTGGCCCGCCCACAACCCTTAATATAGTTTTAATGTGGTTTGGAGGGTCCGCCGGGGTCATGGCCGCTGATCTGTTAATAATATATTTGGTTATGGCCATTGTGTGGGCGGCGCCGATGGGGATCATGGCCCGTCGGCCATATTTTATTTTTAAAATTTGTTTATAATGATGGCTCCAGTAGAGGTTGCGGGGGTCATGGCCCGCCAACCCTTTTTTAAATATTTTTTTGATTTTGTTGTTATAAAACACATTTTTTGAATGTCTAATATAGGGGATATTAGACAAATTAACGATCCAACAAATTCACCTACTTTCAGTACCTAGGTTTCATGCCCCGCGGTCGGTCAAATTGTAGGACACTTAAACCTAGCCTAGAGTCCAAATTTGACCAAAACTTTGACTGGCTCGTTCTCCCTCATACGAGCTCAGATTGACGAACCGTTTGCACTGATGCGATCATGATGACAAGATCTATGCTATGATCCTAGTTCAAAAGCATTCTAATCACTTTGATTTTTGAGCTTCCATAAGCCCTCTTTGTCCTATGTGTGTCCCTGGAGCCACTTGGATCAATCCTCCCCACTGAGGAGCTTTTGGTCCTCCAAAAACATGAAAAATAATCTGCAACTTCTCCGTACCTTGTCTGCATCACAAGCGTCCTAAAAAAGGTCATGCTTCCATCTCCTTCACCTTGGTTCTTTGGAGCCTTAAGCGATGAGCCAACACCTGCCGCCTCTGCAACCTGTAGTACATTGTTTTGCAAATTAGATGCCTCAATTACATGACCAACTAATGACCCAAGCATCCCATACTTGCCATGAGTTTATAACACATGCTCGGTGGTCAAGTTTACATCAAGATGGACACAATACCCCAGCTACGAAAACAAGGCCAACATATCATTGTTGCTCCAACAAGTGATGGAAAGCACATCATCACTGCAACACATGATTTACAAAGATAAGGCCAAACATTATTTTTGCTTTGACAAGTGATGGAAACACAACATCACTTTCAGAGTTTATCATGCAACATGAAATAAGACTAGACATCATTGTTTCTTAACAAGTGATGGAAACACATCATCACTTTTACATTTTAAAATGCAACAAATGATTTACAAAAGCATGACCATGACAAGCTAACATATCTAGAAACCATTTTTCACTTATCACTGTGAATGGGTCATCCCCCTATGGTGTTTTTTCTTGTCGAACAATTGTTTCACCTGGTTCATGCATCGACGCTTTGTCTTTAAGGTGCTGCGCTGGATGGAGCCTCCAACAAGTGGCTCTTTGATGGCCACTTTTGTCGCAATGACTGCAATAGGTCTTCTTCCTCCAGTTCTGCTTAACATGTTTCTTTAACTGCTATTGAGAGAGTCTTTCATGCCTCCTCCTTCTGTGTGCTACTATTATTTTCCAACACTTCGAAAATACATGGATATGTAATCCACAAAAGGCACATGTCTTTCGATTCCATGATTTTTGTCCATCATTAACAACATGATTATAATTGAAATGAACATTCAAATGTCGAGACTGTTTATACCTTTCCTTACTGTCTCTGGTCTAAGTATGGCAATGAGAGCTTGCCTCAGCTCCTTCCCTGCAATGGGCATTGCCATGGGATGATGGGGATGTGTTCCCATCATTATTTTTCCTCAACAATTTCGACGATGTCTCGGAGGAATCTGACACCTTTGAGCATTCTCCCTCGGTGTATCTTGAGCCTGCAAATTGAGGTGTCTGCACAACCCCCAATGGTTGAGTTATGTCTTGGTTATTAACACCAAGTTCTTCTCCTTCCTTGTATCTCATCCTGGTAAGGAGCTGTTGAGATTGCAACAAGATGATGGAGCTTAGTGAAAAGAGTCGCCTTCACTAAGTGGGCCCGCAGGCTATTTTTGGCGCAAGTCTATTTTTTAGACTATGTCTATTTTTAGACATATGGATCATGTCTATGGATTGTAGGTTGCTGTTTATGGATGATTGATCAAGTTGGGAAAAAAAATAGATGGACTTCTATTTTTGATGAAAGTGTGAGTGATCACAGTGTGAGTGATCAAAGTCTATTTTTAGACTAGCTGTCAAAAATAGAAAAGTCAAATATTATTATCTCACAATAATATTTGGACTATAAACTTAATCTTATTCTCTTGGAGCACTTCAGTTTGAGCTACAGAGGTGGCACATGCAGCTGTCAGAAGGAAATACGCTTTTCTTATGAGTCAGTTGAGTTGTTGCATGCATGACTTCAGTTAGAACTCAATCAGTTGAGTTTGGTGGAGTTGATGGAGTTGTGTTCAGTTTAGCTTTGTTAAACTAGTTGTATTTAGTCTAACTGGCAAATAGACTAGAGATGAGTTGGGTGAATTAGTTATTAATTAATTCACAAGTTATTAACTCATAATACAACTAATGAATACATCAGTTAACTCAGTTGCATGTCAGTGCATGTTCAGTTCAATAGGGACAGGTGGTAGAGAATCATATTGCTATCAGTTGTGACTATAGTTGTGCACCAGATCTTGCACAATCAAGGGATTGAGTATGCCAATGAGTTTGCTCACGTATTTGCCCACATTATAGCTTGTGCTCACGTCCAAAAAAGTGTGAGTGACTATTTTTCAGGTGAAATACGAGTTTGGTAAGCCATTCTCATCAGTTCTTGAGCAGGTATTGAGCAGTGGAGGCAGGCAAGCAGTGGAAGAGATTTGGAGATCAGATCTGAGCTGTATTGTGTGTAACAGAGGTGGAGATACTTGTGAGAAGTATTATGTTGTGTAATGTTACATGACTCAATCATTAATATACAGATAGTTGGGGTTTTTAGCGAGATGCTTTCCCCGGGATACATACTGTGTTAATGTGTGAATGCTCTTGATGTTTTATTGTTATTGATGCTGCTATATTGATGATCAACGTAGAGGAGCTTATGTATTGTGTATGTTTTCCGCAATAGTACATGATCAGGATAATCTCTGTTGAATATGTGTTAAATTATTCAAAATTTCTACATGGTATCAGAGTTGTTAATGGTATCGGAGCAAGCTAGATAATTGTAGAAAAAGTTTCTACATGGTATCAGAGCTGTTGATCATCAGATCTACTATTCAGGAAGTGTTTACATTCTATTTCTTCAGGCAGAGTCTGTAATCGGGCCAGGTAGCCTTTGGATTCATCCTTCCTTTGGAAGGTGAGATATCCAGTGAATGCCCATACAGTCAATCTCTGTACGAGAAATATTGTGTTCTCACGAATTTTAGATCGGAGGCGGTTGAGTTTGGAGCTGGTTGAAATCAAATTTGCAGCAGTGTTGTTGAAATGTCTTTCAACGGATTGCAAATGTTATTCCAAAGCAAGAGCGACCTGGCGCTCAAGGATAAACTCAGTAACAATAAAGGTGAGAATGGATCTTCATCAAAGGTATCTGATGAAGAGAATTGTGCTTTGGCTGCCAAAGCAAAGAAGGGGAAGAACGAGAAAGCTTCTCATTCTGGTGCAAAAGGCAAGAAGCAGGATATGTCCAAGGTGAAGTGTTTTCACTATCACCAGCACGGACACTATGCCACAAATTGTCCGGAGAAGAAGAAGAACAAGCAAGCTGCTGGATCTGCAGGGGGAGAGGCCTTAGATTCTCAGTTTGAGCTTGATTTTTCATTGATCGCATGCTTCAAGTGTGATGGGATCAGTGTGGTTCTTGGATAGTGGTGCATCTTTTCACATGACGGGAGATAGAGATTTGTTCTCTGACAAAGATCTTGGAGTGCACATCGAGATGGGCGATGATGGTAGATACAGTGCGACCGGTATCGGTACCATTTCCTTTGAAAGGGAGTCTGGTAAACCCTTTGTATTGAAGGAAGTCATGCATGTTCCAGGATTGAAGAAGAATCTCATCTCAGTGGCGATGTTAGAAGACAAGGGGTATGATGTTGTTTTCAGCAAGGGAAAGGCCTTCCTGCATAGCAAGACAACTGGTGAGACCCGGAAGATAGGGGTTCGAGTGAGGAACCTTTATCAGTTGCATGTAGATGGATGCGCAACAATGGCAGGCAAGGCAGAAGGATTGGTGAGCCAGGATGATGGCGAGTTGTGGCACAGGAGATTGGGTCACCTTCACCATGGAGCCTTGAAGATACTGCAGCAGATCACTACAGGGCTTCCTAAAGGCACACTTGCGCAGTCAGATCAGTGCAAGGGGTGTACTTTGGGGAAGTTTGTGAAAGCCACCTTTCACGAGAAGGATAGTCGCGCCACGACGATCCTTGAGAGAATTCACACAGACGTGTGTGGACCTTTCTCAGTTGCTTCGACAGCAAAACACAGGTATTATGTGATTTTTGTTGATGATTTCTCTCGTAAGTGTTGGATCTTCTTCATGTAGAAGAAGAGCGAGACATATTCAAAGTTCTGTGAATTCAAAGCACTGGTCGAGAAGGAGTCGGGGAAGAAGGTGAAGGCTCTTAGGAGCGATAATGGTGGTGAATACATCTCGGACGAGTTCAAGGATTTCTGCAAGACAGAAGGGATTCGTAGAGAGCTCATAGCTCCCCATAACCCACAGCAGAACGGGGTAGCTGAGCGGAAGAACAGAACGATTGTGGGTGCTGCATGGGAAATGTTGCATGATCAGGGCCTACCCCTTCACTTGTGGGCGGAATCATGCAATACAGCAGTTTATGTGCAGAACCGTTGTCCTCATAGGATACTTGGCATGAGTACACCCGAGGAGGCTTATTCTGGTAAGAAGCCTGATCTTTCTCATTTGAGGATTTTTGGTGCTAACGTTTACATGCATGTGACGAAGGATGCCAGGAAGAAGTTGGAGCCGACCGCAGAGGTTGGGATATTTGTGGGGTACACTGATACGCCCCACAACTATCGTGTGTATTTGCCAGACAGTGGTAAAACTGTTGTGCGACGGGATATAAAATTTCAGGAGGAGAAAGCCATGAAGTGTTCGCTTGAGAGGGAGCTACACTTGCATGCAGATGAGGAGCTATTAGTTCCTAAGGATGAGCTTC
Source organism: Pinus tabuliformis (assembly GCA_031772625.1). Lineage (NCBI taxonomy): Eukaryota > Viridiplantae > Streptophyta > Pinopsida > Pinales > Pinaceae > Pinus > Pinus tabuliformis. The sequence continues at coordinate 937,628,207 of CM062810.1, read as the reverse complement.
AGGACGTGGATCAGCCACAGGATGAGGTTCATGGAGTGGACGAGTCCACTCATGCAGCGCCAACCATCAGAGGGCGAAAGCGCTTGACAGAAGCTGAGCGACTGGCTCAAGATGCAGAGAAAGTTGTAGGACCACCTACAGCCCAACACAGGCAGAGACAGTCACCTGATCGGTACACTGGATACATGGCTCTTATGAGCAAGTGTGTTGTGACTGAGCCATCCTCTTTCGAGGAAGCTGTGGAGGATCCCGCATGGGTAGACGCCATGGTGGAAGAGTATGATTCTATTGTTAGAAACAGTGCATGGGAGATTGTTCCTAGACCGGAAGGGAAATCAGTGGTGGGTTCGAGATGGATCTACAAAGTTAAGCAGGCAGCTGACGGGAGTGTGGAGAAGTACAAGGCAAGATTTGTTGCCCGAGGCTTTTCACAGATTGAGGGGATCGATTATGAGGAGACCTTTGCACCTGTCGCAAGGTATTCTTCCATACAGACGATTCTTGCTCTCTCAGTGCAGATGGGATGGCACATTCATCAGATGGATGTGAAGACTGCGTTCCTCAACGGAGTCATTGAGGAGGAGGTGTACATTGAGCAACCCGAAGGCTTTGAAGTCTTCAGCAGCGAGTCGCATGTGTGCAGGCTCAAGAGAGCGTTGTATGGGTTGAAGCAAGCACCACGTGCTTGGTACACACAGATAGACAGCTATTTCATAGGACTTGGATTCTCCAAGAGCGAGGCGGCTCCGAACCTATACCAGATTGTGGTGGAGGGTAAGTTGCTTATCATTGTACTGTATGTTGATGATTTGATTCTAACAAGTGATGAGCTGTTGATACTGTCATGCAAGAAGGATCTTGCTACAGAGTTTGAGATGAAGGATTTGGGCCTCCTTCACTATTTCCTGGGATTGGAAATATGGCAGCGCAGTAGTGGACTGTTTGTTTCTCAGGGCAAGTATGCTCGGGAGATACTGGAGAAGTTCAACATGCATGGCTGCAAGCCTGTTGATACTCCTCTTCCTGGAGGTTGGAGGAAGGCGGATGCCACTTCGGGAGAAGAAGTGGATTCCACTGTTTATCGACAATTGGTGGGGTCGCTGATGTATTTGGTCAATACACGACCTGATATATGCTATGTAGTTAACCAGATTTCACAAGCTATGGTTAAGCCTACCAAGCTCTTCTGGAAGGCGGGAAAGCATGTATTGCGCTACTTGAGAGGCACATCGGGATATGGTTTGTGGTACAGACAGGAGGATGAGGTGAAGCTATGTGGCTTCACGGATGCAGATTGGGCAGGGAGCCCAACAGACAGAAAGAGCACATCAGGAGGGCTCTTCAGTATTGGATCGACAACAGTTTCTTGGTACAGCAGGAAACAGAGATCCGTGGCACTCAGTTCAGCGGAGGCCGAGTATATGGCAGCAAGTTTGGCTGCATGCGAGGCTATATGGATGAGGAAGATCCTAGTTGGTTTGTTTGGTTCTCATTTGGATCCTACTGTGATTTACTGTGATAACCAGAGTTACATTAAACTCTCGGCTAATCTTGTATTTCATGATAGATCTAAACATATTGACATCAGGTACCATCATATCAGAGATTGTGTGCAGCGGAGGATCATGTTACTTTCGTACATTCCAACGGAGGATCAGGATGCTGATATTCTGACGAAGGCTCTCACCAGGAGCAAATTCGAGTACCACCGAGGCAGGATAGGGGTTGCTGATAATCCATATCTTGTCGAGAGGGAGTGTTGAGATTGCAACAAGATGATGGAGCTTAGTGAAAAGAGTTGCCTTCACTAAGTGGGCCCGCAGGCTATTTTTGGCGCAAGTCTATTTTTTAGACTATGTCTATTTTTAGACATATGGATCATGTTTATGGATTGCAGGTTGTTGTTTATGGATGATTGATCAAGTTGGGAAAAAAAATAGATGGACTTCTATTTTTGATGAAAGTGTGAGTGATCACAGTGTGAGTGATCAAAGTCTATTTTTAGACTGGCTGTCAAAAATAGAAAAGTCAAATATTATTATCTCATAATAATATTTGGACTATAAACTTAATCTTATTCTCTTGGAGCACTTCAGTTTGAGCTACAGAGGTGGCACATGCAGCTGTCAGAAGGAAATACGCTTTTCTTATGAGTCAGTTGAGTTGTTGCATGCATGACTTCAGTTAGAACTCAATCAGTTGAGTTTGGTGGAGTTGATGGAGTTGTGTTCAGTTTAGCTTTGTTAAACTAGTTGTATTTAGTCTAACTGGCAAATAGACTAGAGATGAGTTGGGTGAATTAGTTATTAATTAATTCACAAGTTATTAACTCATAATACAACTAATGAATACATCAGTTAACTCAGTTGCATGTCAGTGCATGTTCAGTTCAACAGGGACAGGTGGTAGAGAATCAGATTGCTATCAGTTGTGACTATAGTTGTGCACCAGATCTTGCACAATCAAGGGATTGAGTATGCCAATGAGTTTGCTCACGTATTTTCCCACATTATAGCTTGTGCTCACATCCAACAAAGTGTGAGTGACTATTTTGCAGGTGAAATACGAGTTTGGTAAGCCATTCTCATCAGTTCTTGAGCAGGTATTGAGCAGTGGAGGCAGGAAAGCAGTGGAAGAGATTTGGAGATCAGATCTAAGCTGTATTGTGTGTAACAGAGGTGGAGATACTTGTGAGAAGTATTATGCTGTGTAATGTTACATGACTCAATCATTAATATACAGATAGTTGGGGTTTTTAGCGAGATGCTTTCCCCGGGATACATACTGTGTTAATGTGTGAATGCTCTTGATGTTTTATTGTTATTGATGCTGCTATATTGATGATCAACGTAGAGGAGCTTATGTATTGTGTATGTTTTCTACAATAGTACATGATCAGGATAATCTCTGTTGAATATGTGTTAAATTATTCAAAATTTCTACAGGAGCCTCATGTTTGTCCATTTAATTGGTATCTCCACATCTCCAATAGAAATCATACTATGTGAAGAGGAAACTAAAAGGAAATCAACATCTTTTACCTCCTCTGTTGATTTGGAATGAACTGATGAGGGCTTCTCATCATCTGTTTTTGGTGGTTCACTAGCTGTCTCAGTGGATTCCCCAAATTCTTTTCTGACATACCCAAGTCTTGCCTGATGGGGTAACTCTTCTACTTTGATGGGGTTTATAATGCCTTGGCTATTAATGCCCAAGCCTTTTCCTTCATACTCCATTTTCTTCAACAATTTGGAGCCAATTCCTGTGGTATGATTTTCAAAAACAGCGAAATCAACATCAGGAAACATACATGAAGATGGAGAATTACTTTTTACCTGACATGGGACATGCTGCAACTTTTCCAGGGCCTCATCCTTTGCTTGCAGCTGTCGTAGAAAACTATGTTTCTCCTCTTTCTCTTCATGTAGAAGCATCTTCAATTCAACGTTCTCTATTTGAAGATTCTAGTTTTTGTGCTTCAGGTCTTCTAGGGCCTCTTCCGTGACTTGCAACTGAAGCTGCAATCGCTCCTTTTCCTCTGTCTCTTTTTGTAGAGATTCATACATTATTTCCACCCTTTTGGAAATTTTGAGCATGGTCTTGTACATCATTTTTTCATCCTCTCTCGTTGCAGGTTCCATTGTTCACGCTTGCAATTCACATCCACACAAAGACTGCTCTGATACCAAACTTGATCCGAGTTAACTCAACTCTCAAATTTAACCAAGATCTTTTTCTTTCGTGATGTGATTATAATTGCCTTTAAAATAGCATAAAGGAACAAATATGCATGTTGTAAAGAAGAATGGACATGACAATCATCAGCAACATAAAACTCAAGACGTTGATAACGGAGTTTGTCCAGGAGGGACTACGTCTCTGGGCCCCAGTGTCAAGATGGTGTAGGTCACTGCATTAAGTGCTGTCAATAGTGATGATGTACATAGGTGGTGATGTTGCTATCATATAAGGAAAATGCCATCACGCGGGAGTGGCTCCAAGATATGTTCCGCTGCAGGAACTCTCATTCAAAAAAGGACTACTATTAGTATGACATAACTCATGCATGATGATAATGAGTATCCCGCCAACATGGCATAAAAGGGATCTCAATGCAAACATGGTGACACATGAGTATCCCATCAACATACAACAAAGGGATCTCAAACAAAACATGATTAATCATGACAACAAGTACATCCCACAAAGGATTCCGCGTCACATCAAGCACGAATCATGAAACAAGTAAGAAAAAAGGATCCCACATCAAACATCAAACAGGGATCTGTGCAGCACAATGCATCTCATAGCAAAAAGAAGTACATGAACAGAGTGCATATACCTCACATCCTGGGGCCATCTAAATGAAAGGATGTCAAATTGCTGAATCTGGCCGTACCATCAATCTTGCGACATCAAATCTCATGGAAATGACTGCTCGCACATTGAATGCTAAAATCTGCACTCCACTTTGAAAAGTGGCTAAAAAATGAAATGAGAAAATGGACAATCTGAATGCACCATCAGATTTGTGGCGTCGAATAGGGTAAAATCGACTATCAAATTTCTGAATTCTGAGAAAGTGAAAATCTGGGGCTTAAGGAATCTTTTAGATTCCCTCCTCAAGGTCATTTAAATATTTGCTACTCAGATCGAGAAACTGACTACACCATCAGGTTCGTGTTGCTTAGAGGTGTAAGATCGAATTTTTTTTTTCCAATTTGGACACTGACAAAATTTCACCCTCCTGAGAATTTGGCTCAATCATGATTTCGCCTATGCTTTTCCCAGGTCATGGTTCCACCTACAATAAATTAATTAAAAAATGTTGTCTCAATTTTTGTCCCATGCCTTGGCCTCCTGGAATTGCATCATAGTTCCGTTCTCCTTTCTACACCTCCATTCTCAAATCCGCCTCCCTTTGTGTAAATAAATTGAGGGTTTATATATTAAATCTGGGTGGAAATATCAATGAAAAGGTCATTGGCCTGTTGGTTAAGGTAGAGTGGTGGAGGTGAGGAGGTCAGGGGATCAAATCCTGCCTCCGCTAAAAATACACGAAGTTTGTTTTTATTTTATGCACAGTTGCATTAATGTTTGGTTTTGGCACGATACATGGGTCGTTACATATTAAATGGGGGTCGTATTTGGTTGTATTAAAGTTTTGGATGTGTGTGTGAGGGTTCCTAGGAGGTGAGTTGGCCACACCGGCTGGGCGGGTTCAAGCCCCGCCACCCTCGGTTTAATAAATGTCATACAAAGGTTGGGTGTGGGCCGGGTCCACCAGAGGTGGCCCGCCCACAACCCTTAATATAGTTTTAATGTGGTTTGGGGGGTCCAGTGGGGTCATGGCCGTCGGCCCATTATTAATATATTTGGTTATGGCCATTGGTTGGGGGGGCCGACGGGGTTCATGGCCCATTAGCCATATTTTATTTTTAAAATTTGCTTATAATGATGGGTCTGGTGGAGGTGGCGGGGGTCATGGCTAGCCACCCCTTTTTTTAATATTTTTTTTATTTTGTTGTTATAAAACACATTTTTTGAATTTGTCTAATATAGGTGATATTAGAAAAATTAACAATCCAACAAATTCGCCCACTTTCAGGACCTAGGTTTCATGCCCAGAGGTTGGTCAAATTGTAGGACACTTAAACCTGGCTGAGTCCAACTTTGACCAAAACTTTGACTAGCTCGTTCTCCGTCATACGAGCTCGGATTGATGAATCGTTCACATTGCTGCGACTAGGACAATAATATCTACGTTCTGGTCCTAGTTTGAAATCATTCTGATCACTTTGATTTTTGAGCTTCCATAAGCCCTCTTTGTCTTGTATGTGTCCCTGGAGCCACCTGGATCACTAACAATAACATTGTCAAATGCAATGGCACTACATACATTCATCAACATGTTCATGAAGTTTAACATATTCACATCACATTAAGGTTAGAGAACCTCCTAGAATCTACATAAAGTATGCATAACGTTGAAAACAATAGTCTTGTTGTATCTCATTTTACTTTTATCTCTATCTAGAAGAAAATGTATATGTGTATTTGCAAAAGAAAAAAAAAGAAGAAAAAAATATCAAAAGAAAAAGAAAAGCAAAATAAATTTTTTTATGTTAAAAGATTAATGTATGATGGTGGATTAAACTGCATTACTTGAATCTTAATGCAGCTTTAAGTGTAAAAACAGGTGGGTCCCTAGTCAGCAATAATAAAGTCAGAGCCTAAACATCGATCAAGTTTTTGAGCGCAATGAGGAATAGGAGTGGGGCCCATCAGATGGAGAAAACCTGACAGCACTATGTGCCCAACAGTTTCCACCGAGTCCCTCTGCAAAGACTTTTAAAAGGCATATCTGCCAATAGATCAACCACTCACATTAGTTATGGGGGGACTTCGTCAAGTTTTCTCCATATAGGATTCTGCCCCCGTATTACGTTAGCAAGCGAGCACAACACTGTGAATTCCCCTTTGCTGCCTCATCATCCATGTCAAGCATCACCTCATCCATCTTGTCACCAACTAATTAATTCAAATTTCCCACGATTTTCATTAATTCCGTTTTCCTACCCATTGCCTCGTTTGCACTATAAAATCTCATCTATTATTCATTTTGTTCATTTTTTTCCTCTACTCTTACTTCCATGAATTCAATTGTATAGGTTGCAGCTGCATCCAACATCACCTACCACTATTCAGGTATTTACACGAAGTCTTGACATCCAAAATGATCAAATGTCGAAGAAAGCTACTTTAACAAGCTCCACTTTCCATATTCCATTGATGGATACCGAAAGAGACATTTTTGACCCAGTTTGCTCCATTGATTATACAAAAATTTATCGGCATATTATTCTTAACCAAACTGAGTCTCCTGTATATGTTGTTTCTATTAGGTCAGGTGTTCTAGTTGCTATGATTCCTCAAACCTATATTTTCCCAGAATTCGTATATTAGCTTATCTCTGCTCTCTATCCTTGCAAATGTTTTGTCATGAACGAGTTAGGTGAAAATGTTTTTCAAGTGTCTGCCTTGTTAATTGAGAAAGATTTATGTTTTCTATCTGCAAGTTCTTACACCCCTTTCTCAGAAGAGACTCTGCTTTCCATTTTTCAAGATTTATCTGTTCTAATTATGCTCAATTTACTTTCCTTTTAATGCTTGCTAGGAAGCATCTGCATATGGAGCCTACTCATTTTCCTTTGGACACTTTTGCTAAAGAAGTTAGACATGTCCTACAAATTTTGGCTAAAATTTTAGGAAGGGAGGATACAAATACTGTGGACAAAGCCATTTTAGGAATGTTTAGTTTGATGATGAACCTAGAAATAGGTTTTGACATACCAGTTTTCTAGGAGAAAATGGTTAATTCTCAATTGAAAGATCTTCTCCTCACTAGTTTCTTCATATTTCCTTCTCTTATTGCTTACCTCTTCTTGTACACTCATGTTGAAATATTCATGCACCTAGGGTTGAATATCATAAACTCTCACAAGAACAAGCAATCAATAGTATTTTGGACTGATGTGGTAAGAAGTACTAGAAATAACCAAGGTTTGATGTACTTTGTTACTTCTTTTCTATCAATTGTTTACTCAATATTAAACAGTTCTCCTCCACCTTGCTTTTTACCAAAATCTCAGTCTTTCCTTCAGCTCAGTAAAGATGTTAAAGTTGGTGATTGATTTCAGTTTGAAGATTGTTCAGAGATTAAAATATATGGAGCAGAAGTTGTCCCTTACAAGCTCCCAAATTTTTTGCCTATGAGACTATTTTCATTAGAGTTCATCAGGTAGAGTTTGAATGTGGATCAAGTATATTTTGTGCCAGAAAAGAAGGGGCATTTATTTAAATTGCCAAAGACAGTGGGGCCTTTCATTGTGAATAACAGGAAAGTTGTAGGAGAAGTGTAGAAAGCACTTGAAGATATGAATTTGTAGCTAGGTGAAAAGTGGGCATATGATAAACATCATATTATTTCAAATAGGAGGGTATAAAATTCTTATGCTCCCATTATACATGAAACTTGCCTAGAGGTGGAGAAATTAACTAATGGAGGACAAACTAGTTTGACAAGAGGGGTGGAAATTGAAACTCCTCACCAAAGTGAGAAGAATTTAAAGAGAGGCATTGAGGATGTCATTGACTTGGAAGAGGAAATAGATAGAAGTACTAAAAGAGTTAAGCTATCGAAGGGAGGCAGTTCATCATTTGTTTCAACTTTCCAGTTACGATTAGGAGAGGTCATTTGTACACCATATTCTCCTATTCCAGAAGACACTGGCAAGAGCTATGTTTCAATGATAAAGAAGTTGTATTCTCAGATTGAAGAAAATAAAAAGAAGGTTAAAGAAAGCATGGAATCCCAGTTGGAGGCTCAATTTATCTCAGATTATCAAACTAGACTTCTTTCTGCTATGGATTTGGAGAGAAATCAACTCAAACTAGCTTTCTCTCACCCTTTTACTTTGACTGTGTCTTCTTCATCAAGTTTCAAGACTATCAATTTGACAGTAGATGCTAGAGAAATCCCACTGCTTGATAAAATCAACTTGCATAGGAAAACTGGTGAACTGATTTATAGTGATTTGAAAAATACTTCCTTGGCTACCAGTAGGGGTAAGAATTTATTAGAGAAAGTGGTTAATCAATTAAAATTAGAAAAAGAAAATTCTAGAGATTTAACAACTCAAAATGAAGAATTGAAGAAAATGAATGTTAAAATTGGGGTCAATCTAGAGGACATAAGTTTTATTCAAAAGTTATTGCAGGGAGCTAAAACAAAAGTTCAGGTGCTAAGGAAGAAATTGAAGATTCCTTCCATTGAACAGACAATGGCCTTAGAAGTGGCACATGTGGAAAAAGAGAAAGAGGCTCTAACTGAGGAGATCATACAGAGAAATGATGAAATCACTAAGATGAAAGAAATAAATTCTATTTCACAACAGAAAATTGACTCTCATGGTTGTACTATTGTAGTACAAGTTGATTCTGAGGACCTAGCTGATAAGCTAACTAGAGTCATGACTGAATTGTAGATTTTTGAGAATGAGATGAAGAAAATTTAGAGAGATTATGAGAGTGCCTTGAAAGTTATAAAGGCTACTGAAAGAGAATTGGAAATTTCTAAGGAAAATGCTGACAAGTACAAGAATGATTTTCAAGTTGTTTCTCAAGAAATTAAAGAGTTAAAGGAGAAGGTGAAGGGGAATATGTCCCTTATTCAAGCCAGAGAAATTTTATGGAATGAAATCATCCATACTGTGAGAAACATATGGGAGTCATTGTCTATAGTGGAGGAGGAGAAGATCAACATCAAAGACTTGGAAAATTTGATTATTGCAAATAAACAGAAATTACAACAAAGAGCTCAGTTCGCAAAGAAAATGATTGATTTCCTTAATTCAGTATCTTCATAGAAGTTAAGGGAATTAGGAGTTGAAGATATAATTGGGTATGTGTTATAAATTAATAAGATGATTGTAAAGAACCTATACAGGAAGACAACAGAAGAAAAATTAACAAAAGTCAAAGAATTTGTAAATAAATTTAATATTGATTTTGATAAGAGAACTAGAGTAGGTTTTCCATCATGCTGGGACCAACATGGAAATCTATTACCGTGGGAGACTTATGAGACTTTGTTGGTAGAGGAAAAAAGAAAAATTGGCTCAAACCATTAAAGAAAAACAATATTTAAGTGATAAACCATTGTAAATTATTTGCAAAGGGATTTTAAGCTTTTACGGTTGATGAGAACTATTTTTTTTTAAAAACCTACATATAGCAGAATCACTAACTTCAGGATGGCACACACAAGGTTTGTCAACAATCCCAGTTCGGATATAGCAATTTGGAAAAAATGTAGAGAATGGATGTCACCAACAATAACAAATGTAGATGTAATACCTTCATCTGCACCTCAATCTCATATTCATACATACGTTTTGTAAGATATTTTGAATGATGTATTTATGTTTTCTCTTTTAAAGATGTAAAGTTAGAAAGAACCTGTTAGTCTCCTATACCAATAGGATTTCATTTTCATGATTGACAGTGGAAGTGCCAAAAATGTTCATCTTTGGTGATACAAAGGTTCCATTTTTTGTGAAAGAAGCAGACAGTTAAAAAATGTAAAGAGGGTATGCCTTAAAAGAATAATCAAAAGGCAAGAAAATGAATTGGTCAGAAAAAACAAATGAAATGAACCCCAAAGAAAGACCAGGAAAGTGGCCAACCAAAATGCCACTGCTATCTTGATGGGTGACCCAACAGTTCAAGCTAGGCCATGCCATGTTTTAAATTGCCTATTCTAGACTAGAGAATGAATACCTGTTCAAATAGCTCAAGCTTGGCAGATGATTAGCTGGATAGAGAAAGGGAGGAGCCCAATTGCTTAATCTGGGTCCTTGGAAGATATAAGGGTAGATTTAGATAGGAGGGTAGCAAAAAGAAAAGAGGATTATCAGGGTTTGCAAGGCTAAGTGCACCCATCAAAAAAGAAGAAAGAATGTTAGGTCTATTAGGCAGGGTAGGCAGTTGGAGGTTGCAGAAGCAAGATCTAAACACATGATATATGGAAGATCATATCTGATCTCACCAATAAGAGAAAGGCAAGAACAATGATCTATATGGCAGAACTATCAAGGCATGTCTAACTTCCCTCACTCCCCTTCAAAGGATTTCTTACTAACACCCCCTTGAGGACTTTAGGATCTGCCTAAATAGTCCTCCCTGCACTCCTCCCTTGTGGAAGCCACATTTCTTGTGTAAAGTCATCACTTCACACTTCATCCATCTCTGGTTTCCCACTTCACCCCACATATCCATATTAACTTCTAAACTTATTATATAGCTCCCTAAGAACATCCCCACCCCTATTTCTTACAAAAAACTATAGAAAATTCCCAAAAATATATTAAATATCCCACCCTTTTAGCATTATAGCTAAATAACATGTCATGGGAGACATTAGTCCATCTGGGACTATAGTCAACCCTTCCGAGTCTTTACCCAGGAATTAATCTAACCCCTGGTTAAATTAATAGCCTAAACCCAAACCACCATTCACCTAAAAACCCTTGCAAAATAATTCCCCCCTCAAAGTTAAAACCCAATGTTTTGATAAAAATGGTTAAAAACCTTTATTATGTGTTATGGCGCCGTCGCATGCATTGATTTAAAACCAAAAACCCACCCGACCAAGGTTTGGGCCCGCGCCATTAAATATTAATTTAATATGGGGTGGGTCCCGCTTCTAGACTTGCACGCCACACAGCAGGCCCCGCCAGCCGTTGATCTCCCGCCGGGCTTGATCCAACGGTGGGCGGGCGATATGGGCCCCGGATGTGCCGACCTTTAACGTCCGGGGGATGGGCGGTTTTGCCGCCGTACCCCCGCCACGTGTCGGCAGCCCGGGGTGTTCGGAGCCCTCCCCCCCGAAACCACCTTTCCCCAAAGGCGGTGCGGGGAAACCAGAAACCGCCTCCCGCAAACTAGCCGCGCCCATTACGTCAGCACCTCGTCAGCACGACGTCATGCCCGGGCCCCCGCCACTTTCCCACGTCATCCGCCACTTTGTCCTGCCGCTCCCGCATTCCGCCACCGTGTCCCGCCAAGCTGTCATCCCAGTCAGCATCCACGTCACCATCCGTACCCGGGGCCCGCTGATGACGTCATGCTGACGTCATCGCGGAAAAGCGCCAAAAGCGCATATGCGGCAAATTTGTTGTTAAAAAGGCCAAAAGTGACCGTTTTGTGTCATTTTCACGATACAAATGCAGCTGCGCCGTTTCGCTGGTCACCTCCAACTACCTCCAGAGTTCAAATTCACTGCTGCGGATGCTGCCACCCGCCAATTCAACGACATTCTCCGTCTTCTCATCAATTCGACGACCCTCGGCATTGGCTAAACCAGGTATTTGCCAAAACCAACCCGTTTGCCCGTGTTCTTCCCATTCTCTGCAAATTTTCCACTGAATTGCCTAAGAACTCCTAAATTAATGGTGTTGGCCTGTTAATGATTAGCCTAAAATAATCTAAAGCACCCTCTGTTCAAAATAGCCAGGCACCATACATAATTTCACCGTTGCACAGTCGTTTTCGGGCTTAAATTTGACTTACTCTCCCAACTGCCCGGCATTGTTCCCTTTTGCCGAGTTTTTGATTTAAAGACCTCATTATACCAAGTTGTAATCCTTCTCTCCTCTGCAATTGCCCTCACTGTCTATAAATCCTGAGAATTCACCAGAAGAAACCAAAGTTCAGTCAAATTCTTCAAGTTGCTCCTTTCAAAAGGCAACTTTGGCCCCAGCTGCACTCATTCTGCCACCTCACTTCTAAGCCTCATAAGCTATCATATTCAGATTGTTATACTAAGAAACTACATTCTATAGTCAACACCTGAAAATTCTCAAATGGCTACACCATCAGCTCTCAGTGTCACTCCTATGAATCCACCAAACAAGGAGCTTGAAGCCATGCCTCTTGCTGACAGAGATTACCTTATCCAAGATCTTGTGGGTGACAGGAACCATTTACAGACCTTCTGCCAATTGAGAGACAGCTATTTGAACAACAATGACACATATGGGATATGGGAGTCCAATCTGCCTTACTATTTCCTCCCATCTGTTAATATTTTTCCAGAAATCATCCGCCTATGTGCTGAGAATTATGATCCAACTCAGAGAACTATCAAGTCTCCATCTGGGAGCATACTTTTCCACATCAATCCTGACTCCATCAACCAAATGCTCAATTTCAAGCAGACTCAGCTGCTGTTTCCCTTCTCCATGAACTATTTGCTAGATGCAGGCGCCAAACTTTCCACTGCTGACATTGAAAAGATCACCAAGACATTCATGAGGGCAGACCACCAGCCTACAGGGCCACCTCCTTTCTTATATGTCCATTTCACTGATGTAGGTAGGCTCCTAGTTGATATGATCTCTTATGTGCTTGGCTTCAAAACCAGTGAGCACATTGATGAGACGGTGCTGGTATTATTAGCTGCATATAGCCCAGGCCAGCCTCCTGCTTACAAATATAACTTTGCCAAGTTTATAGCCAATAAAATACATGACCAGCTCTTGAAAGTGGATAGGGAGGGTGTGTTCAAATATTCATCATATATCTACCACTTATTCATGTATTACCAGTCTGAAGTCTTTCAATGCCCCATCAAGAAACTGGATTCTAGGGGAGAGAAGAGGTCTGTTATCTTCTGGTCATCAGTTTTCCACCAAGTTCAAGATTCACCATATTCTTACTGTGAGTTTGTTGACCAATTTGTTTACCCAGTCTCTTGCCTCTTGATGAGATCCCCTCCTCCCAGACTATCATTTGAGATCCAGAAAACTCTGCAGCTGTCCAAGAATTATAAAATAGGTGATTGGTACCTATATCAAAACCATACAGTCATCAGAATTTATGGCTGTGAGCTCTGTCCATATAGGCTCCCAAGATATGTACCGATGAGATTGTTCGCCTTGGAATACTATAGGCAACTCATTAGTTCTGACCTCACCCACTTTCATAGTGCCAAGAAGAAAGCCCACCTCAAATTCAAAGACCATATGGGCCCCTTTATCATGAATAAAAAAGAGGGTTGGCAAGAGGCTGATCAAATTCTCAGAGATAAATATAAACTAAAGAGAAGCTTCTGGTGGGTCCCTTATGACCCCGAAGGCTTCATCAGTGCTAGAAGAGTCAAATACAGGCTGCTAGGGTATGATCACTGTAAATATCCACAAATTGAGCAGTATGCCAACCAAGATGAATGGTTGCAAGGCACATTAGTTGAGGAACTAACTCAAGAAGAAATAATGGAAAAAAATGTCAAGGATTTAGAAAAAACTCTTGACTTAGATTCTGTGCAGCAGGTAACTTTCAAACAGCCACATAAAATTGGGGAAGGCACATCCACTGCTGCAACCGCACCAGCCACCCAAGGGCCATCTACATCAGCAACAGCTACAGAAAAGGGCAAGGGGATAATGGGTGCAGAAAAAGAGATAGTCACAGAAAAGCCTACCTCCTCAATTGGGCAGCAACAAGAGCAGACTCCTCCACCACAAACAGAGGCACCAACAGTGCCTGCCTTACAGACCCCTGCACATGAGGAAAGAGGCAAGAAACGAGACCGGGAGGAGTCTACACCTGCTAGTGGGTCCACTCAAGAACTCGAAGCCAAAAGGCAAAGGGTTGATTCTCCAATCATAGAAGAAGTTAGTGAAGAGATCCTTGAAAGCCCAAGGAAAGAAAAAGAAGACAGCCAGCAGACAGCCACAAGCTCTTTTCAACAAGAGCAGGAAAGACAACATGGCATGGAGGTATCCTCCTCCACACAGCAAAACAAGAAGCCATCCAATACCAAGGCCACTTTCAAAGAAATTAAGACACAAAATGAGTTGCTAAGAGTGCAGCTATACGACCAATTTCTCAAGGCAACACCGGCCAAGCAAGAAAGGCTGATGGCAGCATATGATATCAAAGAGGAAAAGATAGTCCTGAGCCATTTCAAACCCAAAATACTGTAGCCTCACTCAGCTGCAGATTTTGTTAGAACAAAACTAGAGGTCATGGCAAAAGACATTCACCCCATGGATCAGATAGAGCTGCATAAGCAAACAGGGGAAATGGTCTATGCCACATTGGTAGACAGGGCCACAATGGCCCATGAATTAAAAGAATCTCTGAAGAACACCAACACTCAGCTAGACTTAGAGAGAATGTCCTCCACGGCCAAAGATAACAGAATCAAAACATTGGAGGACATTATTGTGGACTTAGGACATGATCCTAAGGATCCTAAGGGTGTGAGGGCCCTTATGAAGAAGAAAGATGATGACATTGCTGCATTAAAGAAGAGACTGAAATTGCTTCCTACTGAGCACCCTCAAATAGGAGAATTGCAGAAAGAAAAGGAAGCTGAGGATCAATTGGATCTATTGATGAAGCTGAACCAAAGAGTGATTGATCTGGAAGGGGAGCTAGAAAAAGCACTCCAAGACAAACAGGGAGAATCAACCTCCCAACCTCCTCAAACTGCCCCAACTACTGCAGCAACTACAGAGGCAGCAGTGACCCCTTCAACGGCTACAACAACAACAGATGCGGCAGCAACAACAACAACAGCTCCTGAGGCTAACATAAGCCTGGATGATTTGACCAAAGCTGTCAAAGAACTAGAACTGCAGGCTACAGAGATCAAACAAGCCAAAGAGAAATTGGCAGAGCTGGAAACTAAGTATGATAAATCCAAAATGACAGTAGCAGAGCAGACCAGAGAGATTAAGGCCCTAAAGGACAAAATAAAGGCCTTAGAGAAGGAACTAAAATTAGAAAATACTCTGGCAGAAATAAAAAAGATTTTGTGGGCCCGGATTGACCACTCCATTACCAAACAGTGGAAGTCAATCAAAACAGTGCATGAGCAGATGGAATTAATAGGCCAAGCACAATTTGAAAGCCAGAAGGCCAGAGCAGCACTAGGGAATAAGCCTGAGCAAGCCAACAGGATGATACATTTCCTCAATAATCACACCAAGGAGGAGTTGGCAGCCCTGAACATCAGCAACAGAACAGATGCTGTTCTAACAGTTAAAAAAGTGCTGACCCTCAGAAATTTTGTGCAGACTGTGGAAAGAAAATGTCAGGAAATGCAGGCTGAGGTAGATGACTACAAACTTAGAATGGGAGCATTGCAAGATAAAGGATTGCCCAGCCTATTGACCGGCACAGGAAGACTGCTCACCCATGAGCAATATGCCACTAGGATGACAAATTTTATTGAAAATCAGATCACAACATCCACCAGTACTTCTGAGGAAACATGACCTCCATCAGGGCAGAGCCTATATGACAAGCTTGAAAATTTATTCTACATTGAGCATGAGATTAATCACTTGTTTGAGGTCCCACCAAATTTTTACAGGTATACAGAGGCAGATGAAACTTTGATAAAAATACGAAGACACCAACTGCCCAAGGAAGATTGGTGGCAGGCAATGCTGCAAATTTTGCCTCAATAATCTCGGTTTGGTCTATCCTAATCAGCTTCAGGTCAACCAAAGTCAAAAAGCAGCATCAGGACAGCAGGCAAGGCGGGTAAAAGAAGTGACTCAGCATGACACTGCGACAGCAAGCCAAGGCAAAGGAAACGCGCAAATTTTGGGCAACACGGCTCCAACCGACTCAATGGGTCACAAAGTCAAAACTTTCTGACAATTTTGGACAGCTAATGCACTAAGCAGTTATTTCAGCATTTACTCTCTCAGCTGTAATTCTTCAGGAGTTGGCACAGTATTTATGAGCCATTAATTCATCAGCTAGATATTTTTGTATCTAAATTTTGTATATATACCTCCCCTTACAACGTATTTGGGGTTGGTGATTTTCTCTCTGAGACACTATATTGTATATTTTCAGATGATCTAATGCAAAGGCTGGAAAAGTTCACTATCTCTTGACTGTTTGATGTCTCAATGATGCTCTGCGTGCTGTTACAGAATTCCTGTGGTGTCTAATGGAACAATAAGTTATCCTGAACTATGTTTTGTCTTCTTTATGTCTACTTAATTCATATACATGTTTCACTAGCCTAGCAATAGAGAAAAAGAATGGCATAGGAAATGTT
Organism: Pinus tabuliformis; assembly: GCA_031772625.1. Lineage (NCBI taxonomy): Eukaryota > Viridiplantae > Streptophyta > Pinopsida > Pinales > Pinaceae > Pinus > Pinus tabuliformis. Next base: position 937,611,559 of record CM062810.1, on the reverse strand, counting down.
TGATTACACCCTGTGCTCAATCTCTGTTGTTAAATATGTTTTCTTCAGAATTAATCATAAACATGAATTCTTAGTTGCTCATGTTTGTATTCGTTCTATCAACATAAATGTTATTCAGGAATTCTCAAATGCTCCTAAGTAATGTTTCCACTATTCCCATATCAGTTTACTGAAAGATCCTTAGTTGCCTTTCACTCCCTGATTTCATCCCATCATATTACAGATTCGAAAAATTGTTCCACAGACACCTGTCTGGCTCTGTAGCATCACTGTTTCTTCAAAACAGACATTTCAAGCAATTAAACATCTTGGACTCCATGCCCAATGGCCTAGATCACCCTGCAAAAACATACCTGTTCTGACTGAAATCATCATCCAGCAAATTCAAAACAAAACCTTGTGCATCATAGCTAGCCTAAAACCTCATCAAAACAAAGTTAAATCAGAAAGAGAGAGCCCTCTCTGGTTACAGGTAGGCTAGTACCTGTGGCCAAAAGATTGGTTAGTGGTTACCTCGGCCGTATTCCCTTAGGAGTCAAAGGGAACAACCTGAGTGATAACAGAACCATTAACTCTAAAGTAGTTTAGGAAGTTATCATTCTTGGTAGTTGACAATTTCTTAACTATCCATTATAAAATTTTGTATAAAGCTAATTCAGAAAGAGAAACGAGGTTCTGAGTTTTGGACCTCAGAAGCATAAACTACTTGTAATTACTAATCTTCTTATTGATTAGAATAAATAATTTGAAGTGATTCCGGACACTTGTTGAGTATGAAATGTGTTTCATGTTATTTCCATTTTATGTTTTTCTTCATAGAAAAGAGTAATGAAGTTGCTAGCCTTTAATTTTATAGTTCTGCAAAATCAGATTCCTGTGAGTTAAAGTTAAAAGTTCCTTAATTATGCGCTCCTCTTTTCTATATATCATCCCCTGCTAATTACATATTTCTTCTAAGGTTGAAAATAAATATTTTGCATTAAGCAGTCTGTGTTGGAGACTTTCCAGTATCTTTTTTGACTGTTATTTCATTAAATTTGTATTCAACATCAGAAGGCCACTTTAAATAATTGTTTCTTTCCATATAATATCAAGAGGCATTGTCTTTTTAATTATAATCTTAGGGGTTTGAACAATGGGACAACAAACTTATCTTTTCACAGTCTTAAACAAATGTCTTGGGCATTGACCTCTCCTCAGCCAGAGGTTGTCTTCCAAGGTACACCAAGTCCCCAAGTTCAGCCAAAGGAATTCTCACCCAAATCCTTTCCTCTTACCTTTTTACCTATTTCCATTACCAACATTTTTTTCCTTCATTTATGTTGTCACAATATTCAATAATCTATTTATCTCATCTTGTCCTCATCCATTTTGTTCATATGCTATTAGTTTTCAACCTTTATTCATTTTTCACTCATGCTCACCATAATTCTCAGGAGAATAATCATAACATACTTATAATCAATGGACCATTCCTTCCTACTTTCCCAATGGTGTTCCATGCAACTTGGAACCCATTAAATAACCTTGTTGTGTTACCTAATCATGGAAAAAAAACTTTGTTTTTATTCTATGCACACAATTATCATATTTTAGAGATTGATCACTTACCTTGCTACTATGACAGTTCACAACTAAGGACATGCCAAACCAAACAACATCTTTATAGCTTCACTAGATCATAAGATAAAGATCTCATATGTATATATCAACCATGTAGTCTCAAAGTTTAGAAAATTCCCTTTTTATGCCATTCTCATGTTTGTAATGTTATTTTCCATTTTTTCAAATGGACCCAACCAGTCCACTTGAGAGGTCTATCATCTTCTTCTTCCTTCCTATGTCAATTACCTTATGCACAAGGTTTACTTTAGGGTATTGTACTTATAGTTTGGCTTTATTAAGCTCTTATCTAGAGCTCCCTTTCTTTTCCACCTCTAACAACTGATCAAGACCAAAACACAAAGGGAAAGAAGAAAGAAGAAACAAAGAACAATAAAATATCATGACAACAACATATAACAACAACACAAGGTAGCATGACCATGCTCAAAATCAACAATCAAAGAACAAATAAAATACAAAGCCAATAATAATATACAAAATATCTAAGACATTCATTAACCCAAACAACCCAATCCCATGAGTTATGGTGTTCAATGTGTTCTTTTCCACCATACATACATATATATACAAAATTAGATCGAGTCTTTTCCAAGGTTTATAACAACCTTCAAATGTTAACATACCTTGAAATAGTTCATGGAGGGTGGTGAGCTCCAGTATTGTAGCAATAATGCTACAACTCCTGGGGCTTCCTGTCTCTTAATTTTATCAACCCAGTAGTTCGTACAAACTTGGAAGTGACGGTGCTGTATGCACAAGTACTAGCTCTTGTCGCAGCTGTCACTTGGTCAGCTGGCACAAGTCCGCTAGGGCTCAAGCCAACTTCTATAGGCTCTCAGAAGAAGCTTGCTAAATGATGGACGAAAGCTATCTCAAAGAAAACTAATCTACTTGGCAAAAACGAACTGAAAGCAAATCAAAGCATAGAAACCCTAGGAAGCCCTAATTTGACTAGTCTAACCTCTATGATGCAAAGAATGTGAATGAAACTTCTACCAATGCTGCCATTACTTCTAGTAAGTGAAATTGCATGAATCTAAGCTACTTGCATCTGAAAAGACATGTTTTTGTATTTCTTTCTTAAGTGAATGAAGTGATTGTGATTTTGTTCTTATTAGGGTTTGGTTGTGCAGATGTGATGCAGAGGGAAGGAAAGCGTGGGAAAGGTTGGGGAGGCTAGGAGAGGTCCCCAGGGATCCTCAGCATCCGTCCATAGAGGTTCCTCACGTTCAGAGGCTCAGCAACCGAGTGAGTGGCCTCCTACAGGATGTCTGCAGGGGATTCTACAGGAAACTCAGGGATTTATACAGGATGTGCTGTAAGTGGAAGTTTTGGGTGATGGTGAAGGGATGGAATGGTTTGGGTGGATAGGTAAGGTGGAGATGAGACTTGTGGTGACTCAGGGGCAGAGAAATAGGACAGAGAATGAGTGCACGAAGTGGTTGGTGGATAGAAGGATGGGATCAACAAAAGGACAAAAGGATGAAGCTACGTGGTAATGAAAGAGTTGGAAGGTGAACCAATGAACAGCAGTATAAAGCGTGTAGAGGAATGTGCATGAAGCTGTGATGAAGGTATATGGTGCAAGAGTGAAGTGCATGGAAAGATCTATCATAAACGAGACTATGTTGCAGCATGTATAAAGTGAAGAACTACGTATTTTTGTGGTTGGTATAGGCTGCGCTCCAATCTCCAAACAGAGATGGCAGTGGAGACTTCCTCAACCTTTTTCCTTGGAGCTCCAATGTATTATCAACCTGCTAATCTAACTAAACAACCGAAAGCAATTCAACCATAAGCTAAACTCATTCAATCTCATAAAAACTAACTCAGCAAACCTGTAATTTTGAATTGCATGGTAAAGCAATGAACTAAAGTGCTGAAACAAAAAGAAATTAACATTACAAAACAGAGGAGGTCTATTGCTCTCTTAAAAACTCAGAATTGGATCAAAAGCTGCCTGTCTTTATTGAATAATCATGAATCTAATGACATGCCAAAACTGGCTTACAAGGAGCAAAAACCGAGCTACAACATGACTAACCAAATTGACTAACTAGATAACCCCAAATTGACTAACTAGCTACACAAAATGACTACCCACTAGCTAACCAAAATGAGGCCCCAAGCCTTCTTATTTATACAATTTGAGGACCCAACAGTCCTCCTAAAAGTTAGGGACTTGGCTGCCCAAGACTTGTAGTTAACAGCAGTCCAACTTGACTTGCTTGGCTGCCCTTGAGCTGATTGATTCGGTGGCCCTTGAACTCCGAGCTGATGGTGGAGAATTCGAGGTAAGGGCCCATAAATGAGGGGGACACCTTCCTACAAATCCTCTAGCTTGTTCTCCCACGAATTTGGCTGCCAAGTGCTCATTAAGACCTTCCATTTTCTCTCCAAGTTGACCAAAAAGGCTACACAAAGCACCCATTAGACTTGTTGGCATAATGACTAACCAAATTCACTCTATTAACATAAAATTAATCAAAAACATGCAATAAACAAATGAGAATGGTGGATTAAGTCAAATTAGGAGGTTGGATGAGCCCAAATATTTGTCCATTTTTGGGGCTCATCATCACCCCCCCACTGAAAGTGTTGCTCATCCTCTGAGCAACCAAATCTCTCCCCTTGTCTTTGATGGCCCTGGTGGCTTCCTTGGCTAACATCTCAGCCGATTTCTCCTTTGGCTTCCCTCTTTTCAAACTTCCTGTAGAACAGTTCACTGGCTTCCTGTAGAAACGGTCTCTATCTTCCTGTAGAAACAGTCTGCTAACTTCCTGTAGAAACAGACAACACCACTGTTTCGGCCTGCTTGGCTGTGGGCGATTTTCCTTTCAGCTGGGCTGTGGCAGCCTTCATCTCCTCCTCCTTCCTGCTCTTCTTCCTCACTGCCTGCTGCTTGTAACTCTGAACATGTAACCTGCTCATTGTTCACTGCCTGCTGCTTGTAACTCTGAGCTAGTGTGATTTGATGATTTGCCCCCATTAATTAGGATCATAGCACAACATAAAATTGGAGCAATATGCCTGGTTGACCTCCATGGCCAAGCTAGGAATGTTTCCAAAGCAGAAGATCAACAAAATGCTATATGAATCACCTACCATAATGTGGCAGCGTTCATGGATGCCCAAAGAACCCATGGGAATATGGAGCTAGGGAAACATGCAGCAGAATGCGCTTTTATTTGGACTCGTTGTATCAGCAACTTATGTGCTGCTATAAAACATTTGTGCTGCAGCTGGCAAGTAGACTTATGTAAGAAAGGTAAGAAATATGAGGAATTACAATGGGTGAACCTAATTGCAGTGAGGATTTGATGAAGCCAAAACTTGTAACCATTTTGCTTTTGCTGCAGAGGATGACATAAATTGCACAAGTTAACAACCACTTTACGAAATCAAGCCTTCACACCCATGTATAGGTTCACCATGCGTTGCTGACTTCTAAGTTTTCTGCATGCATTGCTAACTTCTAAGTTTTCAGCTAGCATCTCTTGAAGCAGCATAGAGGCTATTTGCTGCGTCCTCATAGCCATTCCAATCTTCTTCTACCAGAATCCTATGAATATATTGATCCACATGCAAAACTTCAAGAGCTTCATTTTCAATTTGAAATCAGTGGCTTACAGTCTTAGCTAAACGTGACACACCATACTTCTGAACTTGTACAACGGGCATCTCCATGCTTTCTGGACTGGTTGGCCATTTTAGAAGAGCTGTGAAAGCACCTGATTGGTCTTCTGACAGTGGTATTGCAAGAGGAATTATACCCCATCTAGCATAAGGAGGGGCAAGTTTTTCACCCTTGGCCATATGATAATTGTCCATCTTTCTTCAAGTTCCAAACTTGATGAAGAACCTTAGGCTTCTCTGCTCGGGAAGACTCTGCTGCACTTTCCTGTAGACGACATCCTGTAGAAACGCCTGTAGAGCGTGATTCGGCCTTTGAATGATCTTTGCATGCGGGAGAATTGTTAACAAGCCCAAAAACTTGATGAAGGACGTGAGTTTAACATTTGCAAGTGTAAATGAACAACAGTTAGCAAGTGTACCTGAACAACAATTAACGTGAGTCTTCAGCCGAGCGTTCCTTTATTCACTGCGTGATTTGTGGTGAGGTGGCAGAGACCTGCGCTTAGCCCATGCAAACTGTTTGTCCTCTGCAGTTCCATCTGCCTGTGATCCCTTACCATTTGTTTCACTGGAGTTTAAACTATCCATGACTGGCTGTGTTTTTTCAGTTTCACGTGAATGACCATGCTGCGTGACTGCCGGCTGAGTTCTTAGGGACGACAATCAGCTGAACGTCGCTAATTCGTGGCTTAATCCCACCATTCCATTAATTCATGCAGTTTTCGAATTAAATTTATGCAATAGAGGAATGAGTTTGTCACATACCTCGAAGTTGAATGGCTGCCGTGAGCTTTTTGCTGCTGCCTGCTCTGATTTTGCTGCTGCATGCTTAGTTTTTCTGATTGCATGTGGCTTGGCTGCTAATCCTTGATTGTTTTTTCATGTGCAGGTGTCCTCTGGCCGGATCTGAGTGCATGCAATCATTTCCACGTTCAACTCTGCCCGTTCAAGCTGCTGCTGCTGCATGGTCACAAAACCAGAACTTCTTTTTGCCATTTCTCCCAAACGGTAGATCAGCTTGATCTGAAACTCAGGGAGCATGTTCCTACCGTCATTATGCATCTCCCATAGCAAATTCGTGATCAATGGATGCACGGATTTCGAGAAAAATGGAAAATGGCTGAAGATTTCAGAGCTTGATTTCTCGGAAACCGTGCATCGGAATTGGCTGAAACTACTTGGGTAAGCTACTATCACCCATATGCATCTCCCCATGAAACAGGTTTTGAAACAGATGGACGGATATGGAGAAAATGCAAAAATGGTTGATGGTGATGGAGGCTGATTCCTTGGGAACCGTGCACCGGAATTGCATGAAACTGCTCAGGCATGTTGTCATCGACCTTGTACAATCCCCCATAAAACGGTTTGTCAAATGGATGCATGGTTCTCAAGTTATGGCAAAAACAAATTCTGCTCTATGGATTTTTGCTTCAAGGCACTTTGCATGTGTTTGCATGGTATGACAAAATGAATTTTGGCTGTGATGCAGGTATGGAGATGATGGAGGAGGAGTTGAAAGAGTGCAAGATGCTTCTAAACAACTGAGGAAGCTACCATGCTTGCCAAACCACTTTTTTGAAATCCATGGCTAGTTTCCCTCAATTTCTACAGGAAGTTCCTGTAGAAGCACAATGAGAAGCACAATGAGGTGGACGAATGATGGAGAAAGGCAAGGGATGGACACACAAGTGCTTGTAGGCCTAATCAACAGATTCCCACCATTAGATTCACTTTTGAAATTGTATTTGGCTCGTCCAAAGGTTCTACAGGATGTTTCCTGTAGAAATACAGAGCTTCCTGTAGAAAACACAGTTTTGAGGAAAGAAGCGTAATGACATGAAAAAAAATGATGGAAAAGGGTGAGGAATGGAAACATGGATGTGGGTAGGCCTCATGGACATATTCCAAGCCTTCAGGTCCTCCTCGGAGATCAATTTGGCTTTTTTGTAAGCTTCCTGTAGAAGATACGAAACTTCCTGTAGAAGGCACAAAAACTCCTTTGACCTTGATTTGAGTGCTCCTCCTGCCATGAAACGTCCTTCTTGCAACCTGAAATTAGCCAATGGAGATTAGTTTTATTTTTCTTTTTTCTTTTTCTCTTTTTTTTTTTTTGAAAAACAACTAGGGCGCCTCATGGAGGTTTTCACCCTAATTGCCTGCCCTGGGCGCCTCCAAGGGAGGTTTTCACCCAAAGATCTTATTCAATTTTTATTTCCTTTTTTCCAACCCATTGACCGCCTCATGGAGGTTTTCAATCAATGAGCCAATCTAAGGCGCCTCCGAGGGGGTTTTCACCTTAGATTTTTATTTTTCTCTTATTTTCATTTTTTCATTTCTTTATTTTTCCTTTTTTCATTTTTTTCTACCCTACCCTACTTGAAAAACAAAATCATTTTCAAGTATAAGAATACTTCCAATGGAGCCATGTGCACATCGAGATTAGAGACAAGATGATGTAAAGGCTCGGAATGCATGCTTTGACAACTATCCAAATTTCAGAGACAAAATGATCTGACTTTGAGAGTACAAAACATAGCTGAGGAGGAGAGTGTTGCTGCAACTTAGTGACCCTCTGAAACCATATCTCAATATAGCTTTGATATCCTTGGTCATCTTGCTGATTTGGATCATTCTTCATGTCACCTTCTATCATGACCTTCTGATCTTCCTCTTTTTGCTGATCTTTCTCTTGAGTACATGGAGGATTTGATGGTAACCATGAGGAAGCTTTCTCGATCTCTGATTTTGATCTCTTTTCCTCATTAAGTGCAGCCCATGGTTCTTTGATCTCATCTCTTGAATCTTCTTTTGCTTTTGGTCCTTCAATGTTGTCAATAGATTCTCTCTTTTGCAACACTCTACCTGAGCTTGGGTGAAGATCATTGAGCTCACGAGGAATCATTTGCACATGTTGTGCCTCAGATTTGCAATTGGGTTGAGCTGCTCCATGGTATGGCTTTGGAAATGGTACGAGTATTTGAGTGGAGGTGTGAAATTGAGATGGAGATGGATGGCATTGTGGTTGGGTAGGCATTTAAGGTTGCCTTGGTGGAGGAGGAGGCGATGGTTGTGGATGAGCAGGTGGTGGAGGAAAATGAGCGGGATGAGAGTTGTACTGGGGCCTCCACTCTTGATAAGGTGCATTCCACTGAGGCTGTGGCTGAGCATAAGAGTGAAACGAATGAGCAGCTAGTTGGGCATAATATGGATCTGTGAAGGAACAAGGAGGATATGACCAAGGAGGAGGTGTAGACCAGGAAGGATGAGCAGGGGGACCCCAAGAAGGCATGAAGGTGGCTTGGTAAGGGTCATAATAGGTCTCGGGTGTCCCTTGTAGTTCCTGCTGGTAGGGTATGGGTCCATGTGGCCTCCTTTGGTTCATATAACAGAGTGATTCAGTGGCTCCCTTGGCTCTTTGATATGTAGCTTTGATTCTGGGCAAGGAAGGGCACTGATCTGTAGGATGGTATTCTTCACAGATGAAACACACTTCTAGAGGGTGCATTGGACATTCGTTCCTAGGATGCTTTCTAGTGCACCTAGGACAAAAAATGGCCAAAGCCCTCTTGGCTTCTTCTTGCTTCTTTTGGATCCGCAAGGTATCCAGTTGCATGGCAAGAAACTGCCTCATATCACTCTTGAAACCTTGGATCTGATTTTCAAATTCATCTTTGGACAAGGGACTGCTCCAATCATTTCTGCTTGTAGCCATTTGCTTCAGAGGAGTGTTTCTTTCTTCTTCTCCCCTAGAGGTTCTTCAGATATGTCTTGATGTCCACCCAGGGGTTCTTTCATCACAGCCATCGAAGAAGAACGTTGGCTGTGTGAAGCAGTGGGGGGGGTTGTGCAATCATTTTTCCAACTTATCTCTACTCCTACAAAGCATGAAATGCAATCTTTTTGGTTGTTTTTTTTCTTTTTTCCTACTTCTACTTGCAAAACTGAAATAGATTGAACTGCAACTAACTATCTTGCTGAAATGAAAATGCGGAATTGAAATGAAAGCAGGAAATGACTAATCTATTTTGCTCAAATGAAATTGCAGGAATGAAATGCTAGGCTACGCTTGCGAAATTGAAATGCTAATCTACACTTGTAGAAATGAAATTGCGGAATTGAAATGCTAGTCTAGGAAAGCGGGAAATGCTAATCTATGAAAGCAGGAAAGGCTAATCTATGAAAGCAGGAAATGCTAATCTATGAAAGCAGGACATACTAATCTATGAAAGTAAGAAATGCTAATCTACTTTTGCATAAATGAAATTGCATAAGGGAAATGAAATAAACTACTTAGCAGAAGGTTGTAAAGGAAAATAGAAGAATAGCAACAATCACCAATACTCTGCCGCTTCCCCGGCAACGGTGCCAAAAAGATGGTGAGCTCCAGTATTGTAGCAATAATGCTACAACTCCTGGGGCTTCCTGTCTCTTAATTTTATCAACCCGGTAGTTCGTACAAACTTGGAAGCGACGGTGCTGTATGCACAAGTACTAGCTCTTGTCGCAGCTGTCACTTGGTCAGCTGGAAAAAGTCCGCTAGGGCTCAAGCCAACTTCTATAGGCTCTCAGAAGAAGCTTGCTAAATGATGGACAAAAGCTATCTCAAAGAAAACTAATCTACTTGGCAAAAACGAACTGAAAACAAATCAAAGCATAGAAACCCTAGGAAGCCCTAATTTGACTAGTCTAACCTCTATGATGCAAAGAATGTGAATGAAACTTCTACCAATGCTGCCATTACTTCTAGTAAGTGAAATTGCATGAATCTAAGCTACTTGCATCTGAAAAGACATGTTTTTGTATTTCTTTCTTAAGTGAATGAAGTGATTGTGATTTTGTTCTTATTAGGGTTTGGTTGTGCAGATGTGATGCAGAGGGAAGGAAAGCGTGGGAAAGGTTGGGGAGGCTAGGAGAGGTCCCCAGGGATCCTCAGCATCCGTCCATAGAGGTTCCTCATGTTTAGAGGCTCAGCAACCGAGTGAGTGGCCTCCTACATGATGTTTGCAGGGGATTCTACAGGAAACTCAGGGATTTCTACAGGATGTGCTGTAAGTGGAAGTTTTGGGTGATGGTGAAGGGATGGAATGGTTTGGGTGGATAGGTAAGGTGGAGATGAGACTTGTGGTGACTCAGGGGCAGAGAAATAGGACAGAGAATGAGTGCACGAAGTGGTTGGTGGATAGAAGGATGGGATCAACAAAAGGACAAAAGGATGAAGCTACGTGGTAATGAAAGAGTTGGAAGGTGAACCAATGAATAGCAGTATAAAGCGTGTAGAGGAATGTGCATGAAGCTGTGATGAAGGTATATGGTGCAAGAGTGAAGTGCATGGAAAGATCTATCATAAACGAGACTATGTTGCAGCATGTATAAAGTGAAGAACTACGTATTTTTGTGGTTGGTATAGGCTGCACTCCAATCTCCAAACAGAGATGGCAGTGGAGACTTCCTCAACCTTTTTCCTTGGAGCTCCAATGTATTATCAACCTGCTAATCTAACTAAACAACCGAAAGCAATTCAACCATAAGCTAAACTCATTCAATCTCATAAAAACTAACTCAGCAAACCTGTAATTTTGAATTGCATGGTAAAGCAATGAACTAAAGTGCTGAAACAAAAATAAATTAACATTACAAAACAGAGGAGGTCTATTGCTCTCTTAAAAACTCAGAATTGGATCAAAAGCTGCCTGTCTTTATTGAATAATCATGAATCTAATGACATGCCAAAACTGGCTTACAAGGAGCAAAAACTGAGCTACAACATGACTAACCAAATTGACTAACTAGATAACCCCAAATTGACTAACTAGCTACACAAAATGACTACCCACTAGCTAACCAAAATGAGGCCCCAAGCCTTCTTATTTATACAATTTGAGGACCCAACAGTCCTCCTAAAAGTTAGGGACTTGGCTGCCCAAGACTTGTAGTTAACAGCAGTCCAACTTGACTTGCTTGGCTGCCCTTGAGCTGATTGATTCGGTGGCCCTTGAACTCCGAGCTGATGGTGGAGAATTCGAGGTAAGGGCCCATAAATGAGGGGGACACCTTCCTACAAATCCTCTAGCTTGTTCTCCCACGAATTTGGCTGCCAAGTGCTCATTAAGACCTTCCATTTTCTCTCCAAGTTGACCAAAAAGGCTACACAAAGCACCCATTAGACTTGTTGGCATAATGACTAACCAAATTCACTCTATTAACATAAAATTAATCAAAAACATGCAATAAACAAATGAGAATGGTGGATTAAGTCAAATTAGGAGGTTGGATGAGCCCAAATATTTGTCCATTTTTGGGGCTCATCAGAGGGACCTTTCACTATATCAAAGAGCTTGAGGGGATGCTCCCTCCTCTCCTCCAGTATTACACACTATTGGTTCATGTGCTTGGAGTTCACATGAACTACTATTCTTCTACTTTTTCTATCTGTTAGGATAGTCCCTTCTCAAGTGTTCCTCTACACAATACCAACATGAAATTGGATTTCTTTCCTTATTAGCTTTACGAGGTCTCCTTATGGCCTTGTCATCTTGAAATTCCTCTACATCTTCAGAGGATGAGGCTTGTTGCAAAAACTTCTACCTATATGACATGTGTTTTTTCAACATCGAGCTCAACTTTACCAACCCTTTTTGCTTTTCAGTGAGCCTTTCAATCTCTTCCTTAAAACTCTTCAACTCAACCTTCAAGCTCCTAAAGGTTTATGATATTTTATGGAATTTTACCCTCTCTTGTTCATGATGGACTTAGTTTGTTATATGTTGTACCATATTGTCATCCATGTTTTTATTTCTTGCTGCAACAAATTCTTCTTATGTGCTATCACACACACCAAACTATTAGTTATATCAGTGTAAACAAATCAATTGTTACCTTGCCATGCTAATACTAAGCATGTTGATCTGCTACTATTCACACGTCTAGAATTCATGTCCGTCACATGTTTCAAGAATCAAGTGTAACAACCCCTAGTTGATTTTCCATGTAACTAAATAAAACCAAGGTCATGGGACACATGTTCTAAGTTGAATGGTGGGAAAACAATATAGTGGGAATCACTTGTCGTTTAATAATGGGTATGGATATTGGCAAAGGCAAAGAGGCAATAATTGACATTTAATTATGAGAAAAAAAATGAAAATAGGAGTAAAGGAAGGTGAAGAGACAACAATGTACATGCAAGGGAAATTATAGGGAAAATAAAGGAAAATGAAGAAAAAAGGAGACATCAATGATAAAAGGACATTAGAGAAACAATTCATAACTTTTGCTAGTTCAATTTTATTTCTCTCCATCCACACTATCATTTTCTCACACACTCTTTCACAAATAGAGCATTCTTGGATCACTCTAGCATTCACTTGGATTTGGAATAAGCAAGAAATGGAAAACAAGGGAGTGCAAGAGGAAGTTTGGACAATTATAAGGACAAAAATTAGCTGTGGATTGTAGGTAATGTGAGATTTATCATGTCTGTATTCAAATGCATAATACATGCACTGGTTTATTGTTTATGCTTGTTGTCATTGGCATGGAGATCTTCCTGGGTTAACAGTGGTTTCATCTTTTCCTTGTCATTTCCTGGATAGCTATGATGTAGTGGGTTGTCTATTTCGATTTCTGATTTGTTCTCAAGTTCCCTATGGCTGTGGGTTGGGATAAAATATATGGAGCCTTGGAACAACTTGGGTTCCCTGGAGAATGTGGGTTGATATGGGAGATCTCTAGAGCCCTCTAACAACTTGGGTTCCCTGGAGGTTGTGGGTTGAGGTAGAATCCATGGAGCCCTAGATAGCTTGGTTAGAGACTAATTTGGTTAATGTTAATGATTTATGAACCATATAGGTGAGATCATTTTGGTTGAGGGTTGATGTGGTTTGGCCTCTAGAAGCCCTGATTGGTTTTGTTTTGGTTTAACCCATATGATCCCACATTTATGCTTGAAATATGACACAGGGGTGATTGGTTGAAAGAGAGATTTTGGTTTAGCCAATCTATGGTCAAATGGTACATGAAATTCCTTGACTCGGTTGGCATTTTCATATGTTAATATGAGTTATTTTCATATTATGATATATAAGCACTTGTATTGGTTATTATGGTGATCTTATGGATGATTTTTCATAGTTTCTATTATGGTTATATGTTGGTTATATGCATGGTTTTATGATGTGCTCTAGCGATGGCTCATGTTCATGATTTGATAAGTTATTGGATGATTAATGAATGCATGTACTAACAAGTGTTATTGCAGCTAGCTAGACATGGAAGAGAGCCTTCTTGATGATTCTCAGATGAAGTTCAAAATTTTATGATATATATGCATTCATAACCTATACCTTCTATGTTTATCATGTGTTTGACGAAATGTATATCATGTATAGGTATATCTAGGTCAATGTCTTGCTCATGTTCCGATTGTTTAGCATTGTTATCATCATTTTCATGATTCTGGACAATTACAGGTAGTTCTAGTAAGTGGTCTAGAGGATATCCTAAAAAAGTGGCATAGATATTGTGACCATATGTACAAAACATGATATTCTGGGTCATAATTGCATAGAGACAAGCTTGTGGGTGCGGTTATAGACTCCCAACCACATGCATGAAGTGTAATGGGTGTGGTTGGGGAGTAAACCTAGTGAAAAAGAGTTCCAACTTAGGGATTGATCACTTGGGGTGGTTGTTAGGCACTTGAGTGATCTATAGTCTCTAAGGGATTTCTGTTTACTTTTGGGTTGTAGGCCTGACTTCCATAACTAAAACTTGGGGTTTGGGTCATATTGTAGTGACACTCAGCTCGTGTTTACCTTGGAGATATTGTAAAAGTGGGTAAATGTGGGAGGAGGTGTTACATAAAGAATGCATTTCAACATGCTTATAAACATGTATTCACAAGATTGGAAATCAACCCTTTTTATTAAGACTAGAATCATCAAATTGAAATCAACCTCTTACCAAGACTAGGAACAATGACATCTACAAGCTTAAAAGTCCGTTAGAAAAAAATCTAACACATCAGGATCTGTTATCTCTATAATTTTCACAATACTTATATCAAGACAATCATACATACAACACACAGTCTGCAATCAAAACATAATCATCAATCGCAGTGCTACAACCAACACCTAGTTGCACAAGCGAGAAATCACTAGAAAACAATGCACTCTATAATAGAGTTCCAAAAATTTGGTTCCTCAAGGTCTAGTATAGAACCTATGTTTTTCATTTCATTTACCTTGATCCCATCTAGTCCAAGTGTTAAACTTGGATGCTCTAACATTACCTTGTAATCAAATCCAATATATTATCATATTTTCTGGGAGTCCCAACTTTATCTCTAGAGGTCCAATGTTGAACCTTCTACTTTGATACCAATCTATAACACTACCTCCCACCACCTTGGACCTTCTAAGCTGAATGGGATGTGTTACTTGTCCTAAAACAACCTCCATGGTCTCATTATGGAAATCGGGTTACAAAATTTCCTCTTCTTCCAAAGTTAGAAAATTTAACTTTAGATTGTGCCATCATGTTTAACTCGTCAAGAGCTTTATGACGATATAAAATTTATCAATATATGACACTTGGATCAAAAGTCATGGACATGTAAAGTTTGGACAATAACACCCTACCATGTCATCAAGTAATTCCATGTGGATCCTCCCATTTTCCTATATGATGCTACCACATTGTCCACAATTTCTACCTTAGCTTTTTCCACATCACAACATCACCACACCCTTCACGCATTTGCATTAATTCTTTGGAGTTACCCCACCAAGATTCCATGGTGTGATAGGGACATTTAACATCAACTGTTGGGTATTAGTCACATTCCCCGATCCCATCAATTACGACCTACCCTGTTCTCAAATAATATAATAGTGGAAGTTTCCGCGGTGCGACAAATTTTCTTCACATCAAATTCTAGGCAGATTTCCCATACCTTTGTCTTTGTTAATAATGTCCTTTCCCTGCTTGAACCATTATGATAGCGGGGGGGTGCTGTAATGTGCTGACAACTTTGCTTCATTAAATTTTAGGAATATTTCCCGACTCCCAACCTTGTCAATCATGGCCCATCCTATAAACATTTATTTTGAACCTCTTGAGTTCTGCAACCCATGATAGTTTCATGTTGATGTCACATTTCTATGTGGCCTTCTCCAAAGGCACCACATGTCATCCATATATAGGCCTCATGGCCACCCAAAGACCATTATTTCCCACCTTGTGTCACACTCTCTACGTGCCATGTTAGCTCCTCATCCACTTCATTATGTGATGTCAAACCCATCCTGGGCCCCATCAAGGCCTCAGGACTTGTGCAAAACAACACTTCATTGCTATAATAGTTTTTGGGGTCCATCGCGGAGCCCAACACTTGGATCATCCACGTCCTTGTGCCCCAAACCAGCGTTGCAACACAAATCCTCCATAGGGGCTTGCATCTATGACATGGAATTCCTTATCCACAACCGAAATTATTGCTATCTCGTGGTTCCCTTCTACTAGGACTTATACGACACAAAACCTTCTCAGGGATCTGTGACCATGAGGAGAAGTTTCTCACCTTATGATGGAGATATTTTCTATCTCATGGCTCCCACCTACTAGGACTACTACAATACAAATCCCTTCCAAAAATTCACAACTACGACGTAAATATGAATATTAAGTAATAGGTTGGCCTCCCATCAAATGCCCCATTATACTTAGCGACTTTTTCTATTTTCCTTTATCTCCTTGTGCTGTAATAATTGATAGCAAGGCTCATTGGCTCCCATACTTGGAATTTTATGACCCCATGACTGCCTTCTCATGGGATTTACATGTCATCCCTAAGGAGACAATAATTGTATTTTCTCGATGATATTCACAGGTCTCCTTGACCTTTACCAAGGTCATTCAAGCATTCACATAGGCATATAAGAGAAAAATGAGCATACAACCAATATATTGGTTGATTAACCATTAACATAAGCCATTCATGAGCATAATAAATGATCCATGCCAGAGCATCTTGACATTACATGAATTATCAAGCCTTTATGAATGAGGTAATGACTCAAAATGCATTTCATTATAGTATTTTTCATTCCAACACACAAATAAACATTTCTCTTTAAAGCCACTCAACCAATACCATATAGTGACATAAGTAATCATCACATTACATAGAAAAAAATGATAGTACACGTGAATATATTATTGTGATTATATAGATATCTCAACACCTTCTGAGCTAGATCTACCTCATATACATAATACATAAGTCACCCTACTAATGTAGACACCTGCAACAAGGCCACAACATTGAATTTCCCAAACCTTCAAGATATAAAGATAACTAATGCTTGAGATATTATGGATAGTACTTGGTGGTATCAAATCACCATTAAGGGATCTATTAGACAATCATGCAAAAAGCCAAGAATTCCACAACCTCATGATTCAAGCATTCCCATAAACACCATGCACATACAAGATAGTTTCCCAACTCATAATCATACCTGTTATCTCAAAATCAGGTCCTGATAGGCTACTGGTCAGGTTGACTCTAAGTAACTATTTCAAACCTACTTTAGGTTAAGGCTTAGCCTCCTCAACCTGAGAGGGCTCTCTCTAGGTATAATAATGATTTTGATTTAAAATAAGATGGCTAACTCTTGTAGAACAATTGTGACAAATATGAATGCTGGAAATACATTAAACAAGTATCCATTGGGCCTATGGAGTCAACTACACCTCAAAATAACAAAGATCTTGACCTTACATGGAAGTCAGGGCATTCAGCATTTGAATATTCAGAACACACACTCATATGGAACCACACAGTTTACAGATGCATACAGGAAATCAGAGCACATTCAGTGAATTCTGAGTGATTATACATCCATACTACTGTAGACAAAACTAAGAAAAGGAAAACATCACACATTCTGAATATAAGAAATCCTTCGTGAATCCTGAGAAGTAAAATCAAAATTATATTACTGAAAAGTGAGTCTTTACATAATCCAAATACTATGCTCTGTTATAAAATTTTCCAACCTTGATTCCATTGCTGTTTAAGCTATATATAGAGTTTTTATTCTAACTGATCGAGATTCCTCCTCCAGCATGAGGGGAATTCGAAAACTACTTCTAATGACACCTATCAACCATTTAACTAACTAATAAATACAACAAAGTGCTGACTGGAGTTTTTTTAGAGATCTAAATCAACTATGACTCTAACTCCATATTACATGCATGATGGCTTCTCCTCGTTCTTTGACACCTGGTCCTCTTTCAGTTTGGCTGAGCTGGATGTTTAATGCTCCATGTTGACCCTGAATGCTGAATCTTTTTAACTGCTCAGAAATATTAGGAGACTACCCTTGCTTCTCGGCTTCAGTTTTCCCCATTATATTCGAATGCACAGAAGCATGTCCTTTAGCCTTTAATTACCCAAAATGTGGAAGACTGCCACGTTCTTGATGCGTGGTAAGCTTTGTCCATGAACATGTGTGCAAACCAAAGTTTCTTGCAGGCAACCCGTTTGATATATCTTGAACGGTGATAAAGGGGCTTTACACCAAAAATTTAAAATTGGATTTGACTCTTCAACCTTTTTAAGCACCCACCTGTCTTGACCTGATTGACTGTTGACAGCTCCAGATGATGTCTTGCATACCCTTTAGACGTTTTCCTTTCAAAATTCCCACTTATGATTCAAACTGCTTGAATTGCGTAAAAATCATCACCTACAGCAGTTTCATAGCGCGCTACGAAACTGCTGAGTTTTTTTTTTTTAAAACAGCTTGCTTTTGACTCGAGACCTTTATTAGCCGAGTATTTTATTGCCAAAAACTCCTCTAAACTTTCCACATGCCGAACAGGAATTTATATTTCCTCAGAAAGATAAGATTAAGCAAATTTGTCAAAATTTTAGAAACAAAACCTTACTTAAAATGAAAGCTTTATTTAGTAGGTAGCTGGCTTAGCTGTGCCTTCAGGTCTTCAATTTGTTTCCTCATAGCCTTATTCCCAGCTCTCAATTGCATATTGATCCTTCTTATGTATTTGGCTTCTTTGATTGCTGGTACTGTCCATGTGTGAAATTGTGAATGGCCATCAACCACTGAATTCAGCTGAGCTTCTACAGCTTCATTCCCTTCCCATAGGGTTTTATAATATTTTGCATGTATGGCTGCATGTTTTCTAGCGGCTTTCCTCAATTTAGCAATTTCATACTTAGCTGATTCCAATTGTCTCTGTATGGCTGCTATATTATCTTCTTGAGATGCAATGACTGTTTTGCCCGTGTCTTTTTGTATCTCTTCCCCTGTTTCCTCTGTTCTTGGCAGTGCTTCCTGTACCTGCTGGAATCTCCTTGTCATAGGTCTTCTTGGTTTAAAAACGAACTCTTCAGCTGGCTCATCAAATCTAAGCCTTTTTGAGGCCTTGGATTTCTTAGTGCTTTCTTGTTCTGACTGCATCAATTCGACTTGAACTGGTATATATTGCTCAAATTCAATAGCCTGCAATAAATCATTTAAACTTGCCTTGGACACTGGACTTTCTTCAACTGCTATAGCTTTACCTTTTTCCTTCATTATTTGACTTCTTGTTCTTACCCTTGAGATTGTTTCAGATGTGCTTGTTTTAGGTACAATCTTTTTACCCTGAGCCTTTTCCTTAGTTGATTGCTGAGCTTGATCTTGGATGATGAGTGGCTTCAGTGGCTTCACTGGTTTTCTTACTTGTGATCTTACTTGTGACTTTGTAACTCTTTTAGCTCTTGCTTCTGTTTGAAGCTCAGCTATTGTAAAATCCCTGGCAGGTTGGGGAGTGAGGCCAGTCTGGCTTTTGAAACCAGCCATAAAAATGAATGAATTCCAATCCCTGTCTATCTTTTGAAGCCCATCTAAAACCAGTAATTTGATCAAACCATGATGAAACAAAGAGGTTTCAGAATCCTCTTTCCTCAGCTGTACCTTATCACACATCTTACTCAAACTTCGGAAAAGATAAAACGGTAAGTCTATGGAGACCTTCCCGGTGAAATGCAAAAGTAGTTTGAAATGGTAAGAATAAACCTTGTTATACCTTCCTTCACAAGTCAAATATTTCTGTATGCAGGTGAGTAAGAGAGCATAATGTTCTTTGACATAATTCCTGGGCACTCCCCTACTTAAATCTTCATTTACATAATCATCCTTCAAAAACTCCTTGCAAGGATTCATGTCAAATTTGAAATTTTTGAACCATTCCTCTTGTCCTCTTGGGATCTCTGTCACAACAGATATCACTTCTGGAGAAACCTACACTTCTAACATAGCTACCTTTGAATTCAAACCCGTGAAGTTAAGTGCAAATTCCTTAGTTACCTGTGCATGTCCTCCTTGTAACTTTTTGCAAAAGTTCCAGCACCCAGCCTTTTTAAACGCTTTCTTCACCTCTTCATTTCTCAGCGTTATATCCAGGCCTTCAGGCTCAGTCCTTAGAGGTTTGTCGGATCTGTGCTCCTTTTTCTCCATTGATTCTTCCAAATCCTCGCAAGCAATAACTACCAGCTCCGGTTGGAATTGTATTTCAGCTTCTCTCTGAATTCAGCCTCGCTTGATTATCAGCCTCGCTTGAATTATCAGCCTCGCTTGAATTTTAAACTCTTCCGTTTAAAACCTTTCAAGATATAATCTTGCAGATTTTGTCATTCATGCAGGACTTACGGCCATCATTATGGTTTATGCACGGTAAAATTTCTTGGGAATAATAACTTGTGCATATCAACAGATCTAGTGGTGGTGATAGTGGCAATGAGTGGTAAAGAGAGGTACATGAGCTGACATGAGAGGACATGGCCTATGACTCACCTAACGGATTTGGTATTTCGGGAAAGATTCGCTGTAAAAAGTACGAATCCATGATTTCGCAGCGCGGTCAGTTTTAAATTTTGATGATGCGCTGCGAAACTGCCTAATCATGATACGCTGCGAAACTGCCTAGTTATGATTGCGCTGCGAAATTGGCGAATTGGATTAGCGCTGCGAAATCACGAAAAGGCACGGTGACTCACATAAGACAAGAGGTGGCTATAGAACAATGATGGGTAGAGGGGAACCAATGGGAGTTGAGAACAACATGAGTTAAAAACTCTTTTAAAAACTCCAAATCCTACGGGAAGAAAATTAAACGAAATTAAACTAGCACAGGCCTTTGTCATCGGGCTAGGATAGAAAATTACATGTATCAATTTTTAGTTCTAAGTGATAACAATACCCACAAAAGATAATTAAATGAGTATAAGGTAACCAAAGAGTTATTAGTTACTGTTATACCACTAGGCATAGACACATCAAATCTCCCGCAATGATTCAACAAGGTTAAATCCACATAACTCAAACATTCCTTAATCATCATAAATACCTTAGATAGTCAGTCACCCTGGCTATATGATGGACCGAACACTATTACTTGAATGTTACATGAGATAATCATTAGTCATTTATAATACAAGTATTTACAAAGAATAAACATTTATGTGATTATATAAAGATGCTGGAAAATAGAGGAGGGACATCAACTCTCCTCCCAACTGTAGGTTAATATGCACTGTAATCTTTCTTGTAGACAACCACCCCTGAGCTAAATTTAGATCCTCAGTAGTGAAGTGCTAAAGGGAAGAATCTTTGACCAGTCAAAAAAACACACAGGAGTCCAAGGATCCCACAATGATTCCACCTACAACCCCAACAAGACATTTCCAACCACTGTGGCTCCTTCTCCTCAATGACAACTCATTGTTCCTTTTTATGTCACAACCATGCATACTAGCATGCCTTCCACCAATGCCTCTGCATCTCCTTAAGTTATGCTTTTATGGTACTTATGTAATGGTTTATTTTTTTCTCCACTCCATTCATGGATAATATTTGAGATTTGATCTAAGTGTATGAAGGGAATGAACTGAAATACAAATTGCTAACCAAAAACATAGATATACAACTAAACTTGTATTTAATGAAATAATGGAAAATGTAGAAAATTGTGTGCAAGTAGAATGAAAAAAAACTAGCTCGAACGATGGTAGATTATCTTTCAGAAGAGATGTGATGGTTACGTGTCTTCCTGAATTGTATTAAAATGAGGTTCTTAGGCCTTTTTAACATGAAGAATCAATAAGAAAACCCTAAACATCCAAAAACCTAACCCTATGAGATGAAGCATTAAAGGATTATGGGCCTTGATAGGGTAAGTTGGAATGTGAACTTCCTAGGGTTGTAACTTTGGCATATGATCTTCATTTAGTGCACACAATAACCCATTGTAAATTTCTATTCGAGGAGTACAATTTCTGACTATTGACTTCCCCAGAAAACACCATTTAGGGAATGAACACAGCTCCAAAAGTCCAAGAAATGAAAACTGCCAAAAATAGAAACTACCAAAATAGGAATTTGTGCTTTGATCCAAGTGGAATAGGTGGGTGGCCACTAATACCCACTTGGATTAGTCCTACCCTCTTAGGATGCAATGTTATCCATTTCATTGAGTTCCTCCATTGCATTGAGTTCCTCCATTATATGGGGAAACATGGTCCTTGGTAAGCCACTTGACTTGGTGTAGAAGTTGGCTTGTTTTAACAACTTGATACAGTTGGATCCTTTATTGGCGAGGGATATTAAGTTGTGTGTCCACTATCTAATCAACTGTGTCTTTTCAATGCAATCTAGTTTGAGCTTTGTTGGTGTCAGTTACTTTGTGATTTTTGACATGTCCAACAAGGGTGGATAGTATGGCTAAAGGAGGGAATACTTAGTTGGAAATCATTGTCCCCCATAGCCTTGGTTATGGTGTAAGGTCCATAATGGTGTTGACGAAGATTTTGATGGGCCTCTGTAAGGTGTTCCTTTTGCAAATGTAACCAAACCTTGTCTCCTACCTGATGCGACACCTAGTGTTGATCATGGCATTGTTTTTAATTAGCATTGGATTTTTCCAAGATATCATGGACCTTCTGGAGGATGTGCTGAATTTGTTCAATAAACTCAGTAGCTTTTTTGGCTTCAGATTGAACATGTGTGAATCTAGCCTATGTAGTTGCAAAGGGTAGTGCGACATCGATGGGATCTAATGGTTGAAATTCCATGCCCACCTCATAGGGTTGTGGTTAGTTGAGTTATGGAGAGCTCTATTGTAACTGTATTAAATGTAAGGGAGACACTCATCCCATGTGCATGGATACTTAGATTTTTACATGCGAAAAATGTGCATGGTCATATTATTGATGGTCTATGTTTGGTCATTGGTCTGAGAGTGGAAGGCGGTTGATTTGGTGAGCTAGGTGTCCAACAATGACCAAACACTTGACTAAAATTTTCTTAGGACCTATTATCCTAATATGATGTGATGGTATTCATGATCCCAAAATGGGCCCATACCCTTTCGAAAAAAATTGGCAGTGGCTTCTTCTATGATACTCTTTTTGCAGGTAGTCAAAATGGCCATCTTGGAAAATTTATCAATAACCACGAACACATAATTATTACCATGCTTGATAGTAGGAAGGCCAAAATTGTAGTTCGTCAAGATGGATTCCTAAAGCTGACTAGGAGTAGGTTGAGGGGTGTACATGCCTTGCTTCCTAATGGGTTATTTGTCAATGGAACATGTTGTGTAGGACCTAATATACTTGCTAACATCCTGTTGAATTTTCAGCCAATAAAAATACTTCTATAGTATTGCAACCATTTTCTCCATACCAAAGTGACTCGCTACTCAATTGTAATGTGCCTCCTAGATCATCTTGTAACACTCACTTAAAGGATGATAAAGATGTCCTAGGTAGCATAATAATGCATCCTAGAGGTGGAAGTACGGAAGTTTATTTCCTACCATCAACATCTGGTATGGGGTAGTGAATTCTGAGTCATTATTGTATAGCTACGCCCAGCCAAAGGTCTTGTGTTCACAAGACTTGAGAATTGATTTTGGTTCCACAACTGGGGGTTGATTGAGGTATTCTGTGACATAATTGGTGCTACCCTTATTGTATTTGATATTCAAATGAAATTGTTGTAGGTATGTGGACCATTTCTGAAGGTGGTCATTTTGTAATCTCTCTTGTGTCTGCATAAATTTAAGAGGCTTGTAATCAGTGTGGATGATCATCTCCTTCCCTAGAATATAATGTTTCCATTGCTGGAAGGATTTCATGATGGAATACATCTAATTTTTATAGATGAGGTATCTATGGACAATCAGAGAGTGTTTCACTATGATAAGCCACCATATTTCCTTGTTAAATGAGTACTGCACCAATAACATAGTCGGAGGCATCTATCTCAATCCAAAATGGATGTTGAAAGTTTGGTAAGGTGAGGCCCTAGAGTAGAGAAAAGGTGGTGTTTTAGCTCATTGAATGTCTTTTATTGTGTTTCATAATAAAAAACTTTTCTTTTGCTCTACCCTCGGTTACTTGACTTAGGGGTCAACTGATATAAGAGAACCCTAGCAAGAACCTTTGGTAGAAGTTAGCAAGGCCTAAGAAGCTACGAAGCTCTATTAGAGTCATCGGGGTCAGGAAATCATGAATGACTTGGATTTTGGCTTGATCCACATTCACTCCTTTCTCATCAATGATGTAGCCCGGTATTGGACCTTGTCCATGTTGGAAGAGTATTTTTCCAAGTTAACACATAGCTTGTCCTATCGCAGAGTGTGGATGACCTACTGAATATGATACAAGTGTTCTTCCCAACCTTTCTGAAGATGAGGATATCATTTATATATACAAACACGAACGAATTGGTTAAAGGCCACAAGATATCATCCATCATCCCCATGAAAGTTATTGGGTATTTGTTAGACCAAAAGGAATGACCAACCATTCAAAAATACCTTCCTTAGACTTGAAAGTAGTTTTCCACACATCAGTTGGTTCTATTGGGACTTGGTCATAGCCAGACTTCAAATAAATCTTGCTAAAATACTTTCCCCCCTTGAGTTGGTTAAGAAGATCATCAATCTAGGGAATCAGGTACCAAATCCTAACTGTGATTTTGTTAAGGGCCCGATAATCAATGCAAACTATCTAGGTCCCATATTTCTTTTACATAAGTACAATTAGGCTTCCACAAGGTGAGGAACTTGGTTGAATGTTCCCTTTTTGGAGTATTTATTGAAATTTTCGCTTGATTTTCTCTATTCTCTAGGAGAGAGAAAAGATAGATTGGCCCATTGGGTAGTGGCATGTCAATGGTCAGTTTGGTTGAATGGTTGACCTGATAGTGTAGAGGTAACCCCATGGGTGAGGAGAAGATGTCTCTATACTCTTCCATGATCTTATTTACTTGTCGTTGCTTCTTGGAGGCCTTGGATGTGGTGACATTCTTCCTATTGTTTTGAGAGTGAATCAATAGAAAGACAAATTTCCCAGTCCAAGAGATAATATTATTTCATTTCTTAGTAGGGATCAAAGAAATGGCAGTAGATGGGGCTACCTCTAGTATTTTTTATAGTTGTCTACCCAAAGTAATAATAACACTATGAGGTCTAGACTTATACAAAACATGTCGCTTCCACAAATATGGTTGGCCTAACAGAACATCAAAAAATTTAAGGGGACCAACATCACACAATACCTCATCTATGATAGACTTGAAGTTGTAGGGCAGGCAACATTATTCGCTAATGTGGAAATCTCACTCTTGGTGGAGCCACTCGATGGTGTATGGCTATGGGTGTGGCATTATTGATAGGATCAATCACTTAATTACCTTTGCTTAGATGAGGTTATTTTGACTCCTGCTATCCAAAATGAAATGTGGTTGAGCACTCTTCACCCAAATTTGTGAGTGGAAGAAGCATTCACCTTACGTTGTATCTTCAGGCTCACTTTGTTGGACCCTGTAGTGGTAAGGGTGGCACTAGGTTAAACATCAATAGTATATTTTCCCTTTTCTAGGTTTTGTTTAGAGTCAGAACCTGTGTTTGATTTTTAAGCTTTTAGCTCAGCCACTAGTGACTTCTTTGCACGACATTCATTGGTGTTATGAGTGGGGCTCTTATGGAACTCACATCATTTTTCCATGTCCTTCTTCATCTTCCCAACACCATTCTTTGTTTGCAGCTTTGGTGGGTTGTATTGGGGTGGTCCAACCTAGATATATCCTTTGTTTTGTGGTTTGGGGATACCCTTTCCCTACTTATACTGTGAAGGGTTCATAGATCCAAAGTCTCACTTCTTCTATTTAATTTTTTGTGAAATTTTGACAACATATCGCTATGTTGCACCAAGTGAGGAGATGTCCAAGAACTTCATTTCTATCTGGATGTACCTATGTAGACAAACATGATACTTGAGCACCAAATTTCACTCAAAGTCTTTCATACCCAATTTTGTGTGCAAGGTATGAAATGTATTTGTGAACTTTGGCACTGCTTGGTCCCTTTCTTTCCATAATGTGGTCCGTCTCATGTACTATTCTTCATAGCTTCCATCAGGTTAATATTGCCACTTAACAAAAACTCTAAAAGAGTCCCATATGGGTGTGAATAAAAATAGTGGGGATTCGTTTGTGGCCCTTTTCTCATAGCAATTTTTCCACCAATATTTGACATGGGGTACAACCTTAAGGAGTGCAAAGGTAATATTTTCTTTGTTGGAAAAATTGTGGACCGAAAAATACCCTCCTAGAAAAATTAATAGTTTGTCTAGAGCATTTTCATCTATATAACCTTCAAATATAGGAATATCAAAATTAAATTGTACCTTAAAGGGGATGGCACTTCAAAAGTGGCCACTTGATGAATATGTGTTGCCTATTAGCATCCATCAAAGGATCTAGGAAAAATTATACATCATCTCGCTCCTTTGTCACTCAAGGGTTTCTTCAATCAACAATTTAATAGGATCTCCTACTCCCTTTCCTTTTTTTTCTTCTGCCATGGGAGGTTATCAGGGTCAAAAAGGATGATCTTGCAAGGGTTCAATAAGTTTAAGTCCAAACTCCTTATACCCTAACCTCATTGGGGACATGCAAAGAAAATAAGAGAAAGAGCATACCACTGTGATACCACTGATTTGGGAAATTTTCGTTAATGCTTTAAGAAAAAAATCCCCATCATACAAGACCTTTTATTGACACTTACATTTTCTTGTGAAATCATGAACAATGCGTATTCTAAACAACTTCAACATACCATCAACATGAAATAAGAAGCAATAATCACGAACAACCATAAACACACAATATGATAACAGAGTTCACCCAGTGTGGGTTACTTCTCCAGGCTCGGTGTCAAGAGTGGGGATCCTACTTGATTAGTTTCTACAAGAAAATGATGAGTACATGATGTATTATTTTGTCAATATAATGATGAACCCCTTTTACTAGAGCGATATGTCTCTCCATGAGACGTTCTTCTATAAGAACTCTCACTCATAAAATCTCTCCTTCAACATGACAAAATAACAGTCTCTCACATAAAGTGGCATACAAGGATCCTCTCACAAAGTGGCATACATGGATCTCAAATTCAAATCATCATCTTAGCAAAAATCAAATGAACAAATGGCAATAATGCACCTTATACCTCCAAGTCTGGGGATGGATTGAAAATTGGCTACTCAAATGAATAAACAACATGTGTCATTGTGTTCCCTCTGAAAAACCATGAAATATGAGTATAAAATCAACTCCTTTCTGTCACAGTAAAATCTGGACTCCTTGGGAATCTCAATGATTCCTCAAAGATTCTCTTTTGTGGGTTGACTGAAATTTTTCTACTCAGAAGAAAAAACTAATCAAACCATCACATTCCTTACAAAAAATCAAGTCAGATGAGTATAAAGTTGGCCTGTTTCTAAAACTATCAATTTTGGGCATCTAAGGAATCTTTTAGATTCCATGCAAATTCATGTGTCAAGGTTCCGCCTTCAGTGTTTTTTTCTCAACATTCTTCCTCTGAAAAATTTGATGCTTAGATTAGAAAATTGATCATGCCATCAGACTCCTGGCGAAATTATGGTTAATCTGATTATAAACTTGGCATAACTCTGACTCTGCCAAAAACTGGCTCCAAGGGAATCTTAAAGATTCCTCATAAGATTCTCAAGTTCATGGTTCCACTACCTCATTCTGCATGCCCACTTAGGTTTCTTCTCTTGCTCTAGTTTCCAGGCTTGTTGCTCTCTATTTCCCCCTGGACGAATGAGCAAGTCAGGCTTTAGATATAAAATTACTAGCATTAAAATCAAAACCAGCCTTGCTAGCATCTCGACTCACAGATTTGTAATGAGAAATCAGTTTTTGGGTAGGCCCTGGGGTCAAACTTCGTGGGACCCGTCCATATTGGTGGTGTTTTAGTTTTTATTTATTGGCGCATTCCATTATATGGTATGGAGGGTTGCCGATGAGCATACCTCCAAATTTTGTGAACCTCCACACTTAGTTAATGACCTGCTAAATTTAGCAAGTGTGGTTGAGTTGACCAAAAAATTGACCATGAATATCTTAAGCATACGAACTTAGATTTGAGTTTCATTTGCACCATTGGAATTAGGATGAAGAGCTCTACATTATGGTCCTAGTTTCATTGAAATCCAAAGACTTTGAATTTTGAGCTTTCCTGGAGCCACCTAGATCATTCCTCCCCAATGAGGAGCTTTTGGTCCTCCAAAAGCATGAACACTACCTACAATCTGCTATAGTCCCTCATCTGCACCACAAGTTCCCTAATAGGCCACACTTCCTTCTCTTTCACCTTTGTACTTCATATCCATAAGTGATGAATCGACACCTATGTCCTATGTAAACCTGTAGTACAACTTACAAAATACATGTTCAATTACAGGACCAAACATGACCCAAGCCCCATACTTGCCAAGAGTTTATAACTATCAACAAAATGCCAAAAACATCATCATGTTGAATTCATAAGTGATGGAAAACACTTCATCACCTTTACAATCACAACACATGATTTACAAAATGTGGCCATGCTCAACTATTTAAAAATGCTACCCATCTCTTACCCAACTAGGTTGACAGGCTCTCCTCTTGGAGCTCCCAACATGTGGCTCTCTTATGTCTATGCTTGTTACAATGGTTGCAAAAATTCTCTTCCTCCATACTCGCTTAACCTTCTTCCTTCCTTGATGTGGAGAAGGGTCTACACGTCTTCTCCTCTTCCTTGCTGCCATTATTTTCCAACACTTGGAAACAACATGGTTATAAAATCCATGCCACAAGTTTTTCCCATCATTATAAATTTTCTTATAATCAAAAGGGACATTAGAATATCGAGACATTTTATACCCTTCTTGGTTGTCTTTGGTGTGAGGCTGAAAAGAGTGTGCCTTAGTTCTTCCTCTACAATGCTCATAGTCATGGGAAGATTGTGATGTGTTTTCAACATCCTCTTTTCTCGGTGGTTTCATAAATGGCTTGGAAGCTTTTTCTGCCTTCAAACATCCCCCTTCAATTTACTCCAAACCTACAAATCGAAGTCTTTGCACAACCTCTAATGGCTGAGTAATTCCTTGGCCATTAACACCAAGTCCTCCTCCTTTATACCCTTTCTTAATAAGGATTCTCATGTTGACTCCTGAAATGGGTACTTCAATGCTTCCAATAGAAATAAAATCATGTGAGGATGAAACTAAAGAATGACCAACATTGTTTACCTCAACTGTCGATTTTGAAATAGGTGATGATGGATTCACTAAGCCTTCGTTGCACTTCAACTTTTCCAAGGCCTCTTCCATGGCTCGTAATTGTAGTTGAAATCTCTACTTATCCTTGTCTTCTTCTTGTAGAAGTCTCTTCATTTCAACATTCTATGCTTAAAGGCTCTAATTGATATCCTCATTTGAACGATGAGAAGAAGTTGAAGAAAAAGAATATTCACCTGAATAAGTAGATGGAGCATCGTCCTCTGCTCTCTCTTTCTCATGTTCCTCTTTTTCCATTTTCTCCTCATAATCTGCATACATTATATCTACCATGCTCGTCATTTTGTAGAAGGCCTTGTAGATATCTTTGTGATCCTCCATTTTCCTTCTTGTTGCATGCTCAATTCACAATCCCTGGCAAAAATGTTAGGCCGCTCTGATACCAGTTGATTTGGGAAATTTTCATGAATGCTTTCAAACAAAAATCCCCATCATACATGACCTTTTACTAACACTTATATTTTCTTGTGAAATCATGAGCAATTCATATTCTAAATAACTTCAACATACCATGAACATGAAACAAGTAGAAATAATCATGAACAACCATAAACACATGATATGATAACGAAGTTCACCCATTGTGAGTTATGTCTCCGGGCCCAGTGTCAAGAGTGGGGAGGTTGCCTCATTAGTTACTGCAAGAAGATGACGAGTACATGATGTATTCTTTGTCAATACAGGGATGAACCCCTTTTACTATAGTGGCATGTCTCTCCACAAGACATTATTAGATAAGAACTCTCACTCATAAGATATCTCCTTCAACATGACAAAATAAAAGTCTCTCACATAAAGTGGCATACAAGGATCCTCTCACAAAGTGACATACATGGACCTCAAATTCAAGTCATCATCTAAGAAAAAATCAAATGAACACTTGGAAATAATGCACCTTATACCTCCAAGTCTAGCGATGACCTGAAAATCAACTACTCAGACGAAGAAATAACATGCACCATTGTGTTCCCTGATAAAAACATTGAAATCTGAGTATAAAAACCCCTTTCTGTCTCGGTCAAATCTGGGCTCCCTAGGAATCTTAAATATTCCTCAAATATTCTATTTTGTAGGTTGGCTTAATTTTTTTTTTCTCATATTAAGAAACTAATGATGCCATTGCATTCCTTATGAAAAATCGAGTCAGATGAGTATAAAGTTGGCCTAGTTCTGAAACTGCCAATTTTGGGCCTCGAGGGAATCTTTCAGATTCCATGTAGATTCTTGCATCAAGGTTTCACCTTCAGGGTTATGTCCTCAACATTATGCCTTTGAAAAATCCACTACTAAGATCAGAAAACTAATCATGTCATTAGACTCTTCGCGAAATTTTGGTTAATTTGAGTATAAACTTGACATAATTCCGACTCTGTAAAAAATGGCTCCTTGTTTTGCATGTCTGCTCATGGTTTTGCTCCTGCTCTGGATTCCACACTTTTCTCTCTCCATTCCCCCTGGGAAAATGAGAAAGTCAGGCTTTATATATAAAATTCCCGGTGTTAATCAAAACTAGCCTTGATGGCATCTTGACTAGTGGATTTATAATGATAAATCAATTTTTGGGTAAGTCCTAGGGTCAAACCCAGTGGGACCCCCTTGTATTGGTTGTGGTTTACTTTTTATTTGTCTTCGTATTCTGTTATATGGTATGGAGAGCCATTGATGGGCAGGTTGGCCGACGACTGACTCGGGTTCGATACCTCTCGACTCTGTTTTGTGACATGGCCATCGCAACAACTGACCGGTGAACCATATATATATATATATATATATATCATTGGGGGCTAGCAGCTCACCACCTTTTTTTTATAATATTTTTTTTTTGAAGAAAAAACAAGTCAAAAACCATCCGCTGGATTTTGGCACTCACCAACAAAATTAAAGAGGCGACAATTTCATCATTTCCGATGGCCGATAATGCCCAAAAAATTCTCCATTAGCTGCTTCCAGATTTGGCAGGTTCCACTAAATTTAGTCGGACCTCCAGTTTTAGCGAACCTCCACATTTAGTTAGCGACCTGCTAAATTTAGCCAGTGGGGCCAAATTGACCAAAACTTTGACCAGGAATATATTGAGCATACGAACTCATATTTGGGTGTCACTTGTGCCATTGGAATTAGGACGACAAGCTCTACGTTATAGTCTTGGTTTTCACAAAATCCGAAGATTTTGAATTTTGAGCTTTTTTATAGCCACCTAGATCAACCACTGACCCGAGTTTATGAATGCAATGAAATTAAATCCAATTACTAACAAAAAACAAAAAGATACAATGAACATCACTAGCTCCTGTAGTGGAGCGTTGGAGCCACTCCTTGCTCCCCAAAAGAACTATCCTATCTCTCCAATGCTTTGCGGGAGGAGCCAAGGTGAAAAGTCCGTTGCTCTTACAATGAGGGAGTGTATATAACAATGAGGAGGTGTGATTCACCTTCTTTGTGACTCTTCATCTACCCTCATGACTATTTGACTTCCTATGATTTTTCAACTTTACATGACTCTTCATATTCCACACATGTCCTTTGGAATTTCACTTTACAATACATTTTTGAAATGTATGTTACATCATTTCCCACAAGGTGTGGCATGTGACCACTCATGACATGACACTAGTGACATGGACTTCTTGATGATGTGGAAATGTCAAGCCACTACTACTACTGAGTGTTTAATGTCTTCTTGATAATTCTTTTATTTTCACCTCCGCACGGCTTGGTGATAAGGAATCTTCAATGATCTCAAGTCTTGACTGGTGGTTGCAAACTAGTGTCCCTTCATTTTTCTTGATTGATCAACTTGTGTGTTCAGCTATAAGTGTGTCTTTCAACATGTTTCCCTCCTTCATCTCCTTCTTCATCATCTTTCCATATTGTGATAGAGTACATTGCATTTGTAATTCACTCAAGATGAGACGACATTAGTATGACAACCCCCTAGTCCAAGATGGTGCATTTTGATCCAGTAACAGAGTCGGAACCAAATGACAGGCCGGGAGAGAGAGCTCAGTGACTATGCAATTGCGCATTTCAAGTAGCCAATGGTGAATATTGAGACTTGAGACTATGTAGTGCGCAGTTCTGGTTAGATTGAAGGAGAAAATTGCGCAGTTCTCGGAGCCAGTGAGACAAGTTGAGGGGGTGGATACTGAAAGGACATACTGCGTAGTTCCAGGAGATAAGGGAGGTTGGGAAATTTTTCAACTATGTAGTTTAGAGGCCTAGGGAATGGGATTAAGGCTTGTTATTACGTAGTTTTAGTTAGGGTCAAGTTGGGAGGAAGGATTACACAATTCTGGAGGTCAAGGCTGGAGCTTGAGCACAGAAACTACGTAGTGCAACAGTCCTGGGAGGTAGGAACTACACATTGCACAATTCCAAGGGGCAAGGTCATAGCTAGAGGACTGAAACTACGTAGTGCGTAGTTCAGGGAGGCTGGGTGAAGCCAAATTTCTTTGCTGGGAATCCTTCCCAGAAATGGCTAAGTGTAAGATTGGTGAGACTGATGTAAACAGTGATAAGACTTCGACTGTGATCTCACACTTAGAATACTTGACGATACAACAACATAGATCACCCATGACCCATGAACAATGCATTTCCCTCTGTGTGACAACTTTATGACCAGTTACAACAAGTGCAACACTTAAGATAGACTTTGGGATGACCGTGATGAAACTTGTGCGACAATGCTTAAAACTTTGTGAATGAGTGTGATAGATGTTTACATAGTTAGAAAAACTCATATACACAAAGATAGACCCTTGAAACCATCAAAACAAACTTCTACACATTGTGTGATAGCCAATCATGTGAAAAGACGACAATTTACCCAACTTGCAAAGGGGAGAAAAATAATTCAAGAAAGTACATGAAATAAGTTTCGGCATTTGTGACAACAATGTGCAAGACCAAGGAAGGCTCTGAAATTGAGTGTAAGCCAAATTTTGGAGGGTGTTGTAGCAACTACAATACTTTGCAACACACTAGTAGAATTATAGCTTCTCTCCCTCAGTTAACTTCTTCTATGCAAGACCTTGTTTATTCAGGGAGTATTGATCCATCGTGAAGATTAATTTGGTCTCCCCAGTTATCCCATGAATAGACGTGATCCCCTTTATTCCTTCTCGGTTAAACACAACATAAGATTCAATGATATCACAATGTTTTGAGTTGGGAAGGGTAGTGTAGCTCACCAGCTTAATATTTTCAGAGTATAATTTTTCATCTTTGGTGTTGCTCCACTGCTGGCAAGACTGAAAAGTACCCTGGTGGAGTCACACAAGAACACACACTACAAGAAAAAAGGACATTTGTGAGGGGCAAAAAATGTCACCATAAGCTCATTGGTGACGGTAAAAATAACCTCTGTCACCAAAAACTAAATGTCACCAAAGGTGGCATCGCCAAAAGTATAGGTGTTGTGGTGAAATTCAAGGTCCGTCACCAACAATGATTTATAATGATGGATAGTGACCATCACCATTTAATATGAGCAATGGTGACAGACTTCAACCTCGGTCACCAAAAAACTGAACTTCACCAAAGATGGTGTTGCCAAAAGTATAGGTGTTTTGCTGACATTCAAGGTTCGTCACAAATAATCATTATAATGACGAATAGTGACCATCACCATTTCATATGAACAATAATTATTTATTGTGATGGACCTTTCATGATCATCACTATTGATGAATATATTTGGCGACGTTCGTTGACCATTACCATTTCATATTTTGGTGCCGGTCAAAAAATGTCATGATAAATTCATTGGTGACATTCAAGGTCCGTCACAAATAATGACTATAATGAAAAATAGTGACCATCACCATTCCATATCAACAATAATGATTTATAGTCATGGGCATTTCATGGCCTTCACTATTGATGTGTATATATGGTGGTGTTCGTTGGCCATCACCATTTTAGATTATGGTGAGGGTCGAAAAATGTCACCATAAGCTCATTGGTGATGATCAAAAGAGCCTCTGTCACCAGAAACCGATCATCGCAATTCCATATCAATATCAGGGCACGATCGAATCGAACCACCAACCTCCTGCTTGTAAATTAGGTGCTCTTCCATTGAGCTAGCACCCTTTAAAGAATTGGAATTTAAAAAATTAGACCTTGAAACTTTATAAATTGTAAATTCTACAACTTTCAATAAATTATAAAACTTAGAAAAGTCTTGGAAAATATTTTACTAAACAAGCAAAATAGTATTGATTTTGTAGGTTTCTAACTAATGGTTATGGAAGTTATGAAAAGTGGGTAGAGGGAAAAATAGTTACGTATAAAAAAACTCAATATGTTGAGTTGAATACTCGATTAGAAGTGAAACTTTGAATACATTTATAGCTTATAAATTACTTATAACTATCAATTTCATCAAATGTTGTAAAGGAAACATCGTAAATGAATAACATATGGAAGAAGAGAATTGATGAATACAGATGCAAGATGTTACAATTTCAGTGAAAAAAAACTAAATGTTGTTGTTGTTGAGTGACTTTTTATAATTGGGACCTCTGTCTTTCCTTTATCACGTAATTCAAATGAAAAATTAAAATTTTTAGATATTTGAATGATATCTAAACTTTTGTGAAAATGTAACATGGATCTCTAGGGACCATGAACCACTAGAAAAAAGAAAAAAAAGGAATTCAGCTAGAGACGATGACCAAGGAAACATGTAATTTATAATTTCACAAGTCCGCACTCAAAAACATGACAAAAACCAACCAATGAAAAAGTTTGAAACTTATCACAGTAAGAATATCTTCTTTCAGCAGTGGACAGTGGACACCAAACAATAAGACAATAATTAATTTAGTTTAAGATAACAAAACATTGGAACAAACCGTTATGCTGAATTATCTACCAATAAAAAATGGATTTAATTATGATGAGGCAGAAGAGTCGATAATAAATCACAAATAAAAATGACCAACACCAATGCAAATTTTATATTTTCAACAACACAATCCATCACTACCTTCCATGTCAAAGTATTTATATTTTGTAGTATTTAACAACCTTTTCTATAGCAAAATCCAATGAATAGATTTCATAAGTTTGAACTAGAAAATCCATAAAATATGGAGCTGAAAACTAACCATTGACTCATTTTGATCTCTACATGTTCACATCCAGGGAATGGTTCCTTTCTCACTTGATTGGTGAAGAGAAATATGACAAATATAGTTTGTTGTTTATTCTTGCTTCACTTGTCTTGCATGTATATTGGGGCGTTTGTTTAATTTCCAGTTCAAAGTTGTATGGATCAACATCTAGGGTAGAAGAGTTTAATTTTCCCTAAGTTCGGGTGAACTAGAATGCTCAGATGAGTGAACAGTTGTGTCGCCTTTGGCTTTAGGACCACCTTTTTCCCCTGTTGTAGGGGTCTTAATCCCCATAACCTTCTTTTCCCTTTTACCCACAACATGTTCCTTTCTTGGTGAATTTTTTTTCTTTATGCTATGTGCAGTGCTTTCTTTCACTGGAATTTGAAAACTATTATGATTAGGTTAAACATAGTACATAAGAAAGGCATGAATACTACTAGGCATATTACTCAATACTTTATTAATAGAACTTGGGTACCTTGTGAACATATCATATTTGAATTTAGCAGATTGAGAGAAACACTTTTTCTTGGATTTCTTTTATCCCCCTCTGTTTTAGTTTTCTTTGAAGACTTTGGCATGTCATCATCTCCCTCGATCATCAATTTCTCTGAGTGTGTTGGTGTTTTATCATCTTCCTATGTTTTACAAATACCTAAATCTGATCCGCTAAGGCCCTTTTCTCACTCATGGAACAATTTTCTGTAGTACTTTTTCCAACTGTGAGTGAACTTGAAGAGAAACCTAATTTCACAACATAGCTTTTTTCAGCTAAGAAACATGGAGACACAAGAATACTTTGCATATATATTGTAGGAGAGGGCATATTGCTAGACTTAAACACCTTATCCTACTAAGGTGTTCCAATGACTTCAATTAGACAAAAAGAAATAACTTCACCTTCATTCTTTAGCCGATTATATTTATTTGAATTTGACTTGTGACATTATTTATCTGACAAGGAATCAAAATCATTACTGGTATTAAATTCATCCAACATGGACTTTGGAGTTCCCATTGACATCTTCTTTTCTGTTGTCATGCTTGAAAACCATGGAGATCCCTTTCAATACTAGAATAAGATGTATTCTTACCGCTCAAGAACACATTCCTTACTAACCATTGTTACTTGACAAAAACCAAAGAGACAACATAACATCAGCATACACAAAATTCCCTACTGAAATATAATCATAACTTAGATAAGAAGTCAAAAAGATATTCTTAATTAATAAATTTTGTATTTAGAAATCTTGTTTCTTCATATTTAAAAAAGAATGTACGTTTTACACCACTTCTGTCTATTTATCCAAGAAATTATATCATAACATATGTCACGCAATAGCAATATATGGTACCTAAAGTAAAAAGACAAATTTGCTCAAGAAAATAGATTTAGAAAACAACGTTGAAAACTGTATGTTTGTCATCAAATCTTTAATTAGTTTCACAACAAACTAGTTGGAGTTAGAAAATCAAAATCAATCATAGGAAAAGAATGTGACAATGGCCAAAGTTGTTATTCATACAAGTTACAAATAATGCTAGAGTCGTTATTGCCATTGTAGATAACTGAAATTTGGGTAGTGGTTTAACAATTAGAGCTGATCAGTAGGGAAGACTCATCAATACCATCATTTTTTTTCCACAGTCTGTGGTGTCTCTAGGTACAGACCAAATATCTTTCTATTCTCAAGTTCTGCCTTTCAAGTATTAATTTCTAGATCACCCTTTACAACACAATTCCACCACTCCATTTGATTTGTTTTTATCAAGAGACTTGACAGGACCTTCCCATCCTCTGTTTTACATCAATCAATAACCATCCATCAATGATATAAATAATAACATATACATAACAAAGGCCAAAGATGCACTTGATGTATACCTATGTTCCAGATGGACTCATATGACCTTACTGGTGCAAAGAGCTCACCCTAAAAAAATAACATCCAAATGGGATTTACAAAAATTTTCAATCAAGCTCCCAATAAACCAATCAAAATATGAATATCCTTTTAATCAATGTAATCTCTGACTTAAAATACAAGTGTCTTAGAATTGAATGTTATATCAACCATTTCAAGTAACTGACATTGGATGAGAAATATAGGCCATGTATATTGGATTAGTGAAATAATTGATCTGATAAAGCTCAAAATAAGAAACGCAAATAAATTACTTACAACCAAGACATGAGGTTGCCTTTCATCCCTGTTGTTAGATAACTCTTCTTTACATCACAGACAATGAAACTTTTTTTGGTACCAAGTGGAAGTGGTATTGTAACATTAACCTCTGATAGAGTCTTTGTCCTCGACTACTTCTCAAGATCCACTCCATTACCAACACTTGGGGCTAGATAAGATAGATGCAAAAACTATCAACGGGAAAAATGAAATCTACATCCTTTTAAAAAAAGGGGAGGAAAAAAATAATACACAAATTGAAACAAACTGTAGGAAAACTCATTCCTGCAACATAATTATCTTGTCATGAACAATACAAAATGAAATCAGGAAAAACGTAATTTTAGCCACAGTTTGACAATCATTTCCTTTTGCATATTCTATGAGCAATTACTGAAAACAATCATCTAAAGCTTTTTCAACATCAGGATTATAATCAAACATAAAGAATCGGCCCAACAGAAATATAATTCTAAACATATGTGTTTATACCATCAATAGGAAAATGAAATCTACCTCATAAAAGAAGGGGAGGAAAAAATAATACACAAATTGAAACCAATTGTAGGACAACTCTTCATGCAACCTGATTATCTTGTCATGAACAATAAAAAATGAAAGAAGGAGAAATGTACTTTTAGCCATAGTTTGACTATCATTTCCTTTTGCATATTCTTGAGCAATTGATGAAAACAATAAGCTAAAGCTTGTCAACATCAGGATTATAGTCAAACATAAAGAACCACTCCAACAAAAATATAATCCTAAACATAAGTGTCTATATAGATAACTATTTACTATTTATTGAGGACATTGTATTTATGAAAATCTGGAAGTCAAATCTTTGAAATAACACAATTTATGGTACCATTGTCTTACCACTATATGTTGAGTATTTACTGAAATCCATTCAAGAATTTCTTCAAAGTTCAAACAATTAACATGTAGCCTAAAAAAGGTCAGATTTGAAAAGGAGATAACCCAAAGTTGTAGAGTATATATCTCACATTTATATATCCTAATTTCTAGATATTGAAATGACACCTTTTAACATACTATTGTGAAATCAACCCAAACTGCTAGACGGAAAATATTGATGGCTGTTATGCTAATATGGAAGTTTTATACATGCATTTATTTAAATAATTAGCTTGAAATCTCAAACATATCTAAGGATTCACACAATACGTTGCATTTTTAGTGCTGGTGTGTGAATAATGTCATAACAATACTTCTAGCTATAGAACAAGCATTTCAAGCTTGCCTTTGTTTCATGATATGGACATTTTACCTTCAAACAAAGTTATGAGACATAAAGCCACTTTCACCCTTAAGATAAAATGTGGTTGTAAATGCATGGTGAACTCTCTTAGCACAAATATTATGTTAGTATGGTATTGGATTCTCAGACTAGTGCCATGTTTAAGGCTGCCAAAGACTTTAGATTTTAAATATACGATATGGTGCAGGCTATACTTCAGGACAACATATTCTTTAGGATTTTTCATGTTGGGAAACCTTCAAATCTGTGTCTAGGAAAACTCAAGTTAAATGGAAACAATGAGTCTGGTTGAGGAAGCAATTACTAGTGCCTTTGATTTATTGGGTTAATGGGTCTAGGGATTATTGAGGGAAACATATAGGTTGTTATTGGTAATCCTAGAAAAATCCCAATTTCTTTTAAGCCTTGAGGATGCAGTTGACCCACTTCCCAATCAAATTGAAACAATGTTGGATAGTGGTTCCAACCTCATTGGATTTCACATGAACAAAGTAGAAATTAGATACCATTCAAAATTCAACAAACTTATTAGCTTTCAAGATTTCAAGAATGGTAGAATTGCATGTTTCCATTCGATTATGTCATGTATGAGGGTATGGAACTAGCATTTAATAAAAAGAACCAAACCCTATATGTACCTTGATGTTTGTAACTTTGTAACATTGATTGTTGTATTCCTCTATCACGACCCTAGTAAAAAAAATGTAACCTTCACTCGAGCAAAATCATTGATTTTGCATGTTAAGTTTTTTTCTATCTTATTTTAATGTTCAAGAGGTGATATCAACGATGAGAATCCCAATATACGCAATGATTTTGATGATATGCAGTTATTTGTTGTAGCATGATTTTTTTTGGACACTTAAGGCAATTTAGAGCCTCCTTGTTGATATAATTTTAATTCAAAATGGATTGCACTCAATGCTATGTTAGTTATATGCACCCTTGCTTGCTCTATATATGAGAAACTTTGCATATTTTTGTATAATGGTTTGGATTCATATGGATGCACATTAATATATATGTTTTTTTCCAAAATTTGAATAATTTATGTATTTTTTGGTCAACCTGTTTTTTGATCTTGTTTTTATCTAGTTTTGATTCGATTCAATTTTTGAGGTTAACCATTTCAATGACTAGTCCAGTTCATGTAATTAAGTAGAGCATAAAAGATAGTGGTATTTGTGTGTTCATGAGTGTGTTTCATGCATAAGTAATATGGGAGTTCCAAAAATATTCAGCTATGCCCAACTGGAAAATTGGAGTGTCATAGATGTAATAAAATGTGTAAGAGAATATCCTCAATTTAGAAATGAGAATCTTGTGATGTGTCATTGGGAAAAAAAGAGTCAATTCATGAATAAATACAACTCCAAGTTGAATGAAATATCACAAATCATTGTGCCAAAAAATATAGTATGTATGTCGTATTGTTGTTCCTCTTCTTCATTTGGAAGGCATAATAATTTTATAAAATAATGAAAATATAAACTAGGGATATGTTGGAACCCATCAATTTTCCTTGTCTATGATGAATCAAAGTTCGTGAGGATAGTAGTTATGTGCATGTGAAATCATGGTAGTGCTTGGAATGACAAGCAAGCCACTAATAATGACTCATGATAATTGTAAATGGTCATAAAAATATAAATGGAAGTTTGTATGGAAGGATTTTAACAATCATTATTTGTTGCTAATTGAGAAAGTTTAAGGAGTCCAATATAGAGGTAAATTATCAAATATCCTTAGTGATTGAGTATGATTATACATATTCTTCTTGGTCTAGCTCAGGTAGTTGAGAGGATAAATTAATATCCTCCCCAACCAAGTTCAATTGGCGCTTGTGACGTGATTTCTCTTTTTTAGACAATTGTTGATTGATAATGTATATATTCTTGCAATATGATCTAACTATGAATATGAAAGTGTTCAACTATCTTATTGAGGACATTGTATTTATGAAAATATGGAAGTCAAAACTTTGATATAACACAATTTATGGGAGTGACAAGGTATGCCACACAATTTTCTTAGTCTAGCTTAGGCAGTTGAGAGGATAAATTAATATCCTCCCCAACCAAGTTCAATTGGCGCTTGTGACGTGATTGCTCTTTGTGAGACAATTGTTGATTGATAATGTATATATTCTTGGAATATGATCTAACTATGAATATGGAAGTGTTAAACTATCTTATTGAGGACATTGTATTTATGAAAATATAGAAGTCAAAACTTTGAAATAACACAATTTATGGGAGTGACAAGGTATGCTAGGCAGTGGTAAGATGGAAGTCAAATATGAAATAACATAATTTTGGACAATTGAGAATTTCATATGTGTGTGTAAGAATTGAAATCCATAAACACAATCACAATTTATCATATAGTGATCTAAGTTCTCCAAAACCCTAGATAGGGAAAAAAAATAGAAACCATAGCTACACCAAAGATATTCCAACAAACTAAAATCACCACTAGCTAGTCCTTGGCCTCACGCAAGGCATCTCCTCTTCTCTTCCTCCTCAACCAAGAGAAACCCTAGCTCCACCAAAGATACTCCAACAAGTAAAAGCACCACTAGCAAGTCCTCCTCAGCCTCATGCAATGCATCTCCTTTTCTCTTCCTCCTCAATAGGTACAACTTAGGGTTTACACTGGCTCCACCAAAGATACTCTGACATGGAGGTTTTTATATTTGGTGGATCTAGGGTTTCTCTTGATTTTCCCTATCTATGGTCTTCAAAAGCTTGGAGAATTATATGATAGGTTGTGATTTTGTTCATGGGTTTCATTTCTTCTTTTTGTATATATGAAGTTTTTGGGTGAATTCTCCAAGAAACCCTAGCACCTTAAGGCAAAAAGACATAAAGTACTAATAATATTGAATGAGAGAAAGAGAGATAGTAGCACTGCTCTTAAAAAGGAATATACACAAGTGCATTATCAACTATAATAACAACTCACTCCTTCCTATATGTATATGAGAGGTAAGGGGGCATACAATATCAAGTGGATCTAGTCCACTACAAGCAAACATACGAGACACAGGTAGGTCCACCCATGGGAAGCACTCTACTCTAAGTGACAAGTGTCAGGCACAAAGGTGACAATGATTAACAAGCAAGGATCCATGGCATGAGCACTACTCCCCAAGGTCCAACAATCCTCCAAAGGTCCAAAGTTCCAATGAATCTTTGTTGTCATGTGTCCATGGCATGTGCACTACTCCCCAAGGTCCAACAATCCTCCAAATTTCCAAATCTCCAACGCATCTCCAAGGTCATGTGTCTCCTTAAGGACAATGCATATCCAAGGTCATGTGTCACCTTAAGGGCTCCCACACCTACATGTCCACTCCCTCAACCTAAGAGTCCACATGTCAAGTGTAAACCTCCATGCAAGCAACCAATTAACCCCATGTTATTTAGGGCTCAACAACCTCCTCATAAATTTCCAACTCTACTCCAAACACACAAACTCCCTTCATGCATCAACAACATGAAGTCACCAAGCTCCATACTTATCCAACACTCCGAGGAAGAATGTATTTCAAACATCCAAACAAGGTCTATCAGGCAATGGTAAACCACCTCCAATGTCCAAGTCCATAATGGAAGAGCATGGGCCAACCATACACATGCACCCCACATCTGATGAAGCACCCCCAAGGCACAAACATGGTGTAAATATTTTCAAAGTAACCCGAAAAGCTAAAACTTATTTCCCTTTCATCATAAAATTCTTTGTAACTCCACACATATTCAGTTACAACTTTCACTCATAAGTGTCACTCATCAAAGTTTGTAGCTCCTCTTTTCTATAGAAAGTCAGATGACTAACTATAAAATGATTGTTAGACATTAGAGAATAGGATTTTTATGAATGCGATTTGAAAGAGACCATTTGGGGCAAAGGAAACATCCATACTACATTGGATTTGTCCTAAGTTGGCATCCATACCTAGATGAAGTTGTTTGTGATATGCTATTGTTAGAAAAATTATATATATGATAGAGAAATGCAAGACATATAATATGCAGAAAAACACAAACACATAAAACTAGAGAGACACAGATATACATGGTTCACCCAGTTTGGGCTACGTCCACCCCGAACAGCCAGTCCTTCCTTTCTATTATCCAGCAAAATGAAGAGACACAACCTACAGCAGATCCGATGTAGTATCCTCTGTTTTCTCTCACAATCTCACCTCTCTGTTTCTCACTATGAGAATACACATATATCTTTCAGCCTCAATACAATGCCCTCATACAAAGAGAGGGGCTGCCTTCTGGGGCAAAAAACCCTAAAATAGACATAGATTCTACTGTTAGATCATTCGCCTAATGAACGGCCCAGATTGACTAGAAATTACTATACTTTTGCAAGGCAATTTTACATCTGTTTTTAGCTTCGGGGGTGTTTCCCTCGAAACCCCCGCCTAGGGACCACTAGCCCACCCCCCAGCTGGGGGCCCGAACCCCCGTGGGGGGGACAAGTCCCCCTTGCACCCCCCCACATAGAGAGGTGTATAATCTTCCTGGGGTATACGTCCGGCTGAAACAAAGACCTCTAAATAATAATGCTCCACACCCAACAACTATTTCATGGATTTTGGAAGAGACTACTTGGGGTAAAGGTAACATCCATACTGCTGTATATTTGATCTGAGTTGGCATCCATACCTTCTCAGAAAAAATCCTTTTTAACACACTTATTTTATGGGTTACTCACCTACAAACTACTTCCTGCTAGCATTTACATTTGTTCTTCAAAGTCAGTATCTAGTTCTGGTTGAAATCACTGTTATGTTTTGCCATTGCTTGTCTTCATCTCTTTGCTATTAGTTTATAATTATTCAAGTTTTTGCTACATTTAGGGCCTTCTTAATTTCAAATTTGTGGTCTGCTTTATTTTTCAGATTTCAGATCTAGTTCCAGATTTTTTCGATTTCAGATTTTAGTTATAATAGAATAATTCTGGGTTGGCTCACACCATTGGTATTAGAACCCCAATTGATAGCAGATTCATATCAAATTTTTAGCTATAGTTCAGATTATTTACGTATGTTCACCAATTTTTTTTTTTATCTTTTGAGGAATCCCTGTAAGCAAGATAGAG
Source organism: Pinus tabuliformis (assembly GCA_031772625.1). NCBI lineage: Eukaryota > Viridiplantae > Streptophyta > Pinopsida > Pinales > Pinaceae > Pinus > Pinus tabuliformis. The sequence goes on along the minus strand of CM062810.1, from coordinate 937,567,843 downwards.
GAAAGCACACACTCAAAGATATATTGTTACCAACATACACATCAATGCAAAAACACTCATAGATGCATTCATAGATTATATATCATACAATCATATATAGTGTTATCAACAATTTAGGTGTCATCAAAACATGATCATTCTTGCACCCTGAGAAGACGTGTCTCACGCAGTCATTGACAATAACAATTTTAGGAATGATAACATAAGGTCAGCAACTGTGACATATACTTATCCCTGTGTAACTGAGAAGGAGACTGCAACCCTCCTTCCAACCTTATATTGGACTGCATGGTGGTCCTTTTTGTATTCCAATCACCCCCAAGCCAGATTCCAGAGCGTTGTGAGGGACCTACTGATGGTTTTCTTGGCTAGAACCAAGTCTCTAGAGGGCCAACACCCTCCACCCTCCAATTACATCACAATACTTTTATTCGAGCTCACATCCAGTTTTGAGACCTTATAAAAGCTTCTAGACTCCCCAAGAGCTATATGGCTAAGTGTCATCCCAACCAGGCCTAGATATATTGTCATGTCAAGATGAACGGGCTTACCACTATATTTTCTATTAATTTTTATTACATCATATTTGCATTCACATACTTGTCAGTGAAAGTAATATGGCATGACTGCAATTTTAACCCAGACTACGAAAATGGCCAAGAGGTTGCATTACTTTTCCAAATTCGAGTACATGGAGGCGAGGCTTGAGCCTCCCTTCCTTTTCCTTTAGGGATCTTGACATTTCTTAACAAAATATGGCAGTGAAAGTTCACTACCTATGAATGATGACTGCAACCAAGATCTAGTGGTAACAATAGCTTCTGAACACATTAGAAGGGAGCGAAGTTACAAGGCTAACCTGGTAATGACAAGGGTCTCTAAGATGTGTTTGATGTGTTGAAACTCCAATAGTCCTTGCCTACATCTGAACTAGATATATACCTCTTTCTACAGGGTATCCAAAGTCATGTAGATAGGCCAGTGATGGCAGATGGATAACTGAATAGATGGCCAACCTATTCTCAGGAGAAAAGAGAATTGTAGGCTACATGTGGCCCAAATGAATGAATGGTTGCCTATTAGAAAAGTGTGGTAGCAAAACCCGGGATAATGGAGAGGTAGAATTGATAGGATTTCTAGTCGTAGTCGTCAAAGATATGGGAGTGGATATGTAGATATATATATAAACATGGAGTAAGGCTAAAAGTTAGGATCATTCATGTTAGGAATGCTAATAAAGCTAATAGCATAGAAGGGGCTAGTGAACCAGGCAGAGAGTAAACCCCGTAAGTAGACCCCCATCTCTTAGATAGCCCCTACGATGAAAAACATGGAAGAGTTTCCTTGCCTTCCCCCTTCCACATTCTGTTTCTTCCCATGGTTTTTCTTTCTTGGCCAGGCTCTCTTCAACGCATGACATCATGCCAGTTTCCCTTTGTCTCTCTGAATTTTTTCTTGTTAGTTTTTTTTTTCTCATCCTTGGTTTATTTGTTTTCTACCTGCTAGAATATGTGACACAAGTCCACATTCCAAGCATCTTTCCATTCTACCTCAGTGCTAGAATTTGTGTCCCAAGTTAAACCCATTTAATTTACTTAAATTTTCAATGCTTAAAATAAGCATGGAAATGAAACTAAGGTTATTACATTTCCCATCATTTTTTATATTCAATTTGAGTTCAAATGTAATACGTTAGATCACAGAACAAAGTTTTATATATAACGATGATTGATAAGATGGATCTCAATTAGGACTAGTCATTGCTCATTGGGCGATGGATTCCTCTACTTGCAGATAGATAACCGAGTTCTTGCAAATGATAGAGAATTTTTGTAGGGAATTCTAATTATAAGAATATATCCTCTAACTCAAATCAACAAAAATTTTGTATTAATGTGGAACATTTTTTTTTGGGATGAACCAACTTTCACTTCAAACCATAATCATCAATGGACCATGTAAGCAAAACAACCAAGAGCTTGATTAACCAAAGCTTCTTAACAAAGTAGTTTGAACATAATATCTTGGACTATTTTAAACTTACAAAGAGTAGTAGAGGATACACAACAAATCATGACTCCTACTGTTGCTCTACTCAAAAGTATAAAGGGAAAGAATTCTATTGCATGAAATACAAATACAGACTAATCAATAACAACTTATGGTTGCAAAATTAACATATAAGCCTGATCTGTAGAAAAGGGAAAAGGATGAACAACACAACCATGGCTACCCAAATGTTTTACTACCCTCAGAAACTCTGGGGGATTAAACCCCAAAAAATCCACACCCCTATGCAAGAATTTCCTCCCCATCTTTATAAATTTTACAATATCCTCAATGTAGATTGTTTTGAAAAAGTATAAAATTAATATCTAATTTATAACCTTGACCATTTGGCAAAGTCAAAGTTTATTTTCCAATAAATATATATTATCCCTTTGATCAAGTCAGAGATGACCATCATTCCTCTCATCCATTAGTAATCAAGGAAGTAATTTGTAGCCATCAACATTAATCTCTTATACAATCTCAAAGATGACAATCCTCCGCCCGAGCCTTAGTCATTAAAAGACAAGTTCCCACACCATTAAGTATCCTACCATGCAATATTTCATCTTTGAGTTTGGAAACTCAAACTTGATCACCAATCCCATGCTTGGAGGTCTTTGGAATGGGAGTTTTGTGAAGTTAGCCTTTATGATGATTTTTAGTCATGCCACATTTGAGGGGACACCTACTCACATTTCTCACCAACACCATCTCCTACCTTGACTCATAATCACATGGGCCAAAATATGCTTTTTGTAAGACCAACTTTGCTTTCTACCTATTATTTTGATAGTGCCAAAATGTCCACTTGCATTAGAAAATGCATGCCAAACAGATAAATTGCAAACCTGATGGATGATAAAGAAAATAATCTATCCTATATTCCATGAAACATTATATTCCATACTTAAAATGTACGCTGAGGTGTCAAAATTGCATGCCAAGTGGAAAAATTGTATTTCTCAGGTTAAAATCTGTGTTACAGCCTGACCTAATTGCACACAACCTGTTGTAGATGTACCTATGGAGAAGTGATAAAATATAGTACTATATTATTTCTCCTTGTGCATCTTCCTACGTTTCCATAATTCTAATTTACACCTTCAAGCGAGGGTACTAATTCTACCAAAACAATTTCATTGATTTACCTTGTCTTTTGCTAAGTGCAAGTAGTCATTACTATTTAGTATCATGCATGTCCAGGGCTCACTAATGAGCAAAATTGTAATTTTCAAATTTATGTGTGGTTCTTAGAACAATATTGATCTTTTTACATCATTAGATTTTCACTTCCAATCCAAGAAGCCACTAATGTGCAAACATATTGTGAAACTGCGAAATTACACAACATGACAAATCAATCTAGGGTGCCTTCAAAGTTTTATATGCCAAAACGTACATAAGCACATATGGTGAAATATAGAGGTTGATAGCTAGAGTATCTTATGGTCTACAATCCTACACAATCAAATTCCCAAGAAAAATCTCCAACTGTTAGTTATTAATCATCAACCATAGCAATTTGTTTGGTTTGGCACTTTTCTCCAACTCTAGGAAAACAAGCAGGCTAAAGAACCCACAAGCGCTGCTAGATTTTAATAGAATATTAGGATTGTAAACATTTTTTAGAGAAATTGATGGTTGGGTTATTTTGAGCAGAGTTTATGATGTTGATGATGTGGACCTTGAATTTTCCCCAACTTTCAGAACTACAGGGGGAAATATTATGTGACTGTAGTGAGAGGATTAGCGATTTGCATCAATTAGGAGACAATTGATAGAATCACATGCATTCATCAAGGCTTACCATGGGATAAGGAGGAGAGGAAAGATTCCACTCTTGCTAAAAATATTTTTTTTCTTGGATAACAAGGAATTTATAGAGGATTCCAAAGCAAGAGTTTTCCATCTCCCTGGAATGAAGTTGCATGCCACATACTAAAATACATCTCTTATGATAGGAGATTTAGTGTGGTATTTTCATATCATTTGAGACTACTATATCAACTTAGACACCAATCTCAATACAACCATCTCAAAATAAGCATTTTTTACTTCCTTTTACAATCATTAAATGAGATTAGTGATAAAGTGAAAGGCGAGAAACATGAGTCTTTGGCCCATCATGGGCTTATTAAATTGTTTGTTTATGATCCCTTGCATAGCTTAGAACATCCTATTCCATAGATTGGGTTTGTAGATATGGATAAATAGGGATTCTCAATGACCCAAGAAGCCTTAAAAGATCTAGGACTCACAACTATCAAGAAAGGAAAAGAAAAAGTAGCCACCAAACCTCGGTCTTCTAAGAAAAAAAATAAGAATATTAAACTAAGGTAACTAAAAAGGAGATTGTATCCATAGTAGTTAAGATAGGGGAAACACCCTAAGCCCAAGAAAAGGACACGACTAATCAAGTACGGGTCTCAAGTTTAAAGGCAGCATAGGCCTAGGACCAAGTCTATCTCCAAATAGAAGGAATCTTCCCAAGCTGTAGTAAATATAGAGGAAACCCCAAGCCCAGACGAGAAAATAATTTCTTGTAGAATGAATAGAGCTACAGGAAGAGGGAAAAATTGAAATTGCACCATGAAGAAGGAAAACAGAAAACAACAAGAGAATCTAAAGGTTCTTGTACCATACACTAAAGGAAGAATGCCATGCTGGAAATATAAAAGGCCAAGATAGGTCCACAAATGGAAGAGGACTGCAATAGAAAAGGGAGTAGAGGAAGTCAAAATTTGGAAATCAAGTAAACCAACTTAGAGAGGATATCGTGATCCTCAAGATTTAAGTGACAAACAATAGGGAACACTTAGAAAAATAAAACATGAAACTCAAATAGAAATTAGAGAAACCAAGAGGAGTGATAGTAGCTATGGACAATCAGATTTTAGATATGGAAACTTATTTGGGAGTCATGGAAAGCATGTCCTTGGAACTAACTAGTTTTAGACAACAAAAAAGGACATATTCTCTTTTTCTAAAAGAGAAATGGTGTAGGTATTATATTTTTCATTTTGACTAGTAAGGATAATTTCAATGTCCAAACTCCTAGATATTTCATCAAATATTGTTGGGGTTGCAGTATGGATTAGAAAGGAAGTTTATGTGAATTCTACCTCCACAACTTTGTATTTTCATACTCACCCTCTTGGGATCCTAACCCCAATGTGGGGTATTTCCAACTCTTGGCCTTGGCCTCTTGTCTAAGGCATGAGGAAATGAGAGCAAACAAGAGAAGATGAAGTCAGGGAAAGAGTTGATTTCTCCCCTATATTTTAGGGTAGAGGACCCTAACCCTCAAACCATCATTGTAGCTCATAATATATTGACAGAAGACCAACAGGTGGCACGAATTTGGAAGAAAAGGAAACAGAAAGTCATTTTACACTTTGGGTATATGTTGTGACTATTAGGAGATGAAGCTACATAGGGTTTCCAAATAAGATGACAAGCCTTTCCTTATAGCCTATAGATTAGAGAGCCTCATTCACCAACCAAATTACATAGTACCATTTCTAGAATACCTCTCTACAAGAGGTTAATGCAAAAGTTGGGAGTGCATTATATTTTCTTGAGATTTAACCCCCTACTATTACTCATATGATCAAATGAAATTAATCAAGACCAATAAACAAAGGACTATAAAATAATAAAGGATTCTAATGGATTTTATCATCAAGGAGAACTAGATATATTGGATGAAATGTAAGATAGGTTGTCAAGGAATAGAAAGACAGGGATTAGAAACATTAGAGGAGATGGTAGCTGCTCAAGAGTGTGCAACATTCCAAGCTATGGGCATGATACAGGTCCCACACATTGGATATTTTATGAGGCCCATGTATCATGATATTTTACACATATCACACATTTTTTACCTTACATCATAAAATTCCTTAAACCTCTCTGTGTTTCACTACAAAATAAATTATAAATGCATTTTAGACAATGATGAAGAAAACATTTTATTTTTCTCAAGTCCAGCCAATTCATGACTTCCAACCATATATCTAGGTCTCTTTATTTGCTTGGGCATGTAAATATAGGTATGCAATCCATTAATTGCATGGTATCACCCATATTGAACTATGAATGCATAGATGTTTCATTGAAAGAGCCAGATATAACGTTTTGTTGCAAACAGAGATTGTGCTAGTGTAACAAAGACAAAGAACATCGCGTATAAATGATACATTATATTATTGTTTGCTTGAATTGTGATGGGAAGATGAAGATGGTTAATCAAGTGTTTTTTTATGAAAGAAGACCACAGATTCCCACTTCATTTTTCCACTGAAAGAGTTGTAGAATGTTGTGTGAAATTGTGATTGCAAGCAGATGAGCAATGAATCATATCACAAACAAAGTAGACTTGCTTTCTATAGGTTGGCATTCAACTAGCCCATAATTTTTGTTGTTTATCAACTGACTAATTTCATCCCTCTGATAATCTAGGACTGGGGCTTCTTCATTGATGTAAAATTGCTTTGATTGGATTGTGTTATTTCTTTCTATCAAAGGTTCCATAAATAGAGGTATAATCAACATAGATGAAAATCGGTCTAATTGAAATTTAGGGCTTCTTTCATGAGGTTACTCTTTCACCCATAGCTATGATACCACTTGTAACATCTTAGGACTGAAGAAGAAAATATCTTAGGACAATTGCAAGAGCAACCCCATGGTACTCCTCAAAATGTTCCATATCAAAAGGGGAGTTGTCAGGTTGTAGGGATGATAATGCAGAGAAAAATAATAAAACTAGTAGCTTGCATGAGAAGGCACTTATGGTTCCATATGAAGGAAAAATCTTGGAAGAAACCTATCAACATTTGTCAAATTCCCTACAGAAGGAAGTCCTTGTTATATAGATGAAGAAGCATTGATGGAGGGCAACCCTCACGATGTTATTCAACAGGATAACGCTATTGTTGTTGTAAAGGAATTTCTGAGCCCAAAATTCAAGGAGGTTGATGCAGACAAAGATGGAGGAGGCAACCCAGAAATTTGAAAGGCATGATTGCTTGTTAATGTAGAATTGAGCTTCATAGAGAATCCAAGAACAACAACATGGCCATCATTGGGGAAAGCAATGTAAGTCAAGAAGAAATGTGTCACAACAACCCTGATATCAATCTAGATGTATTGTTTTAAATAAAATAAAGGCATATCATATATAAATTAATTATATACGTAACATACAAAGATGATTAAAGAACAAAACGTGATGCTACATAAAGTATTTGAATTGATAGATTTCAGCCTAATCCATTATAATTTATTTCTTAGAAATGGAAGTATGTTATATGGATGGCAACATGTTAGTGATTCAAACTAAGTATGCATCAAAGATAATGAAAATATTCAATATGGTTTGATTGCAAGTTAGCAGCAAATCTCTTTGAAATAGGAACGATACTCGTCTAGGGATGGTAACATCTTCATGATCCAAACCGAGTATACACACGAGATGATGAAAATATTCAATATGGTTGATTGCAAGTTAGTGGAAATTCTTCTGGAGCTAGAAATCAAGTTACCAACTCATGAAGATTCGCCGAGAGCAGATTTAACCAATAGAAAGTTTGATCTATGTTACTACTACTATGCCAAATTTAAGTTATGCACTTGGGATGGATCATCTCATGATTCATTAAGTCCCCAAAATGGTCACTGAAAATAAAGAAAGAGAATTTTAATGTATGAAAAAGTTACCTTGCATTATGGGCTTCAACACTTATAGTGCAGTTACTTCAAATTGATAAAGTACACATATTTGAATTAGGCATGTGGCATTGATGTAAGACAATCTACCACAGGATATTAATTTAGTATGGGATTTGGAACCAATTTTGTGGATTAGTAAGAAACAAGTAACTAATGCATTACCCTAAATAGAATCAGAGCACAAAGAAATGAATTGTTTTCACCCTACATGGCATGCTTGAATATTGTTTTATTTTTCCAAAAGATGTGAAGTCATGGATATATTAGGAAGATAGTGTAGACCTATGAAGCCTTTATTTTTTACAAAAATATGAAGTAACAAATCTTAACTATATGGTAAAGTACAGAGAAAAGAAGCATATGATTCCTTGACAAGTCATATTATAGGTGAGAGGTAGTAAGTTTTACATGGAGTTTGATTAAAATATTTGCAGAATTTACATTACATTTAATGATCTATATCTAGATTGTCGGTCAACCATGGAAGGTGCTCATAAAAGGAGAACAACCTTCCTCAAATAATTTTATTTATGCATCCAGTAGAGATTGGCTGATCATTACAAGAAATATTCTGTAATATAGAGAATCAAAGAGACTCATAAAGTCATCAACATTGTGAGAAAAAATACATCTATCTAGAAAAAAATAAGAATGAAAAGGATACAGAGGAAGAAGTTGCTAAAAACAAGGGAGTTAGAATCACCACTCAAAATTTCCATCAAGAAGAACTTTCAAGACTCTGGAAGAAGTGTTCACATAGATCTATAGACAACAAGACTCTGGAAGAAGTGTTCAGTGGGAAGAAGACATCTGTCGATCATCTCTGAATCTTTGTATGTCCTGTGTATATTCATATACCAAAGGACAAAAGAAAGAAGTTGGATTCTTCTAGTGTGAAAGGTATATTTGTTGGGTATAGTAACTCATCAAAAGCCTATAGAATATATATAAAAGATGGAAATCACATTGAATTTAGTTGTGATGTCATATTTGATGAGAGCATAGCATTCAAGAAATCAAAAGAACTTTCTATATATTCTGATGACGAAGAACTTCCTATGTTTGAGGAAGACGTTGACAAGGAAGAAGGATCTCACCATGATGAAGAAGGAAATAGTGAACCTGTTCAACCCATGGTCATTCAAGAAACAAGGAAAATACCTAACTAGTTGAAATCTACACTAGTTGATTCAGAAGGTCATGGTGTAGCTCAAGGATCATTTAGAGAAAGTAAAATACCTAAGAGATATTTTGGGTATGTTGCATACATGACAAAATTAATAGAAGCAGAACCATCCACTTTTGAAGAGAATATAACAAATCGAGAATGGAAAGATGCCATGAATGAAGAATATCAATCTATAATGAAGAATGGAGTCTGGGAGATCGTACCTGGGCCTAAAGACAAGTCTGTAATTACTTCCAAATGGATCTATAAGATCAATCATGTAACTGTTGATGGAAGTATAGATAAGTATAAATCAAGATTTGTGGTGAGAGGCTTCTCTCAACTTGAAGGCATCAACTATGAAGAAAAATTTTCTGCAACAACAATATATACAAGAATTTGATCATTAGTCTCTCTGGCAGCATCGATAGGATGGAACATCCACCAAATGGATGTCAAGACTACGTTTTTGAATGGCACTATAGATGAATAAGTCTGCATAGAACAACCCTTTGGATTCAAAATCAAAGACAGGAAGGCATATGTTTTGGTATTAAATAAAGCATTATATGGCCTCAAGTAAGCACTAAGGGCATGATATGCTAGAATGGATGCATACCAATAGAGACTAGGCTTCACAAAAAGTTATGCTAACTCAAACCTCTATATTAAGGTTGTAACTAATGAACCTGTAATTATTCTTTTGTATGTAGATGATCTTCTCTTAATAGGTGTAGAAGGTTGAATTAAAGAATGTAAGAAGCAATTGGCAGTAGAATTTGACATGAAGGATCTTGGGCTGATGCATTACTATCTGGGACTAGAAGTTTGGCAGGAACCTAATGAAGTCTATTTAGGTCAAGGAAAGTATGTGATCGAAATTATGAAGAAGTTAAACACAATGGAATGTAAAGAGATGACCACTCCAATGATCACAAACTTGAAAAGACTAAGGAGTTCTAAATCAAGCCCTGTGGATCCCTCCAGATATAGACAATTGATTGGCTCATTAATGTACTTGGTGAATACTTGACCAAAAATATGTTTTGCAGTAAATGTACTCAATAAATTCCAAGTGGAGCCAAAGCATGATCATTGGATAGCAACAAAACATATCCTAAGATATCTACGGGGAACCATCAACTACTGCTTGAAATATGATAGAAGGAATGATGTTCAATTAACTAGTTATACAAATTCTAACTGGGGAGGTAGTGAAAATGATGTAAGAAGCACTACAGGAGGATTTTTTAGTTTGGAATCATCTTATATGGTCTCATGTATGAGAAGAAAACAAAACACTATTGCTTTGAGTAGTACTGAAGCCTAATATGTTGCAACATGTGAAGTTAGCCGGGAAGCAGTTTGGTTAAGGAAGTTGTTGTTTGATTTATTTGAACGACCGATGAACCCTATAATGATTCATTGTGATAACACCAATTGTATTTTTTTTTTTGAGGACCCAATGTTTCATGGGAAGACAAAGCATATCAACAACAAGTATCACTATATACAAGAGCTAGTACAAAATGGTGTGGTGCAACTATAGTATATTTCCACTGATAAGCAGGTAGCTGACATATTGACAAAATCAATTCCAAACAATAAGCTTGTATACTTAAAGGACAAGCTTGGTTTGGTGGATTTGTCCTCCTATATTGAGAGGGAGAGATAGACACAACATTCTTGTCTTCACTTGGAAAGAAATAATGGATGATTGGGTAACCATCTGGAATTCGATACTCTTTGAGAATTTGATAGGGCATTCAAGACAAGAGTAGTCATGGACCGATATTATTTGAGGATTAGCTACCCAACATAAGAATAGTCCAAAGGGAGGTCATACTCTATGAACAACTAGGTGGGGAATGTACCTTAGAGAGACAATGATGATGGTGTCTACACATCATTGGTCTCACTAGCATTGTGCTCTGATCTTGTGGAGAGATAGAGTTGTTAGTAAAGGCCTTTATATATGACAATGTTGGTTATTATGATGCTAGACAAATAGGTTACCAATCCTACTCTTCTTATGATATCTCTTCAGATTGAGAATGACCATGTACCTCCTATGAATACCTCCCTAGTTAAGAGGGAGTGTTGAAAAATGTGTAACTAGGTTCCGTCTTCATTAGTATGAAATGTATTCTTGTACATATAAAATGAAAAATAAATTATTGTTATTATCAGAGCATGGGTTTCATGCTCAAGTTCTTTTATTTTATAGGTCAAGCACCCATTGAGTGCTTCTAGGATTTTTTGTCGTTATAAGAGTCATTGTCATATATGGAAGACCCTATGGGCACATTGTAAATTGTAAAAGAAAAAATATTTTGTCTTCAAAATGTAAAAATACCTCCAAGATCAAGTTGGCGTACATAATATGTCAAGTCAGCCTACATGAAAAGCCACATCCACCCTTGGAGGAAGCCTATATGTAAGAGGAACTCGTCCTCCATTTGGACCATTCACTCACTCATCTCTCATGTGAAGAAGGAAGCAGAAGAAGATAGAAAAAGGAAGTGCGGAGAAGAGAAGGACAAAGAAAGTCAAAGTGTTTGGGTCTCTCTACATTCTTGTGGAACTGCGAAGTTAGGGTTTTTGTGTTGGGCAAGTCTGAGGTTCGATTTTGGAAGAAAGAAAAGAAGGAAGGCAAGCGAAGCTCTCTTAGGGCTTCCTACTAGCCCTAAGACTCAAGTCAAGGCAAGCTGGGTCAAGGGGAAGGCAGTTAGAGGGAGATCGAAGTCTCCTATAGAAGTAGCAACAGTTTCTCAGGAGAATAATTTCGAATTTACTGGGAAGTCGAAGATATTGCAGCAAAATGCCAAGGAAGATTTGATCTTGGAGGGTATTTTTCTAAGTCTAGGTGATGGTATTCTTCAATTGAAATATCTGAAAGATAAGAAGAGATTTTCAGGTTTTCCCCTCAACAGGAGGGGTTTTGGCCCTGAGTTGTAACCTATATACTGTGTCATTGTTCTTATTGTTTTGATAATTGTTTGATGTATTACACATTAGAATAAGAAATATCAAAGCTAATAAGTAAAAGATAACACAAGAAATGATCAATTTAATATAATTAACATATACGTTTCCCTATTGAATTCTCAACACAATATAACCACTACACCTTTATCATTACATAATCTCTCAAAATTCATTATTATCACTTGTCTATGGCTAAACCTTATGGAATATGTAAAAATCAAATTAATTGCTCCATCACGAGCTTTCGAGGCCTTCAACAGCCTATGTCTTGAACACGTCAGAACTTTGCATCATTTAGGTGGCAGTTTAAGTACAAAGAAAGACATTATGCAGAGTCCTTTCATCTAGTCACTTGATAGCTAGATCTAGTTGTGTAGTGATGGAAAATTCATTTATAATATGAAGTGTATTAATGGTAGATTATGTTTATTCCCCTTAGATTAATGAGGTCGACAACATAGAATTTTTTTTTTGCATGTATATGTTTTCTTAGGAAGCTATGTTATTGTTTTTGAATCTGCTATCACACAAAAAAGTTTAAGTCCTTAAAGGGAATGCCATGCATATCATTTGGTACATAGGTGGCATAACCTTTTGAATGGACTTAGTTACGTCGAATAGGTTTTTATGCAAAATAATTGTATGCTTGTTGATCCACGTTTAAGTCTCTTAATGACTGGCATTTAAGTGTCTATGCTTTAAATTTCTGAATATCAATGAATGTTAGCAAGTACATTATAATATGTTGTATACATACATAAATACTTGCAAATTTTATGACCCTACAGTCATTACTTCAAGATAGTTGTTGAAATAGAAATTTTCTCTTCTTTGAGGGTTAATTTCAACTAACCTCTAAAAAACACGTCATCAGTGGAAAATTCTTCAACATCATCGAAATCGATCAGGGGTTTGCCGACTTTGATCCCTTGACCTGAAGTTTGATAGTGGGATTAATCAGCGGGGAGGGGAGCCTCACAATAGTCTCTTGAATCTCAGAAGCGACTCTTCTATACAGCACTTGGATATTCATCGTATTGAGCCGTTGGAAGCCCTTGGGTTAGGGGATCGATTCTAACATGATCTTGCTTAGAAGTCATTGGGTTTTCATATTATCCTCATCATAGTAAAATATAAAGGTAAATGATGCACAACATTCAAAATCGAGGTAGAGAGAGAATCTAGGAGTTTATGATGAATTGGAAAAAATTGTAATGAACAGATTCAGCTTTCAAAGTTTGAATTTAGCTAGATTGGAGCTAAATAGTCCAGCTCTCACTTGCATGTTAATCCCAATATTTTTAAGCATTGAGAAACCTATGTTTTTAAAAAAATTATAATTTCACTTTTTTACAATATTTTTTTTTTTTGTACATGTGATTTATTAATTTGTAATTTGAATGGTAAATAAGGTCACATTTGTAATTTGAATTGTAAATAAGGTGGTTTGTGTGGATTTTAGTTTTTATCAAGTATTTAATTAAAATCTTCAAGGGAGGTTGATGTGGGAGCCAATAACGGGAGTTATACTATCTCAAGGGGTGTCGAGGCTTGATTGAATATTACACAATTTTAGTGACAACATTCCATGTTTGGGTAGATTGTTTTTCCTTTCAATATGTGGGCTATCCCCAACATAAGCACAACCTAGTAGTGAGAAAAAAATTTCATTTTGGTACTTTTATCATGACAAGATTTGGTTGTCCTTCTTGTGAAGTCGTGTTCAAAGTTAGATGAGGTTTATGATTATGTAAAATTCCTATTTTCGAGGTTTTCAATGGTGAGATTCTATTGCCTAGGATGGAAACTTTGGGGTTGAGGAGGAACACTTAAAGAAATGTCAATTTGTCAAAGATGTAAATATCTACTGATCAAGATTCATTAATGTGGTGAATATTTAACTTATGTTGTTTTTGTATTAAATGTGGTGATGAATGGATACTTCTCACACATTAGATCACTGCAATATAAGTTGAGAAGTTTTTAATGCACACTATAATCATGATAAGATGCATATCAAAAAGCCCTCCTGAAGTAGAAAATAGTCCCCATTGAATTAGAGGTAGAAGTATCCCAAATTCATAAATGAGGTGTTAATGTAACAAACTCAAGGCATTGTTTTCAAATTGAGGAAACCTTTCTTGCACTTACTTGAGAGTGAAGTGCTTGGTCTTTATAGGAAATTGACTTACATAAACAATGCAATAGAGTTCTCTAGTTTTTTTGTGAGTACATCAACTTGTTCTATCAATGACTTGGTTATTTAAAATTGATGTGTTGAACTTGGGATATATGTTCAATAAATAATATTTTTTAATGTGCTATGTTTAAATAATTAAGTATTATAAGGTTAATAGAGTTCATCATTGAAATTGCATGCTAACAAGGTAGGGTGATAGGTCAAAATATTTATTGTCATAATGCTTAATGATGTTATAAATATTGTTCAAAGTGATCATAACTATCGACATGGGCCTTTAAACTTATATTTTGAATGTGGAGATAGACTCTATCGTCAACCAAGAATTTGTGAGGGCATGATGTTTTTCATGTCATTGTTTGTTATTAGTTGAAGTGTGCCATAAAATTTCTTCAACATTAACGAAATTGTTTAACCCCCGTTGGTGTGCTCATATAGGATGTAATGTGCATAGTGCCAGGAATTCAGTGGCAAGTGGTGAATAGTGGGAAATAAGGTAGGTTTAACTCTTAGGGTTACATTTGGGCCCCACCACTAGGCCTCTCATCCACGTAAAATGAATCTAAACTCTATTGCACCTCTAATAAATTTAACTACTACGACTTATGGATGATGACAAAAGCATGTCTATCTAGTAGGGTTCCACTGGGAATGGTTTCACAAACACCCTCTCAGTGCCAACCTACTAGCATTCGTATGAGATTTTGACTCTGTTGCCTGCCAGGGTCGACGACATGACCTATGTACTAAATTGTTTTGTCAAATGACAAATGTAGCTTTGGTTATTGCTGCAATAATATGACTTGTAGGACACAAGCCTATGGTTACAATAAGGGGTTGGACAAAGCAGTTTCATACAAAGGGAGACTTTGGATTGGGCACAACATTGTTTTTCCAATGACTTGGTTGGGTTCCCAAGGAAAAAAAGTAAGGCTATCCATGAGGGCATGATAATTAGGGAGTACCAAGGTGTGCCAAGGAATTCCAGGAAGAAATAACACATGCTAGACAGTTCCAAGGCATGATAGGCATTCCAAGAAAAGCCAAGTGCTAAGGCATACCAAGATGTGTTGGGTGTGAATGCATGCTAGGGAGTGTGACGGCCAAGTTCCAGGGAAACACAAGGGAGAACTAGTTTCAAATGCTCCTTGGTGAACATGCCTTGGTGCCATCAATACACTGAAGACCTGATGGTGGGGTTCGATACCAGGTCTACTATTGGTAAAAACCTCAGTCATAACTCTCTGCAATCTCATTTTGGCTCCTCCCTTTTGAAAAATGAACAAATCCTCCTTTGTCCTGGAACGTAAATGAATTAGTGCTTAGCTTTTTAAAAAATGTTGAAATTTTCCCTTGAAAAAAAAATAGATACAATTTTAGTTGTATTTGAGGAACTAACTACTCTTACTCTTACATATTTTTTTTTATTTATGTTCAAAAACATTTATCACATAGTGGTATTTATCATAATAACAGTAATTATCTAATTTTAAGGTTAGGGTATATATGCAATGATATTTTTGTTAAATTTTACTCGGCATAATTTTAAATCTCCCAAAGGAAACAAGTGCTTTTAACTTGGTTGTACTGAAAACATTTATGTATTCTTGCATATTAGGTGGGTGAAAGTAAAAGATAGTATATAGTAAGGGATTTAATAGTTAAAAACAAGTGTTAGTTTCTTAAGAGTCATAGGAGAAATTTGGAAGGGGTAGGGTATGTATCCTTGTCTATGTTAAATAAATTCAAATTGTTGTGTGAATGTGGTTGTAAGACCCTTCATTTTCATCTTGAGAAATGGATTCCTCTCCTAGTCACTCACATATTTTAGGGTATCATAAGCACAATAGGTTCTTTTCCTTAAGATGTGAACATTTAATTTTAAGCAGTGTGATAATACAGTTTCAACGAGGTATTAAGATATGGAATGAGAATGCACATTTGGGATGCTAGTGTTATGTTATACTTGAGGCAAGAGTGCATGTCTAGGAATACTCTAATAAGGGTTGAAGAGGTGGAATAGTTGTGAAGAAAATTTAAGATATTTGACGAGTTACATGAAGGAAACATAGCACTAGTACTAAATGAACATTCCTTTATCAATGTTGATACCCTTTCCTTGGTACAACCATTTTGAAAGATGAAAAAGAAATGTGAAATACATGTGTGACCCAATAAAGAAGTTGGCATGGTTATTGCAACATATATAGATGGTTATGTCATGTTTCAAAAGGAGGTGCTGGAAGTTGGAAGGTGACCATTGGAGTAGATTTGTCATGGAGTGCCAAGGAGGTGCAAGGATATGATAATGAGCAAATTATAAAAATCCAACAAATAGGCCATATTGGGTTAGGATATTACTATTTTGGGATATCCAAAGTTGAAGGTGTATTTTATGGCGGTGTAGTCTAAGCACTTGGGTGCATGCCATATATTAATGGTATCTTAGACTTTTGTTATGTTTTAGTAGAGTTATTGCATTGTGTTTAATGAGTACGAGCTATAATGTCTTATGTGAAGGAAAAAACCCCACAAGTTAGAGATGACTTAACCATTTGGCATCATAAAGTGTGTGATGCCCTAGTTTAGAGGAGACAACTAGAACCATCTTAGAGTGTGATGGGTTGTGCCATAGACTTAGGTCCACTTACATGGGTTGAGGTGTAAAGGTACCCCATGAGTTGAGGAAAATTATTACAATGCTTACCTATATAAAGTGTTTATGATATAATATTAATGATCTTTTGTTGGAGAATGGAAGAGGAAAACAATAAAGGAGAGTTTTTGAGGTTTGTTGTAAATTAATCAAAAGGAAATGAAAATGTCTCTTTTTAGGAGGATTGTTCAAGTTGTCTATTCAAATAGGACTAAATTTTAGTTGTGCCTAGGGAGTTGGCCTCAAAAGCATTGACTGGGTACTCTAGGAATCCAAGACCTAACATACCTAAGCTAGTCCATTAGATAGATTCATCTTAGGAAAAGGTTGAAAAGGCTAAGGTGCAAATCTCCCCTCTTTAATGTGGGTTTTAAACCTTCCATTTGAGAATGCTAAAAACAAGGTCACAATCTTGAAAGGATGTCCTTGATTTTACGAAAACTCAATGCCAATGCTTAATCCATGGTGCGATTCTTTCTATTTGGGTTTGGCCTTGAACGATGAGATATATCTTTGGGTCAATTTATTAGTTTGTCATTTCATTTATGTGTTGAGAATATATTAAGGGCTATAGGGGATAAAATGTTTATTTTCAATACCCCTCACTTGAAACCCTTTTGCCCTATTTTGTTGTTGTAATATTCAACCACAACCTCTCTTGTGAGGACGTTGTTTAAGGGATGGTATGCAAAGGAAGTGGAAAAAATCAAAACTTCATGTTAATTCAAAGGAGGAGTATGTATTATAGGTGTCTCTAGTGTTGTTAACAAAAGCTAAGGGGAATGGAGTTTACCTCCTATTCCACCACTCGAGGTGCTAGAGGGAATTGAATTTAAGGGTCATAGGTGAAAGTTCACAAAGATCTTAAAAATTAGAAGGTAGGTGTGACTTAGCATAGGATATATTCTTAAATAGTTGAATTTTTAGTTAATATTTCCCAGCCTTTGTTTCCATGGAACCCCATTGGATAGTTCATAGCATTCTTTTCATGCTTGTGACATATACGACATTTGAATGGGATGCCTTCGTAGTCTAAAGTATTAAGAGAAGTGGTGCATTGATGTTGGAGTTTCATTTCACCCCATAACTCGTATCGCATCATGAAATCACATTTCAGCCTCTCTGGTGTGCTTTCTCCCATCTCGGGAAGACTCTTCCTGAGTGGATGTACCCACTCCTTGATCCCCTGCATGTGGATGCTCCACATCAATCTGAGGTTCCTACTTAGAAGCTAAAATCTGTTGCAAATTGGCAACAAGAAATTGCTAAAAATAGCAGTTTGGGCATCAGTGCTGGATTGGGCAACAGGGAATGAAAAATGGAAGTGCTAAAAATAGAAGTTCTATTTTTAGCAGTTCATGTTGGATTCCTATTTTTAGACAATCCCTGGTCTAAAATAGGAAGTAAAATTCGAATTTGGTCTTACCAATAGTTTGAATATTAATTAATTAATTCTCCATGAGTTAATTAGTTAAGGAAAATCAAACTTGAAGTCTTTATGAGAACATGCAATAGTTTCTCCACTGATTGGGGAATGTGTCCTTGATTTGCGCCACTGATTGAGGAATTAAGGATGAGTTCTATATTAAGAGGATCAGTTGACTTAGTTTAACTTAGTCAAGTTCAATTAGATTAATTTAACAAGTTGTTAAATTAATGAGATTCAGTTTGTTAATGCTTGCATGCATGTAACAATTGGTATTTTCATATAGCTGAATATTATAGCTTAAATAACTCATGCATGTTAGCTCAGACAAAGACCTAGTTGAGATCAAAAAAGGGATAATGTACTATCAATTATATGAATATTTTTCCTATAAAGGAAGCTCATCCATGATGGGGATTTATCTCCTTCAAGTTTGTGCAGTTATATCAGAGGTTAGTGAGTGTGTGAAGAGGCCAATTCACACAGGTGGTAGCACTGGACCCCAAGGAAACTGCACAAGGAAATAGGAGGCTTGGAGGGCAGAGGAGAAGGTTTATGCGAAGCCTTTGACTGTCTATGAGCAGTAGAGGGATTGTACTGAGAGCTGGATAGCTTCCAAGCTAAGGCTTTGTGTAATCTGGACTATATTTCCACTTGTATGATAATATAGAGATGGGGTTTTAGGCAGGTGCTTTCCCCTGGTAAATTCTTCTGTGTTATGTGTGATTGATTCCTTCTTATCAGTTATATGTGTTCTTATCGATGTTGCTCATGGTTGATTAAGCTTCCGCTAAATTGTTTGTAGAAATAGATCAAGTGTTTTTCTTTAGTACATTACATTACCATGTTGATCTACAGGTGGGAAATTTCTACATGGTATCAGAGTTGACTAATTTTTAGAAAAATTATACAAAATTCTACATGGTATCGGAGCACAGGTGATCAAGGAGAGAACAATATACTGAGAGGAGATTTCAAAGTTTTGAGTTTTGGACCAAGAATTTGCAGAGCAGATATGAAAATTTTTGTATAAAGTTTTCAGAAATAAATAGCAGATTTGGATTCCTTGTGGAAAAATACCCAAAAAGAAAAAATGGCTGAATCGGAGTTCGAATGAGGGGGATATTGCTAATTTAAAATCAGCACTTTTTCTAGAAAATTTCGTGACAACGGGAAAGTGGAAATAGATTGGTGTGCTAGCCAAGAACCTTTATTCACTTGAGGTACAAGATGCATGTAAAGCCTTGAGGAGCAAGGCAAATGTTAGATACTTGGTGGTTGAGAGGGAGAGTAAATTACCTCTCAACATGCAGAGCCAGAAGAAGTCTCAGACAATTGTGGAGGAGCCACGACTGGTGTAGCAACTTTAGGAGGTTGTGGAGCAGCCACAACAGCTGAAGCTGAGAGGAGATCGAGTAAAGACATCTACTCATGCAGAGACCTCCAGTAGGGGGAAACTTTGAGCCAGGTGGGCTGAGGGATCACATGCAGCCATACCTCCAGGTAGGAGGTGGGGCGATGTGGAGTGATCATCCCAAGGAGTATGGGCAGGATCCTTGAGGTACCAAACCTCTTGGATGAGACCTTGCTATGGGAGCCCCGATGTGGAGTAGCAGGAACTGACTGATTGGGTAGAGACAGATGTGGATGGAGTAGCAGAGAGAGCTAAAGTGAGGGGAATCCTAGGATAGCGCAAAGCATGCAGGCTGTAGCAATGTGAGAGGCACAAGTGTGTTGCACAGTGCAAGGTAGCACAGAGAAGGGTGCAATGGTGCAAGATGCATGGAGATGTTGCAGTAGCACAGAGGTTAGAGAGAGAGCATTTGTCACTAATAGGTAGAGCTTCAGCATCAGAGTATGTTTCTAGCCCAACAGAGAGGTCAGTTGGGAGTGTTTTTTGTTCCGAGAGTTGCTGGAGCAACCACACTTGGTAGATGTGTTTCATGCATAACATTCCAGAGGTACAGGATCGTGTTTGAGAGGAACCCTTTCTTGTTGAGAGGGAGTGTTGAAAATTGGCAGCAAGAAATTGCTAAAAATAGAAGTGCTAAAAATAGCACTGCTAAAAATAACATTTTGGGCATCAATGCTGGATTGGGCAATAGGGAATGAAAAATGGAAGTGCTAAAAATAGAAGTTCTATTTTTAGCAGTTCATGTTCGATTCCTATTTTTAGATAGTCCCTGGTCTAAAATAGGAAGTAAAATTCGAATTCGGTCTTACCAGTAGTTTGAATATTAATTAATTAATTCTCCATGAGTTAATTAGTTAAGGAAAATCAAACTTGAAGTCTTTGTGAGAACACACAATAGTTTCTCCACTGATTGGGGAATGTGTCCTTGATTTGCTCCACTGATTGAGGAATTAAGGATGAGTTCTATATTGAGAGGCTCAGTTGACTTAGTTTAACTTAGTCAAGTTTAGTTAGATTAATTTAACAAGTTTTTAAATTAATGAGATTCAGTTTGTTAATGCTTGCATGCATGTAACAACTGGTATTTTTAGATAACTGAATATTATAGCTTAAATAACTCATGGATGTCAGTTCAGACAGAGACCTAGTTGAGATTAGAGAAGGGACATTGTACTATCAGTTGGATGAATATTTTTCCTATAAAGGAAGCTCATCCATGATGGGGATTTATCTCCTTCAAGTTTGTGCAGTTAGATAAGAGGTTAGTGAGTGTGTGAAGAGGCCAATTCACACAGGGGGCAACACTGGACCCCAAAGGAAATTGCACAAGGAAATAAGAGGCTTGGAGGGCAGAGGAGAAGGATTATGAGAAGCCTTTGACCGTCTATGAGTAGCAAAGGGATTGTACTAAGAGCTAGATAGCTTCCGAGATAAGGCTTTGTGTAATCCGAACTATATTTCCACTTGTATGATAATACAGAGATGGGGTTTTAGGCAGGTGCTTTCCCTGGGTAAATTCTTCTGTGTTATGTGTGATTGATTCCTTCTTATCAGTTATATGTGTTCTTATTTATGTTGCTTATGGTTGATTAAGCTTCCACTAAATTGTTTTTAGAAGTAGATCAAGTGTTTTGCTTTATTACATTGCATTACCAAGTTGATCTACAGGTGGGAAATTTCTACATGGTATCAGAGTTGATTGATTTGTAGAAAAATTCTACAAAATCCTACAAAATCTCCTCAACCGCATGTAGTTAAAGCTCCATCTCAAGGGAACAAATCATGGCCTTATCTTCATTAAATTTGACATTCCTATGAATCTTTTGTAGCGGCTACAACCACCCTCCAAAATTTTGCCTTAGCCTATTTTGGAGCCTCCCTACCAATCGTACACAACACTTTGTTTTGCTTCGTTAAGTACTCAAGATTCATGTGTTTTCCTCACACAAAGGTAGCTTGTTGATCATGGTTGATCCATTCCCCTCATAGGCCGATCACCTGGACTTGGTCCAGCAACAGGCTGAGCAGCTTCTCCTTGAAAATTGTGCATTTTTTGGAGGGCAACCAGCCTTCCCTCCAGGAATTGCGCAATCCTCTCTGATAGCATGTTGGGCTCTAGGATTGCATAATCCTTCCAGCCAACCCTCCTAGCAGGATTTGCACAAATTTTACCAACAGCAAGCTATTCAACCCAGGATTTGTGCAAATCTAGACAAAAGTCAACTACTTTGCCTAGAAATTACAAAAATCTCCTGGGCAGCCAGCCGTGCTCCCAGCCAGAAATATGCATTTTTCTCTAGCAATCGAGCAGTCTCTTGCTTGTGCAGATGAGTTGACCAGTTCCCTCCAGGACTGAGAAAAATAGACTTGCATGCATGGGCTACTTCTCCCAAGGCAACATGCAAAGGCATCCTTTGTTTCAGGGATCTACATTTAGCAGTTGGAGGTTGCATGCAAGGAGCAATTCTGAAACCTCTCACCAAGTGTCCCTTCCCCTAGATTCGTGGCATGCATGTCATGACCTCAATGTTATCAAAACTCATAAACCAGATGTTGCAGAGCTCATTCCTCACATCAACCTTATAGCTCTGACATCCCACTTCACATCGGGAAGCATTTGGCACATTCAACTCAGTTGTTTTGGGGTAAGCCCACTTCCCATGCCTTGTGCTTCATTTCTGTCGCTTTTTGTGTTTTCGCTTGTGGGAGTACTATTTTCTTGATTTCTTTGAACACTTTCTGTCATTTACATATATACTAGCTTGTCCTAGCTCTCTTTCAGTTTTCATTGCTATCTCACTAATGTCGCATGCATGAAACTGTTTTGCACGGGCATTCACCCAACCAACTAACTACCTCACCCACATGCATGTTGATCTGTTTGTTGAATATTTCATTCATGTTTTGCATGCATTGTCAATGATTTCTTCTATTACTTAGTGTCACCATGCATTACTGTCTTAGTTACTTTCATTTTCCTGTCGATGAGTCGGGCCAACCTAGGCCCAGACTTTGCCTTCACCAAGGCTGCATTACGTAATTTGGGGAAGGAAGGCTCACCTTCCTCTCCAAATATGTGCATTCCTACCCAAAACTAGCCTCCAGGACTATTTTTCACATTTCTAGACGACAGTGGCTTCTTAGCCCAAGAAATTACGCAAATCTGTCCCTAGGCTAGCAATCCTTCCCAGCTGGAATTGCACATTGCACAATCCCACCAGTCAACAGCCAGATTGGATTGTGCATTGCGCAGTTCCAGCAGTTAGCTAGTCTCCCAAAAGCCCAGACCGTGCCTTGAGTAGTCTTGGTAGGTCTTTCGACCTCCCGACTGAAATTGCGCAACCTTCATGATCATTTACCCAGGTATGTTGCAAGTCATTTCTCATGTTCATTTTGGTTTCTTCTGACAGATTACTTGCTATGAGTGTTGCTGTGTCTCCAGGTATCATAGGTGTTCATCTGCCTCTTAGCAGTACAGGTATAATGGTTTCCAGGAGAGCAAAGACGAAGACACTGTTCAGAGCATGCTTGGGGATGTCATCGATCAAGTGTCTATGAGCTTTCCTACTCATGAAGACATCAAGTTGTTCGTAGACAGGGAAATCAAGCAACAACATCACAACAAGCATCATTATGAATAGAAAGTTAAGGCAACATACCAAATGCAGTGAATGCAACGAATGCAATGAACACAACGAATGCAAGAGGAAGGTTGTTGACAACAGAGAGGCAGAACAAAGTTGCAAGATCAAGTAGATCCACTGATAATGAAGGCAACTTTGGAGACTTAGGATATGAGGTGACCATGTGACATGAAGATCACACGAAGGAAAAATATGGAACAAAGAAGGAGTTGCATGTGCTGAAGCAGCAAATCAGGAAGAACATGAAGTTGCACAGATAAAAAAATGAGTTACAATAGGAGTAAGAACAACAGTAGGCATAACATGCACTCACAAATGAAACTGCGCCCATACAAGCTAAGGATCCATCCCACCAGCTGACACAGAGCAGACATGGTGAGTAGTGTTGTTGATTGCATGTAAGGGATTCAACAGCATGTATGTCATTGAGCGCACTCATGCAATCCAACTCATTCAACACACTCACCAAGGTGAAGATAAGAAGCAAGTCCAACTGGGGTTGAACATGTACTTCGGCAAGTTCATGTGCAGTACCACCAGCACACACTTGAATATAAGCACAAACTCTATGCATTAGTGTGTTGCCGGTTCAATCGTACCCAAGAAGACCATGCGCATGTTAGTAGGCGAGTGGGATGAAGGGGCCGAACCAATGCACCAGTTGCAATGGAGGCCGAGTTCGCTTCAGCAAGATGTCACATGGGGTGGATGCACACCATCACGGATGACCAAGCTTGGCATTAGCTCACCACCTTCACCATCATAAGCATGTCAAAGAGTGGTCTCATCATAGTAGACCGAGTGTTAGTGATGTCTTGCAAGGGTTGCCCAATCCATGTTGTCTCACATGAGTACATGTGCAATGTAATGTTGAGTCATGTCAAGTGTAAGTCAAGTGTCAATGGTTGGATGTAATAGTCATAGAGTAGTTGAAGAGTCATGAGGGTAGTTGAACTGTCACAAAGGGGAATGTCAAGGGTCATCCCACCCTTTACTATAAATATCCCCTCATAACTCGTTGTATAGGATTTTGGTCAGCCAAGCTTCTACTAAGACTATGTTGAAGAAGGCTTAGATAGTATTGTAACTCGCCTTGGCTTCTCCAATGCATGAAGCTAGTACATCTCTTTGGAGGAGCAGGCGAATGTGGTTGTAACGTTCTACTGTTGGGGCTAGTAGGTTTACATGGATGTATTGTATGATTGTGACTTACACCTATTTATATAATAAGAGCCAACACATTTCCATGCATATGTTGTTAATATAGTTGGACTGCTTAGGTTGCTTTAATGATATATGTTGTTTAAATTACATACTTGTGAATGAACTGACTCACATGCAATTATATGAATCTTGTTGTTAATGTTTTGCATATGTTGTTAATTTTGTCACCATCTGTGTCGACTACTCTGTCAGACATCAGACAGACCTTTCACTTGAACCTTTCCATAACAACCATCACACTCATCTCGGACTGATCTGTAAGTGTTGTATGTGTTATCATACCTTCTATGATGTGACTTCCGCATCCGAGTGGACTGCTCCACCGAAAGCTGTGAATGTCCCTTGTGTTGTGTGTTCCGTGTCGATTTGGGACTGATCCCTTTCAACCTGGAACTCGCCTTCACCTCTTTCCCCCTTCAAAGTGTTGGAAGCTCTCATACATCTTTCTTGACTCACTACATTAGTCACCCCCTTGTTGTTGACAGAGTTATTCTACTTGCCTCTGTGTGACATTGCGGTAAAGGCATTACCTTACGAACCACTGATGGCACTCCTACACCAAATGGTCTGAGGTCTAATTGGGACTTCTTACCCAAGAGATCCCCTTGACATGTTGGCGGGTCCAGCACTGTCAACATTTCTGGTGCTAGAAAGAGGGCCTGATGACAAGTTGTGTCCTCTCATCTAGTTTTGAACCTTTGCATATCTTTCATGGAGTCTTGCACTCTTCTTCCCTCGAGGTGTTTTTCGAATCGTGAAGATGTCTCTATCTCGGGGAAGCTTTTAGATCTCTTGTCCACTCACACGTATGATGGTGAAGGTGAAGTGGCATGGCGTGAGCACTTATATAACTTTATTTTCATGATTTATGAGGAATATGAATTTTTTGACGAGCAGGCTGGTTTGCTGCTTGCATACACACTTCGCGAATCTCCATTTCATTGGGTGCTCAGCCTACTGGCTGACACCATGCACTCATTTGAGCACTTCTGTGATCTCATTGAAGACACATTCTATCATTTTGATCTAGACTATCTTGACCGGAAATTGTTACAGCGATGAAGGGCTCCTCATGAATCCGTTATTGATTTTCGAAAGCGCTTCCGTGACTTGTAGTTTCAAGCTCCGAAGAGCTAGATGAAATTTTCTTATCTTTGGGACTGGTTCGAGTATTTCCTTAAGAAATCTTCCTATCCCAGGAGGAAGCTTGATATCAAGCCTCGCTCAACATTCTTCATTGATGGAACTACGAAATCTCATGTGAGAGCGGGCACTGTCTAAACTGACTATCCACCTCCCTCTCATTCAGTAGCTCCACCATTGTCTAGTGATGTTGAGGATCATGCTCACACACATGTTCATCCTTCACGCTCTCCCAACATCACTCCACTTGAATTTCACGTACACTTGGTTGTGAGTCCTTCGAGTTCTCATATGCATACTTTTCTTCGACCTGCGTCTTCACACTCGGGTGTTCCTCTGGATGATTCTATTTTGTGTTCATCCATTCTGGACTCTTCACTTGTTGTGAATGAGGAACAACCCATTAATGGAGTCGGTGTTGCACAACCAATAGGTGTTGTCATTCATGAAGAGTATGAGTGGGAGTTTGAACATCAACACTTGATAAAGGATGACTCCCTTATGTCCGAGTCCCCTCCGTTCTTTCCTAACCTCTTTGGTGAACTTGCCATCCATGATTTTGCATGTGTATCTTCATCCAAAGATGCACCCATTTTTTATCACTCGCAGGACTCACCAGATGTTAGTCCATCATTTGAAAATGGAGAGGATAAGTTACCGTTGAAAATCCACTTGATCCTTCATCCATCGTATCTTGAAACACAGAGGATGAGTTTGTTCACTTTTCATCTACCCCTTTGCGATTCATCGAACCATGAGGATGCTGACCAACATCCTAAATTTTCTAATCTTGGTTGTCATGATCTCTTCACCTCATCATCCGATCATGATGTTGATTCACTCATTGTTAATCTGTCTAAGCCACTGGTCTATGAAAATCCATCTATCAACAAAGTCGAAACCCCACAGACCGTCAAGGCACTTCAGCCTGAGCTGATGGTTATGTCAGGCCCTTGCTATCTTGATGTTGGTTTTGCTTCTGACCAAGAAATTCTTCAAACACTCAAGGCTCCTCATCAATCATCTATATGCACTCAAGATCAATCCAACACTCAGATTTTACTTCCTTCACTCAAACTTCACGATCCCATTGCTCATGCATTGGAGGAGTCTTACATTGCAGGCACTCATGTGCGACGCAAGTTATCTTTATTTACTTCATTTTCTTGCATGTCATAGTCAAGAGTGTGCTTATGCTTCAAAGTTTCATGTAGTGTTACACAACACCATGATAAGTCCGTGGACTGACTGTCATGCATATGCACTCACTTATGTCCCATGGGCATTTTGAATAATGAAGTGTGGTTGTCTTCATTGTTATATCTTTCTTGCTTGTTGGTTCACACAACTGGGTTGCTTGCAGACCAAGCCTTCACCAACATGGGTCTATCAATGCGTCGGTGGCTGCATTGGAAGTATCACTTCACATGATTAGGCCCATGTACTGTTAGTGTAGGAGTACGAGTAGTGTTTACTTTCAATTGTTTGCTTGCATGCTTGTTTGATTACGTGCTTTATTTGCTTGTTTGTTCACTTTATTGTTTGTTTACTTGCTTCTCTCTCATTTTTGCTTCTGCTCTTTATTTTCTTTGTTGATTGTTAGTTCGTTCACTTGTTTTGTTCATAGGTTAGTTTTGCATGAAACCATGTATGAATCTTGAAGCGAGCTGGGTAAAGTAGAAGAGGGCTTGTACAACTATCACTACTTGGTTATCTGTCATCTTGCCTCTATATGATGATCTTGTTACTTTTAGTCCATGATACATCGAAGGAAAATACATACTGTTCGAATTGAACCTTGGTGTAAACATAATGCTTGTGCACTAACTAGTGTCACCTTCTCTAGTCGATTGTTTTTGGGTTAACCCTTGTCAGCTCAGTCAAGTAGAGTAAGGTGACGGGGAAAATCCTAACAAGCACGTCAGAGATACAATAAACTACTTCTCTGTTGGAACAACATCTTCTGATCTCAATAAGTCAGGATCCCTCTTCCACCTTTGAAATAAATAAGTGTTATGCACAGTGAACATGAAAATTAAAAAAATAAAAATAAAAATAAAAAAATTCAAAATTAAAAATGAATAAGGCGAAATATGAGAAAGGCTTCCTACACAGGGAGGTGATGCAAGTAACTCCGCCGAGGTACTAACTAGGCTTGCTAACAGTGGAACCATGGTTTTGTTCCTATGTGACTCCATCGAGGTACTATCCAGGCCTGCTGCTAGTGGAGCAACACCAGAGATGAAACTAAGACTCTCACGACTATACTGCTTGTGCACCTATATACCCCTCAAACCCAATCGAAACAACTGTGTTTCCTTGGCTTGGAATGTGTGTCAATCGACCAAGAGTCTAGCAGATGCTACATCTTATGTGTGAATCCAAGACGAGCTGAGGGCTGAACAATACTTTCGGAGGTGTTAGACTTGTTTTTCATGAACAAGGTCCATTCAGAGGGTTGGAGTTCTACCAGTGTGTCGCCAAGTGTTGTAGCAGCTACAACCACCCTCCAAAATTTTGGCTGAGCCTGTTTTGGAGCCTCCTTACCAACCTTACATAGCACTTTGTCTTGCTTTATCAATTACTCAAGCTTCATTTGTTTTCTTCACACAAAGGCAGCTTGTCGATCACAGTTGATCCATTACCCTCATAGGATTCTCAACCATACTTGGTCCAGCTACAGGCTGAGCAGCTTCCCTTGAAATTGCACATTTTTTGGAGGGCAACTAGCCTTCCCTCCAGGAATTGCGCAATCCTCTTTGACAGCCTGCTAGGCTCTAGTATTGTGCAATCCTACCAGCCAACCCTCCCAGCTAGATTTGCACAAATTTTCCCAGCAACAGGCTATTCAGCCCAAGATTTGTGCAAATCTAGGCAATAGGCAACTACTCTGCTAAAAAATTGTGTAAATCTCCTGGGTAGTCAGCCCAACTCCTAGCCAGAAATGCGCATTTTCTCCAACAGTCGAGCAGTCTCTTGCATGTGTAGCTGAGTTAGTCAGTTCCCTTCGGGATTGAGAAAAACATACTTGCATGCATGGGTTTCTTCTCCCAAGGAAACATGCAAAGGCATCCCTTGTTTCAGGGATCTATGATTAGCAATTGGAGGTTGCATGCAAGGAGAAATTCTAAAACCTGTCACTAAGTGTCACTTCCCCTAGATTCGTGGCATGCATGTCACGGCCTCAATGTTATCAAAACTCATCAACCAGATGCTGCAGAGCTCATTCCTAACATCAACCTTGCAGCTCTACCATCCCACATCACATCTAGGAGCAGTTCCGCTTAGCTGTTTTGGGGTAAGCATGCTTCCCATTTCTGTTGCTTTTTGTGTTTTTGCTTGTGGGAGTATTGTTTTCTTGATTTCTTTGAATGCTTGCTGTCATTTATATATATACTAGCTTGTCCTAGCTATCTTTTAGTTTTCGTTGCTATCTCACTACTATCTCTTGAATGAAACTGTTTTGCATGGACATTCTCCCAATCGGCAAACTTCCTCACCCATGTGCATGTTGATCTGTTTGCTGAATATTTCATTCATGTTTTGCATGCACTATCAATCGCTTCTGCTATCACTTAGTGTCGCCATGCATATACTGTCTTAGTTGCTTTCCGTTTGCCGTCAGCAAGTCGGGATAACCTTGGCCTGAACTCTGCATTCACCAAGGCTGCATTGTGAAATCTTGGGAAGGAAGGCTCACTTTCCTCTCCAGATTTGCCCATTCCTGCCCATCACTAGCCTCCAAGACTATTTTGTGCATTTCTAGAGGACAGTGGATGCTTGGCCCAAGAAATTGTGCAAATCTGTCCCTAGGCCAACAATCCTTCCCAACTGGAATTGCGCATTGCACAATCCCACCAATTAGAAACCAGAATGGACTATGCATTGTGCAGTTCTAGCAGTCAGCCAGTCTCCCAGTAGCCCAGACTTTGCCTTGAGAAGTCTTGGCAGTCAACCTCCCGACCTTCCGGCTGAAATTGCGGAACCTTCATGATCATTTTCCCAGGTATGTTGCAAGTCAGTTCTCATGTTCATTTTGGTTTTCGACTGACAGATTGCTTGCTATGAGTGTTTCCATGTCTCCAGGTATCACAGGTGTTCATTTGCCTCTCAGTGGTATAGGTACAATGGTTTCTAGGAGAGCAGAGATGAAGACACCATTCAGAGCACACTTGGGGATGTAGTCGATCAAGTGCCTATGAGCTTGCCTACTCAAGAAGACATCAAGTTGTTTGTAGGCAAGGACAACAAGCAGCATCATGAACAAGAGTTGAAGGTAGCATACTGAATGCAAGGAATGCAAGGAATGCAAGGAACGCAGCGAATGCAGTGAATGCAAGAGGAAGGTTGTTGACAACACAAAGACGGAAAAAAGTTGCAAGATCAAGAAAATCCACTAATAATGAAGGAAAATTTGGAGACTCAGGCTATGAGGTGATGACATGACATGAAGATCGCACCAAGGGAGAAGATAGAACAAAGAAGGAGTTGCATGTGTTGAATGAGCAAATCAGGAAGAACATGAAGCTGCACAGACAAACGAATGAGTTACAACAAGAGCAGGAACAACAGTGGGCGCAACATGCACTCACGGATGAAACTACGCCCGTACAAGCTAAGGATCCATCCCAGCAGCTGACACAAAGCATACATGGTGAGCAGTTTTGTTGATCGCATGGACGGGATTCAGCAGCATGCATGTCGTTGAGTGCACGCATGCAATCCAACCCATTCAACCCACTCACCAAGGCAAAGACAAGAATCAAGTCCAACTAGAGTTGAACATGTACTTTGGCAAGTTGATGTGTAGGACCACCAGCACACACTTGAAGATCAGCATGGACACTATGCATTAGTGTGTTTCTGGTTCAACTGTACCCAAGAAGACCATGCGTATGTTAGCAGACGAGTTGGATGAAGGGGCTGAACCAATGCACCAGTTGCAACGGAGGCAGAGTTGGCTTCAACAAGATGTCACCATGAGGTGCATGCACACCATCATAGATGACCAAGCTTGGCATCAGCTCACCACCTTCACCATCACAAGCATGTCAAATATTTGGTCTTATCACATCAGACTAAGTGTCAGTGATGTCTTGCAAGGCTTGCTCAAGCCATGTTGTCTCACACGAATACATGTTCATTGTAATGTTGAGTCATGTCAAGTGTAAGTCAAGTGTCAATGGTTGGATGTAACATTCATAGACTAGGTGAAGAGTCATGACGGTAGTTGAACTGTCACAAAGGTGAATGTCAAGGGTCACCCCACCCTTTGCTATAAATAGTCCCTCATAACTCGTTGTATAGGCTTTTGGTCAGCCAATCTTCTACTAAGACTATCTTGAAGAAGGCTTGGATAATATTGTAATGTGCCTTGGCTTCTCCGCTGCACGAAGCTAGTACATATCTTTGGAGGAGCAAGCAGATGTGGCTGTAACATTCCATTGTTGGGGCTAGCAGGTTTACATGGATGTATTGTATGATTGTGACTTACACTTCTTTATATAATAAGATCGAGCACATTTTCATGCATATGTTGTTATTGTAGTTGGATTGCTTTGGTTGATGATATATGATGTTTAACTTACATACTTGTGTATGAACTGATTCACATGCAATTATATGAATATTTTTGTTAAGGTGTTGCATATGTTTTTAATGCTGCCACCATCCGTGTCAATTGCTTGTTGAAAAGTGTGCAACAAGAAATGCTTGTTGAGAATGCAACAAGATGATGGAGCTTAGTGGAAAGGAGTCGCCTTCACTAAGTGGGCTCGTAGGCAAATTATGGAGCAAAGTCTATTTTTGGATCACAGCAAGAGTGATCATAGCAGGAGTGATCACAATAGGAGTGATCATAGCAGGAGTGATCAAAGTCTATTTTTAGACTGCTAGTCAAAAATAGAAAAGTCAAATATTATTGTCTCATAATAATATTTAGACTATAAACTTTATATTATCCTCTTGGAGCACTTCAGTTTGAGCTATAGATGTGGCACATGCAGCTGACAGAAGGAAATACATTTTTCTTATGTGTTAGTTGAGCTATTGCATGCAGGACATTAGTTAGAACTCATGTGGTTGAGTTCTGTGGAGTTGGATGAGCAGTTAATGGAGTTGTGTCCAGTTTAACTTAGTTGAACTAGTTGTATTTAGTCTAACTAATCAATAGACTAAGTGATGAGTTGTGTGAATTAGTTATTAATTAATTCACTAATTATTAACTCATATTGCAACTGAAGAATACATCAGTTAACTCAGTGCATGTACAGTTCAGTGGAGACAGGTGTTAGAGGTTGAGATTGCTATCAGTTGTGCATGAGATTTTGCACATGCATGGGATTGAGTTATGCCAATGATCTCTGAGTAGTGTGGGCCAATACCAAGTGAAATATAGCTTGTGTTCACGTGATTTACAGTGTGGGTGATTTTCACAAGGTAAATAGGAGTTTGGATCAGCCATTCTTATTCATTCTCTTGCAGGATTGTGCAGTGGAGGTAGGCAAAGCAGCGGAGGAGATTTGGAGATCAGATCTTAGCTGTATTGTGTGTAACAGGTGGAGATAGTGCTGGATACTTGTGAGGAGTATTGTACTATGTATTGTTACATGTTCTCAATCATTAATATACAGATAGTGTGGGGTTTTCAGCTGTAAGCTTTCCCCGGGTTACATACTATGTTAATGTGTGCATGCGATTGATGTTTCATCGTTTTTGATGCTGCTAAATTGATGATCAACGTAGAGGAGGTTATGTATTATGCATGTATTCTGCAATAGTGTATAATTGAGATAATCTCTGTGAATAAGTGTCATATTATTAAAAACTTCTACATGGTATCGGAGCTGGTTGATTTGTAGAAAAAGTTCTACAGGATATCAAAGTGGGATTGATCATCAGATCTATTATTCAGAAAGTGTTTACATTTTATTTCTTCAGGCAGAGTCTATAATCGGGCTAGGTAGCTTCTAGATTCATCCTTCTTTTGGAAGGTGAGATATCCGGTGAATGCCCATACAGTCGATCTTTGTACTAGAAATACTTTGTTCTCACGAATCTTAGATCAGAAGCGGTTGAGTTTTGAGCTGGTGGAATTCGAATTTGCAGCAGTGTTTTCTTGGTGTCAAAGTTGAAATGTCTTTCAATGGATTGCTATTGGAGTATGCCCTTGAGGGTAGCTCGAACTATATTGCATGGAAGGACAGGATGGAGGCGGTGTTAGATGATAATGGGTTGAAGGAGTTCATAGATGCGGATGTCCCAAAACCTACTGATGCTACTCAAGTCAGGGATTGGCAAAAGAAGACAGCAAAGTGTCGAAGGATTCTCTTGGAGGGCGTGAGGGATCACATTGTGTCCAGCCTCCATTGAAAGGCTTCTCCATATTTGATGTGGAAAACGTTGATAGAATTATTCCAAAGCAAGAGCGACCAGAGGAAGTTGGCGCTCAAGGATAAACTCAGAAACATTAGGTGTGAGAATGGAGACAGTATGCCCCAGTATCTCACGAAGTTCACCCAATGCCGGGATGAGTTGGGAAGTGTGGGGGTAACTATTGAGGATGAGGATATGGTGATTCTAACACTCCTTTGCCTTCCTAAGAGTTGGCATAGCTACCAGGACTCGGTGAATGGAAGGGAGAAATTGCCAGGATGGGAGAGACTTTGGTCAGATCTTGTGCAAGAGGAGATTAGATGGCGCACTAGAGACAGTTCTTCATCTATGCATGATGAGGAGAACTGTGCCTTAGCGAGTAAGGTGAAGAAGGGGAAGGGGAAGGTTTCTCTTTCTGAATCCAATTCTTCCAATGATGGGAAGAAGGTTGACAAGTCGAAGGTGAGATGCTTTCGCTGTCATGAATTTGGCCATTATGCTACTAATTGCCCAAAGAAGAAATCCAAAAAGGGATCCGCGGAAGGATCTGAAGGTGAGGCACTTGCTTCACAATTTGAGTTGTATTTCACACTCTTCGCATGCATGGTTTCATCCATGGTGGGAAATGGTTGGTTTCTTGACAGTGGAGCTTCTTTCCACATGACCGGTGACAAAAGTTTGTTTAGTACTTTGGAGGAGAAGGATCTCCAGATACTCATAGCGATGGGTAATGATGAGAAGTATACTGTCTCAGGTGTAGGCACAGTTATTTTTCAGAGGGAGCATGGAGCTCGCCTTACCTTGACCGATGTCAAGTATGTACCAGGACTGAAGAGAAACTTGGTGTCGATCGCGATGCTGGAAGACAGAGGCTATGATGTAGTCTTCATTAAGGGAAAGGTTTTCCTTAGACACATCATCACTAGAAAGGTGAAGCAGATTGGTTCATGGGTCAAGAACCTATATGCTCTTAAGGTTCAAGATGCATGCAAAGCCTTGAGCAGCGAGGCGACTGATGGAGACTTGGTGGTTGAGAGGGAGGTTATATTACCTCTCAACATGCAAAGCTAGAAGAAGTCTTAGACGATTGTGGAGGAGCCACGATTGGTGCAGCAGCTTCAGGAGGTTGTGGAGCAGTCACAACAAGGGAAGCTGAGAGGAGATTGAGTAGAGACATCTACTCATGTAGAGACCTCCAGTAGGGGGAAACTTCAAGCCAGGTGGGCTGAGGGATCGCATGCAGCCATACCTCCAGGTAGGAGGTGGGGTGATGTGGATTGATCGTCCCAAGGAGGAGGGGTAGGATCCTTGAGGTACCCAACCTCTTGGATGAGACCTTGCTACGGGAGCCTCGATGTGGAGTAGCAGGAACTGATTGATTGGATAGAGACAGATGCGGATGGAGCGGCAGAGAGAGCGACAGTGCAGGGAATCCCAGGACAGCGCATAGCATGCAGGCTGCAGTAATGCGAGAGGCACAAGTGTTTTGCACAGTGCTAGGTGGCACAGAGAGGTGTACAATGGTGCGAGATGCATGGAGATGTTGCAGTAGCGCAGATGTCAAAGAGGGAGCACTTGTCAGCAGCAGGTAGAGCTTCAGCATCAGAGTATGTTCCTAGCCCAACAGAGTGGTCAGTTGGGAGTGTTTTTGTTCCAAGTGTTGTTGGAGCAAAGTGGACCAGGTAGATGTGTTGCATGCAAAACATTCCAGAGTTACAGGATTGGGTTTGAGAGGAAGCCTTTCTTGTTGAGAGGGAGTGTTGAAAAGTGTGCAAGAAGAAATGCTTGTTGAGAATGCAACAAGATGATGGAGCTTAGTGGAAAGGAGTTGCCTTCACTAAGTGGGCCTGCAGGAAAATTATGGCGCAAAGTCTATTTTTGGATCACATCAGGAGTGATCACAGTAGGAGTGATCATAGTAGGAGTGATCAGAGTCTATTTTTAGACTGCTAGTCAAAAATAGAAAAGTCAAATGTTATTGTCTCATAATAATATTTAGACTATAAACTTTATCTTATCCTCTTGGAGCACTTCAGTTTGAGCTACAGATGTGGCACATGCAGCTGACAGAAGGAAATGCGTTTTTCTTATGTGTTAGTTGAGCTATTGCATGCAGGACATCAATTAGAACTCATGTGGTTGAGTTCTGTGGAGTTGGATGAGCAGTTAATGGAGTTGTGTTCAGTTTGACTTAGTTGAACTAGTTGTATTTAGTCTAACTGATCAATAGAATAAGTGATGAGTTGTGTGAATTAGTTATTAATTAATTCACTAATTATTAACTCATAATGCAACTGAAGAATACATCAGTTAACTCAATGCATGTATAGTTTAGTGGAGACAAGTGTTAGAGGTTGAGATTGCTATCAGTTGTGCATGAGATTGTGCACATGCATGGGATTGAGTTATGCCAATGATCTCTGCATAGTGTTTGCCAATACCAAGTGGAATATAGCTTGTGCTCACATGATTTACAGTGTGGGTGATTTTCACAAGGTAAATAGGAGTTTGGATCAGCCATTCTTATTCATTCTCTTGAAGGATTGTGCAGTGGAGGTAGGCAAAGTAGCATAGGAGATTTGGAGATCAGATCTAAGTTGTATTGTGTGTAACAGGTGGAGATAGTGCTGGATACTTGTGAGTAGTATTGTACTATGTATTGTTACATGTTCTCAATCATTAATATATAGATAGTGTGGGGTTTTCAGCTGTAAGCTTTCCCCGAGTTACATACTGTGTTAATGTGTGCATGCGATTGATGTTTCATTGTTTTTTATGCTGCTAAATTGATGATCAACATAGAGGAGGTTATGTATTATGCATGTATTCCGCAATAGTGTATAATCGGGATAATCTCTGTGAATAAGTGTCATATTATTCAAAATTTCTACACTGCTCTGCTAGACATCAGATAGATCTTTCACTTGAACCTTTCCATAACAACCATCGCAACCATCTCAGAATGATCCATGAGTGTTGTACGTGTTATCTTACCTTGTATGATGTGACTACAACATTTGAGTGGACTTCTCAACTGGAAGTTATGCATGTCCCTTGCATTCTGTGTTCCTAGCCGAGTTGGGACTGATCCCTTTCAACCTGGAACTCACCTTCACCTCCTTCCCCCTTCGAAGTGTTGGAACCTCTCATACACCTTCCTTGACTCACTGCATCCGTCACACCATTGTTGCTAATAGAGTTATTCTACTTGCCTCTATGCAACATCGTAGTCAAGGAATTACCTTACAACCCATTGCTGGGACTCCTACACAAAATGGTCTGAGGTCTAATTGGGACTTCTTACCAGGGAGATCCCCTTGACATGTTGGCAGGTCCAACACCTTCAACAAAACCATTTTCATCCTTTTGGTTCGCAAGTACACCTAATAGTTGTGAGGTGGATCAGTGTACCCCACAAATTAACTTTGTTGTCTGCTCAAGCTCATTTCATGCATATTTGGTCACATTGCAGTATATCGATGATCCAAAAATCTTGAAGTGACTCGCATCTGATTTCTTCCCTGAGAAATCCTCCTCTAATGTACTCATCCCAAGAATTCGATGAGCTCTTCTATTCTTCAAATAAACATCTGCGTTGCATGCCTCGGCCCACAAGTGTAGTGGTAGGCCCTAATCATGCAACATCACCTATGCTACCCCTACTATGCTTCTATTTTTTCTTTCAGCCACCCCATTATGTTCTGGGTTACGAGGTGCTATCAACTCCCATTGAATACCTTCTGCCACACATAAGTTTTTAAACTTATTCGACATATACTCTCCACCGTTATCACTCCTTAGAGCTGTAACCTTTGTGCTAGTATCTTTCTCGACCAATTCTTTAAATTCACAAAACTTTGCAAAAGTCTAATATTTCTTCTGCATGAAGAAGATCCAACATTTATGAGAAAAATCATCAACAAATATAACAAAATACTTGTGCTTTGTAATGGATGTTGTCGAGAACGCTCCACACACATCTGAATGGACTCGATCAAGGATTGCCCGTGCTTGGCCATTTTTTTCGTGAAAGGAATCCTTGGTCTATTTTCCCAAAGTACACCCTTTGCATGTGTCAACTTGCTCTAGTGTACCTTTGGGAAGTCTGGTAGAAATTTTTTGTATGATTTTCAAAGTCCCATGATGCAAGTGACCCAACCGCCTGTGCCACAACTCACCGATGTCTCGGCTCTGCACCTTATCTAATTTCTTGCTCAAGAAAACACAATCTTCTACCTCCAACTTATAGAGATTCTTCATCTGAACCCCTATCCTCTTTACCTGTCTCGTGGCTATGTGATGAAGGAATGCCTTACCCTTACTAAAGATCACATTGTAGCCTCTATCTTCCAACATGGCAATAGATACCAAGTTCTTCTTAAAACTAGGAACATGCATAACATCTCACAAAGTGAGGGGAGCACCTGACTCCCTCTAAAAGGTAACTTTACCAAGCTCGGTAGCACTATACCTCCCGTCATCACCCATCTTGATATGCATTTGGAGATCCTTCTCCTCCAAGTTACCGACAAGCTCTTTGTTACCAGTCATGTGGAAAGAAGCTCCACTATCTAGGTACCATACACTACCCATCATCAATTACACCATACATGCAATGAGGGTAAATTCCAGTTCGAATTTTGAGGCAAGGTCCTCACCTACACTCCTCCTGAGGCCTTATTTCTAGCCTTCTTGAGTAGACAATTTGTGGCAAAATTTCCTAGCTCGTGACAATGAAAACACTTGAATTTCGACATGTCCTTCTTCTTTCCTACATGACAAGAATCTAATTTGTAATGGGATGCCTTCCCTTTCCATTTATTTGCCTTACCCGTTAAAGCATAATTTTCCTCATCACTAGTATTTGATGAGGATCCGTCTCTAGTGTTCCTTTGAATCCCTTCATGTACCAAATCTGACCACAATCGTTCCCAATCTGGTAGCTTCTCCCTCCCATTGACAGAGTCTTGATAATTGTGCCAACTCTTGGGAAGTCCTAGAAGAGCTAGGCTCACCATATTGTCCTCGGCAACAATGATCCTAACACTTCCAAGCTCATCTCGACAATGGGTGAACTTGGTCAATCTCTTCATAATAGAGTCGCCCTTCTCCATTTTGATCTTTCTAAGTTTTTCCTTCAGCACAAACTTCCTATGGTCACTATTGTTCTGAAACATATCCGTTAATTCCTTCCACATTAAGTATGGAGTATGTTAGAGTCGGTCTGGTCATCCCTACATCAGAGATCATTTCTCTTATTGCATTTTGTTTTTAGGTGTCCCGCTTGATTCACTCAGTTGCATTCTGCTTGGGGCATGCCATAATCTGACGGAAGGGTCTTGTTAGTCATTTCCCCTCACACCTTATCCTGCTAGTTTAGGTCTGTTTGTCAAATCAATTTTAAAGGTCATTTACAGTCCTGTTCTAATCTCTTGGTCAACAAAGAGTTATTAGGTCTAGGGTTTAATGCCAACAGACCAGGGGGAGGATCAGAATAAGTTTTATCACAAAATTTCGTTGCTATATTGCTTGATCGTGACTTTTCTTCAAAACCCTGTTTTGAAGAAAGTCGTCATTTTGTTCTTTGTAATAAATGCCATGTACATTTTTCAAGTTTCCAGTTGTCAAAATCTTCAGGCAACCCTGGTCACCTTGCCAGGTTTTAGTATCTCCTATCCCTGCAACAAATCAACCAAGAATCCATCATTTCAACCAACAGTCAAATGGAAACAAGAAAAATAGAGTTATAAGAAAAGTGCCAAAGTCTGCAAAATTAGAGAGAAAGTTTGCCAAAACAAAAATCCGTAAGACATCAACAAGAGTCAAGACAAATCAAGGAAGTGAAAAAAGAATTTAGAGGCCGCAATGGTGTTGAAGATCAGTGCGTGGCGCACTGGGCAACTGGCGCGGCGCACTGAGCCGACAAGCAAAAATTTTATCACTGGAATCCAAAAACTCCAAACCGACTCCGTTTGCCTCACGCCAAGGCATTACATGAGTGCATCAACACTTATGTGGGCGAGCACTCACAATAAGGA
The DNA here is from genome assembly GCA_031772625.1 of Pinus tabuliformis. NCBI lineage: Eukaryota > Viridiplantae > Streptophyta > Pinopsida > Pinales > Pinaceae > Pinus > Pinus tabuliformis. The sequence goes on along the minus strand of CM062810.1, from coordinate 937,528,783 downwards.
AACTCTAGTTGAAAATGCACGCTGTTGTTAATGCCAACGTAAACTAGGGACAGGCTATCTGTCGGCATTTTCTTCAGAGTTGTTTGATCGTTTTGAAGCTACTCAACCTGTACATGTTATGTCTAAACACACAATTGAAAGGTTGAAACTAACCGAAGCTCAAAGGAATATGATCCTAATCACGAGAGTATGGCAAGACGTGCTTTGAAAAATATGGCCCTTGCTTACCTTGCCTCATTGAATGAGCCAGAAATGACTGAGCTTGTATTACATGAGTACAAATCAGCTACAAATATGACTGAACAATTTGCAGCTTTGGGTGCTATTGCCCAAAATGTCGGAGATGTACGAGATGAAGTTTTGTCTGATTTCTATCAAAAGTGGAAAGAGGATGCCTTGGTGATCAATAAGTGGCTTGCATTGCAAGCTATCTCTGATATCCCGGGCAATGTTAAGAATGTACAAAGCTTGTTGGAGCACCCTGCTTTTGACATTCAGAATCCTAACAAGGTTTATTCTGTCATTGGAGGGTTTTGCAGTAGTTTGGTTAACTTCCATGCAAAAGATGGTTCTGGTTATGAATTCGTTGGAGATATGGTATTGAAGATAGATAAAATTAATCCACAGGTTGCATCCCGCAACATTTCAGCTTTCTCAAGGTGGAAGCGATTTGATGAGGGCAGACAAACTCTTGCAACGGCTCAACTAGAGCGTATTCTATCATCCAATGGGTTGTCAGAAAACGTGTATGAGATTGCCTTAAAAAGTTTGGCTGCCTAGTTGCGTAGGATATGGTTCTCTCACTTGCAAGCTATGATACTTGAAGGGTTATCTCAAGACCTTAAGAATTGTATAATCTACATGTTGCGTGTTGAATGGTGAGATGCGGAGACTGCGGTTACAACAAGTCTTCGATGCTTGTTAATGAATGGTCATGGGTTAAATCTCGCCCTTTACAACTGTTCTTGTGCATGTATCCTGTCTCTTTGAGTACATTAAAAAAAACAGTTGTTTATAGCAATCGATATAAATATCACAACAGTAGTCAACAATGGAATTGGATGTAATTATCGCAAGTGAACTAGAAGACTAGCTGTATTGATTAATGTTGAGTGGATGTGCAGATCTGTAATCTAAGTAAAATTTTAAGTTTGCGTAATCAGGTGCGGCAAAAGGGAAAGTGAACAGTCAAAGACCAAATGCCACAAAGACATCTACCGTGGCAAAGAAATAGGAACAAATGGTCTATTTCTGACTTCAATTACGATTCAGAAGGGATATACAGCTACAGTTCCCACCTCTTCATTGGTTATCAACAGATTTCACATGTAACGCTACTCTTTTTCAAAATAGGTGGTTGGATTTCCAACTTTTATTAGTTAATGATTAAACAGCTCCCTATTCTGGTCGATCTACTTTCCCACATTTGAGTCTATTTATTGTATTGTAAACCATTTGTAAAGGATTGGAGTTTCTGGGAGCAGTGTGGAGGAAAAATCCAGCGCTTTCATTGTACAGTTTGGCAGAGGATTAATGAAAAGATGCAGCTCTGATTTATGAGATTCATGTGGTGTGAGTTTGGCATAAGTGTATTCTTACTATTTCATATGTGTCTTGTGATGTTTTACATTTCATTCATAATCATTTCCAGCTGAATGCTTTTAAGTAAGAAAGGTAGAATTCAGTTTACTGCTCTGCCTTGGGAAAGCGTTCATGTTCTGTATGGCTTCTTCTGTCTGAAAAGGATTCATCACACATGCCCTTTTCAACCTCTCAACTGTCTTTCCATTCCATATTATTCAAATTTGATTGTTAAACCTCCCTGCCTATCTTGCCTCATGAAACAATCTGTGTCTTTGATTTAATTTCTCAAGCTCATGTTGTTCTTTGTCCCATACAGCCCTGAAAACTCAGTCATTTATTAAACTACCTCTTTCATATCTATTTACTAGCCTAAAATCAGTTTCCCATTTCAAGTCATCTCAAGCCTCATTGAAATACTTTTCGCTGAGATTGACCCGGAGAGAGCCCTCTCCTATCCTCGTAGGGCTAGCTACGAGGCTGAGCGTGGTTTGATGTTGAACCTAGAAGCTTGCCTTTTCAGCCTGAGGCAAATCTGGGCTCTAACATAGTGGCAACCATACTGGGGAGAAAATGGTTTGCTTGTTAGTGTTATTTGTTTTATAAGCTACAGACGGAGCCTGAAGTTAGCCAGGTAGCCTTCGAAACGCTTTTGCTTTGCATTAGTGCAAGTAGATAAAAGCTGCTTTAGTCAATCTCCGCTCTAGTCTTATAAACAGAACATCTAACTTGCAAATTAAATTGCCCCAATACATGTATCAAGTTGAGATCTGATTGTTGATGGTGGACAATGATCAGACATAAGAAGGCTGAAATCATTCACCTGGCAACTTCATTCACTAAAAAATCCAGAGAACAACACTTCATGGTGACTCCACTGCAGGAAGATTAGTAGCTTTAAGATTTTCAAGATGGAACGGGTTGCAAGAAGATACGCTCCCATGAGCCGAGATCACATTCCAGGTTTTCCAAATAAAATTCCGAAGGTAGATTGGCAAAAGAATTTGCCTATGTTTAAAGATGATGATAGGAAGGATGCTGCCTTACATCTGGTTAGATTTCACATACATATTCGCAAGTTGAAGGTTGATTTTGCTGAAGATTGCTTGATGAAGATATTCATGGCCACTCTGGAAGGTGAAGCCCAATCTTGGTATGAAAGTTTGCCGCCTGCTTGTATTTACTGTTTGAAGGATTTTCATGTCATGTTCTTTGAAAGGTATAAAGAATATTATCCATCATTAAATCTAGTTCAGGACTGTTGTAGCCATGTTCATAGTTTTATTGAAAGCCTTGAGAAATATTATGAAGATGATGACTTCATGGATGATGAGATCATGGAATCCTTGTACGAGAATCCATTGCAGCAACATGAAGAGAACCTAGAGGATTCCCATTAAGATGCTCAGGAAGCTTTGCAGCAGGATCAAGATCTTGGTACAATGGAAAATGATGAAAGAGAAGGTTTTGTTTCAGATCTGTCCATAGAGGAAGACGATAAGCAGGAAAGTCAAGTTTCAATCTTAGAATGTGATAAAGTCAAGTCGGTTATTTCAGATCTAGATTCAGATCGTGATGATCAAGACAACCTTGTTATGAATCCCATGAAAGAGAGCTCTGCTATTGAGATCATCTGGAATGAAGAAGACAAAGTTACTGACCCAAGCCTTCATGAGGAGGTAATCCAATCATTTCATGAAAAACAAGAGGAAACCTTTGTTCAAGTAAGTGAAAAATCTTCTTTCGATAACTCGGTGATAAAGGATAATTTGATTGCCATATCATATGAAGATGATCAAAAATATATTCAGATTACAGAAAATCAGACCATTCAGGATTCCCTTTCAGATTCTTCCTCATATGTCTCATGTTTTGAAGTGTTCTTTGAAGAGGAAATCTGCTCATCTACTTGTTCAGAATTTTTTGAGGACCAGGAACATACTCTTACTGAGGTACATTATGAAGGAAGATCATAATCAAAGGAGAAAGACACCTTGCTCTTTCAGCAGGAGGAAAGACTTCATGTTTTTTAGGATCCAATGGCAACTCTGTTGCAGTTCGCAATGAAGGTGATTATTGCAGTATTCAGTGATGAAGGAGATCATGGTCAATTATGTTTTTGGATGCCCAGTTACCAGTATCTGTTGTTGACCAGGAGATCTGTTTGGGAGAATCAATCAAGGAGGCATCTACTTGATTGGTTACATTGGAAGACACACTACACATGATTGTACATATTTCATTAGTATACAGGTGGCTGTCATCATGATTTGAAACCCTTGAATCTTGATGGACTGCCGCCCTTCAATAAATTTTGTGAGTTCTTGTTTTAGTTAAGTCAGTCATGAGTCATTTCTTTTTGCATTGAGTTAGTTTTTCAGTCATTTCAGTTTCATCATCGAGTCATTTTGAGCTAAGTTTCAGTCAATAAATGAGTCAAAGTCTTGTGTCGTTTATCGAAATAATGACTCCATAGCCCAATGGACGAAGGCACTATCTGCTCTCCTAAAGATCTGCAGTTCTTAGCACCTCCAGGGAGCTACCATCCCCATTGGAGCCAATGTTAGAGTTAGTCTGGTCATCCCTCTGTAAGAGATCATTTCTCTTATTGCATTTCGATTTTAGGTGTCTTTCTCGATTCACTCAGTTGCATTCCGCTAGGGGCATGCCATAATCTGACGGAAGGGTCTTGTTAGTCATTTCCCCTCACGCCTTGTCCTGCTGGTTTAGGTCTATTTGTCAAATCAATTTTAAAGGTCATTTACAGTCCTGTTCTAATCTCTTGGTTAGCAAAGAGTTATTAGGTATAGGGTTTAATGCCAGCAGACCAGGGGGAGGATCAGAATAAGTTTTGTCACAAAATTTCATTGCTATATTGCTTGATCGTGACTTTTCTTCAAAACCCTGTTTTGAAGAAAGTCGTCATTTTGTTCTTTGTAATAAATGCCATGTACATTTTTCAAGTTTCCAGTTGTCAAAATCTTCAGGAAGCCCTGGTCACCTTGCCAGGTTTCAGTAGCTCCTATCCCTACAACAAATCAACCAAGAATCCATCATTTCAGCCAACAGTCAAATGGAAACAATAAAAACAAAGTTATAAGCAAAGTGCCAAAGTCTGCAAAATTAGAGAGAAAGTTTGCCAAATCAAAAATCTGTAAGACATCAGCAAGAGTCAAGACAAATCAAGGAAGTGAAAACAAAATTTAGAGGCCGAAATGGTGTTGAATATCAGTGCGCGACGCACTGGACAACTAGCATGGCGCACTAGAGGAGCGCAGTGCATTGGGCACCTCTGCGCAGTGAAATTTTACATGGGTGCGGCACACTGGGAAGGCGCGGTGCACTGAGCACTGGAATCCAAAAACTCCAAACTGACTCCGTTTGCCTCGCACCAAGGCATTACATGAGTGCATCAACACTTATGTGGGCGAGCACTCACAATAAGGAAACTCCAGTTGAAAATGCATGCTGTTGTTAATGTCAACGTAAACTAGGGATAGGCTATCTGTCAGCATTTTCTTCAGAGTTGTTTGATCGTTTTGAAGTTACTCAACCTGTACATGTAATGTTTAAACACACAATTGAAAGGTTGAAACTAACCAAAGCTCAGAAGAATATGATCCTAATCACGAGAATATGGCAAGACATGCTTTGAAAAATACGGCCCTTGCTTACCTTGCCTCATTGAATGAGCCAGAAATGACTGAGCTTGTATTACATGAGTACAAATCAGCGACAAATATGATTGAATAATTTGCAACTTTGGGTGCTATTGCCCAAAATGCCGAAGATGTACGAGATGAAGTTTTGTCTAATTTCTATCAAAAGTGGAAAGAGGATGCCTTGGTGATCAATAAGTGGCTTGCATTGTAAGTTATCTCTGATATCCTAGGCAATGTTAAGAATGTACAAAGCTTGTTGGAGCACCCTGCTTTTGACATTCGGAATCCTAACAAGGTTTATTCTGTCATTGGAGGGTTCTGTAGCAGTTTGGTTAACTTCCATGCAAAAGATGGTTCTGGTTATGAATTTGTTGGAGATATGGTATTGAAGATAGATAAAATTAATCCACAGGTTGCATCCCGCAACATTTCAGCTTTCTCAAGGTGGAAGCGATTTGATGAGGGCAGACAAACTCTTGCAATGGCTCAACTAGAGTGTATTCTATCATCCAATGGGTTGTCAGAAAACGTGTATGAGATTTCCTTAAAAATTTTGGCTACCTAGTTGCGTAGGATATGGTTCTCTCACTTGTAAGCTATGATACTTGAAGGGTTATCTCAAGAGCTTAGAATTGTATAATCTACATGTTGCGTGTTGAATGGTGAGATGCAGAGACTACGGTTACAACAAGTCTTCGATGCTTGTTAATGAATGGTCATGGGTTAAATCTCGGCCTTTACAACTGTTCTTGTGCATGTATCCTGTCTCTTTGAGTACATTAAAAAAAACAGTGGTTTATAGCAATCGATATAAAGATCACAATAGTGGTCAACAATGGAATTGGATGTAATTATCGCAAGTGAATTAGAAGACTAGCTGTATTGATTAAAGTTGAGTGGATGTGCAGGTCTGTAATCTAAGTAAAATTTTAAGTTTGCGTAATCAGGTGCAGTAAAAGGGAAAGTGAACGGTCAAAGACCGAACACCACAAAGACATCTACCGTGGAAAAGAAATAGGAATAGATGGTCTATTTCTGACTTTAGTTATGATTCAAAAGGGATATACAGCTACAGTTTCCGCCTCTTCATTGGTTATCAACAGATTTCACATGTAACGCTGCTCTTTTTCAGAATAGGTGGTTGGCTTTCCAGCTTTTATTAGTTAATGATTAAACAGCTCCCTATTCTAGTTGATCTGTTTTCCCACATTTGAGTCTATTTATTTTATTTTAAACCATTTGTAAAGGATTGGAGTTTCTGGGAGTAGTGTGGAGGAAAAATGAAGCGCTTTCATTGTACAGTTTGGCAGAGTATTAATGAAAAGATGCAGCTCTGACTTATGAGATTCATGTGGTGTGAGTTTGGCACAAGTGTATTCTTACTGTTTCATATGTGTCTTGTGATGTTTTACATTTCATTCATAATCATTTCCAGCTGAATGCTTTTAAGTAAGAAAAGTAAAATTCAGTTTACTGCTCTGCCTTGGGAAAGCGTTCATGTTCTGTATGGCTTCTTCTGTCTGAAAAGGATTCATCACACATGCCCTTTTCAGCCTCTCAACTGTCTTTCCATTCCATATTATTCAAATTTGATTGCTAAACTTCCTGCCTATCTTGCCTCATGAAACAATCTGTGTCTTTGATTTAATTTCTCAAGCTCATGCTATTCTTTGCCCCATACAGCCCTGAAAACTCAGTCATTCATTAAACTAGCTCTTTCATATCTATTTACTAGCCTAAAATTAGTTTCCCATTTCAAGTCATCTCAAGCCTCATTGAAATACTTTTCACTGAGATTGACCTGGAGAGAGCCCTCTCTTGTCCTCGCAGGGCTAGCTACGAGGCTTAGCGTGGTTTGATGCTGAACCTAGAAGCTTGCCTTTTCAGCGTGAGGCAAATCTAGGCTCTAACAGAGTATCCTTGTCGTGGAGACTCGAGACAATGTGGTCTCGAACTCCCTCCAAGATAATCCTTCTCACTTTCGACACACACTCTCCATTCAGCCAGATTTTGAGCATTTGATGTTGGAGGCTTAAGAATGTATTGATCAATGAATTCCTTGAGGTCATTGTCTTTCAACACTGCCTCCATCTTGTCCTTCTAGGCTATGTAATTTGAGTTTCCCTCGAGGGCATACTTAAGTCTCAAACTGTAGAAATCCATTTGCTGACTCTAAAGTATGAACTGCAAATCATGGAAAATTTTAAGGGCGAATTTTCGCCCTTGGGCTAAATTAAGGGGTTTTATATTTTTATTGGGTGAATATTTTGTATCATAGTACATTGTTACAAATCGCCTCAAATTTATTTTATAAAAAAATTAGGTATGGAGGTTAGCCCACCTTATTTTAAGGGAGAGGGTAAAACAAGTAAATTTAGTCCTTGAAATTAGGAGTTACAATCTTCCATTCCCCTCATTTTCAAGAAAATGTATTTATGATAGTTATAAATAAAAATATAAATACAATGGAGGTATGGTAAATAAATAAAAGCTCTTTTTATACTTACTCCAAAGGTATGGTAAATAAATAAAAATACAAATAAACTAGAGGTATGGTAAAAAAAATAAAACCTATTTTTATATTTTGTCCATAACCCTCTTTCTATTTAAGAAGGATCAAAAACGAGGTTTCATTTAAGTGAATCCTATGGGCCAAATACCATATTTATAAAAGAGGTATGGTAAATTAATAAAAATATAAATAAACCAGAGGTATGGTAAATAAATAAAACATTTTTTTATATTTACTCCATATATCACCTTATATTTATGAACACGCAAGCCTGTAAATAAATAAAAATATAAATAAAGTGGAGGTATGGTAAATAAATAAAACCCCTTTCTATATTTAGTCCATAACCCTCTTTCTATTTAAGAAGGCTCAAAAAAGAGGTTTTATTTAATTGAATCCTATGGCCCAAATACCATATTTATAAAAAAGGTATGGTAAATTAATAAAAATATAAATAAATGAGAGGTATGGTAAATAAATAAAACATTTTTTATATTTACTCCATAAGCCATCTTATATTTATGAACACTAAAAAAATGTGTTATATTTAGGTGAAGCCTATGGGCCAAATTATTATTAATACCATGCAAAAAAACATTATTAACCCTAATATTAGTATTAATAAAAATAAATATGCCACATGGTATTGACCCATGGTATTCACATGGAATGCAACCTATTTAAAGGGGGGAATTAAACTAGCATAGATCCATCTTTACTCTGGATCAAATATCGTGATATGCAAACTAACATAGAGTGAAAAAATATTTGATCCCTCTTAGGGCTTGGTAGATGAAGAGTAAAAATGGATCTTGTAATTTAATGTCACTTAAACATTTTAACTTGGTTAAAACAAAAATCAATTATTAATTTTATTAATTTTTATAAATTACTAATAGTAGTTTTTAAGCTATAGGTTTATGATAACCCATGGTATTGACCCATGGTAATACCATGGTATTCATGTGAGCATAGACTATTTAAAGGGGAAATTCTATCAGCTTAGATCCATCTTAATTCTAGGTCTACCAAGTGTTGGGAGGGATAAATATATTTCATCCCTCTAAGAGTGGTAGATGTGGAGTTAAGATGGATATAGGTTGGCTTTTATGAATATGAAGATATTAAATAGACTTAGGAAATTATATTGTAAAAAAAATCTTAAGGTGAATGGTTAAAGCTACATTTAGTCACTTCACAAAATTTAGTAAAAAATACTGATATCTCCATTAATATTGTTTTTTTGATTTAACAAAAAAAAATTGAAAACAATGAAATCTTAACTCTTTCCACATCACCCTCGCAGAATATGCTGGTTTATGCTGGTTTGTACAAACTTTCATCTTCTCTGCTACTCTTAGTTTGTCGTAATGATTTGTAGGGGTTGGATTAATACACCATATTGTCCACCAAAAAAGGAAATTAATCCACATGTTACAAAGCTATTAAAAATGGTATGAAGATAGTGAATTATGCTAATAAGAAATTTAGATTGGGAGAGACATAATTAAATTTTATTATTTAATTGAAGATTTCCAATTAAAATAATAATAAATCTACATTTATATATTGATTGGAAGGCTTATGAGAACGGTCACTTCTTTCCATTAGATCCCCTTCAGGCCTTTGGGATACCTACTAGTTCATTATATTATATAGTTGGGGCTTGCTACTTGTTGGCGTGTTGGGGTAAACAAACTTGATGTGTTTTTTTTTTTTTTTTTAATCTCGCAGTTGGATTCTATGGAATAAGAAAGAAATTTGATAGCTTGGCAAAAGTGGTAGCTTGACAAAAGTGGTAGAGAAAACATTAATCTGTCCTACCATGATAAACATGGCCACTAAAACTTGCAACATTGTTTGTAGGAAGTGAAAATTATGTTTCTTTTTTCCAAACATGTATGTTAGTATATTACATTTTAATGAATATGTTTTATTATTATCATATATGGTTTCATACTTTAACAAAACATTCGCGAAGACTTCACAATGTTTTATTATTCAGTGAAAGATTTTCCAAGATCTTACAATATTTTATAATTCAGTGAAAGATTCGCCATGACTTTACAAGATAATATAATCTGGTGAGAGATTCTCCAAATATATATATATATATATTATGATAAAATCGCCTCCCATTTTTCCTATGTATCATGGGGATTCACCCATTTCTTATACATATAAATTTAGGGTGGTCTTTAAAATTTTCCCTGCCGCAAATTCAATTTTCACCTGCACACCAAACTCAAAATCTTCTCTTCTATACTATCTTCAACTCTGATACCATGTAGATTTTTACTATGTAGATTCAACATCTCATGTGATATGATAAAACACAAGACAAGAATCGACTCTACTCATCAGCCGAAACCCAAATTGATCGAAGAAAACAATAAATAGAAAGGGAAGATTATCAATCACACATAACACAATATTTATCTGGGGAAAGTAACTGCTAAAAACCCCAACTATCTATATTGAATTAACCAAAATATTAGAGAAGAAAATACAATGCTTGTTCCTCCTAAAAAATTATTGCACAAGTATGATCTAACTCTCTGCCTCACAAGCCATCTCAAGCCAACACTTAGCCAATTATTCTTCCTACCAAGCCCCTACTTCCTTGACACAATTCCTAGAGGAATTAGCTCATATTTAATTGGGAAATCCACTCTCCATAACTGCACAAACCAAACATCGGTCTTAAATTGATTGCATGCACCATTTGTACAACTCGGAAAATTATACAACTGATAATACACTGTCCCTGAACTCTAATCTCAACTGGGTCTTCCTCTGAACTGGCATGCATGAATTATTTATGAGTGAATTTTCAGTTAACTGGTGTGGCACTGTGGATGGACGGATGCACCACTCCACTACTAGACCTGATCTGAAAATGGGGCACTTAGGTTTCTTGTCTAACTTACAAGAACCTCTCCCACTTCCAAAGCTTAAATATTCCCAAGTCACAAATGATTAACCAATGTGGAAGTAAATATGTGCTTGAAAGTAAGGTGTATGCTTATGGTTGGTTTAAAATATTTATGTGCTGTAAATTGATTTGCTTAAACTGATATGAAACATATAACAGTGAACAATGCAGCAAATAACAAACACACATAAGACAACAAGTTTAATATGGAGTTCACCCAAAACTCTTGGGCTACGTCTCCTTGAGCTCTAGCCAACTCAACTAGGCTCTCTGGGATTATGGTCTAAGTTCTTTTACAAGCTCCACGCTTAAATCCACTGGTTTACATAGAACGCAATGGGCTCAGAACACCATCTTATCCCCTAGCTCTGAAGCTCTTAGCTTTCTGGCTCCAGGCTCTCGCTCTAGCTCTCTGGCTCTGGCTTTGGCTTTAGCTCTGGCTCTTGGCTCTGGCTCTGGCTCTTCGGCTCTAGCTTCTTTGGCTTCGGCTTTGGGATTTCTGCAACTTTTAGTTCTCTGGATTTTCACTTGGCCTCCAAGTGACCCCAAAGACTCCCTCAGCTACTCTGTGCATTAGCTTTTCGCTCTCTCGCTTCTGCCTTCTACCTATCTTCTACTCTATTGAGCTCTCTACCTCCTTTGACTTTCTTTTCTGGCCTTTCGGCTCCCCCAGCCATTTCTCTACAATTCATTATCCCTCTGCGGCTCTGCGACTTCTGTACTCCTTGTCAGTTAGACTGACCATATGGCTCTGTGGCTCCGTGGCTTCAAAATGCATCATTGCCCATAAAAAAATGCCTGCTTGCAGCATGGCATGATAATCAGGAGCAGTTATAGAGGTTTCTGGGCCTTCTCATAGGCAAAAACCCAAAAATGGAGAAAATATCATTACACGGAGAACGTATGCAAAATACACTATTGTGCACATATTTCGGACTTGAAATCGCATTTAATCACCCCTAAAATTCCTATCGGGTCCACCATTAGGCGTTATATCGCATCGCGTAGGCATATTGGGTAAATTCCCAAATACACGGGAAAACACTGAAAAAATCGTTAAAATCCTTTTTATCAGACTTTAAATTATATCGCATCCGCCCTATAATCACATCGGGTCTGCCTTTGGCCTCTATCGCAAGCCCCATCGTCGATCTGCGGGATCCCTGATCCAACGGTCAATATCCAATTTCAGGCAGCTTAGGAGTATAAAGGTTACTCGCCTGGAAAGGTGGTTTTCCTCTCTCCTCCACCAGCCATGTGTTGACAGTGTGTGGGATCGGGCAGAGCTAGCCCAATATCATTTACCACTTGAGGCCTGCCCGAAATCCCGCTTACAGAACTCAAATTTTATAAACCATGCCTATAATTGCCCTTCGGGTCCGGCTTTATCGCTTTCGGGTGTTTTCCTTTATATTTTGATTTTTACACCGAAAAATGTTAATACACAGAAAATCCCTTTTACTGGAACTCAAATTTTATAAACTATGCTTATGAAATCTGTCAGGTTCAGCAATCGAAAGTCACCGATTTAATCCTAGCCGTCCATTCTTTTTTCAATCCAACGATTGAGATTGCATGTCGCTATCGCTATCACATAAGGCCCAAGGGTTCTGTATATTTCCGATGCCGATTTGCCGATCCAATCATCGACAATTGCATGTCGCATAGCCTGGGTCCTGATATTGCATTCGAGCTTGTCTTCGATGTGATATTTAGAGATTGCCAATCCAACGATATTGATGATTGCAATATCACAACAACCCGGGGTCCTTGCCTTAGGTTATATGCATAAGCCTACCTCCAACCCGATATGTTAGGGATCGGAAATCGGGGGTTTCTCCCCTTTTCTCTTAAGTCTGCCATTGGTCCTCCTCCAATGCGATTTCCATTTATAAGGTTTTTTTTCCCATTTTAGGGGATTTTGCCTCTTTTTCCAAAGAAAAAAGGCATCTTCTTTCTGTGATAACTTTTGCATCCTAAGTCCACTTTTGCCCATTCAAGTTTGCAGTAGATTTCATAATGAAAAGATCTATGCCATCGGGCTATTTCCAGGAAATTCCTTGGACTTTGATTTTCCTCTGTGAGGACCACTTAGACTTAGGAGTCTATCCAAAATCCATTTTGGATCACGCCTTCCCACTAAAGAACTTTTGGTCTCCAAAAGACTGATATACTGATCTGAACAGTAAATGAGAGTAATAACACCCTCTTCTTTCAGCCTCCACACACTTGCCTTGCATAGTGCCTCTGAACCATAGTCTCTAACCACTTTCCTTCCTAGATGTGCTAGTTCTCCTGGGAAGAACTACCTTCCTCCTTGCCTTCCTGTAGAACTCTTTCTTAGATGGTCACAAAAGGTAGTTTGAACCTCTCTGCCTTGATCATTGATCCAAGGTGACTCAAACAAATATGAAGTACATCTGCTCCACAAAAATTTCATTTGTACCTGTTTGACAAGATCTGCATACAAATGATGGAATAGATAACAAGCCCACAAAACATGCCTTTAAACAAATGACCCTTCAAGTCAAGCATGTAGAAAAAGACCATTAGGACTCTTTTTCAAGAGATGAAACACTTCATCATTATCTCCATCTTGGAGACCAGGTTGCTTCTCTCAATTCAACATTGCATCACATACATGTCAAAGCAATCAACCATGCAAGTTAATTACACATACATGTTCAAAATACAAGGAAAACATCAACATCCCTATGTTCATGCACATCATGCTCATGCATGCATTTCATCCTTCAACTTTCGGTTAAGCACACTGTACTTTCGAATCTAAAATGAAATATAATGTTGCAGCAACAAAGTGAGTCTCCTACTTAACTCCTTCATTCACCTTCTTGGTAAAGTCCTGCAACTTGCATTCCATTAACAAAGAAATGCAAATAGATGCTTCAATAGACATGCAATCTTAATCGGATAAGAACTCTAATGGTTTCTTACCAATCCCTTTCAAAGGTACTACTGTTGTCTGTACATCAACATCAACATGTGAATCATCCTGAAACACATCATCCATGGAATCTTCCTTTCCATTTCTGCCATCTTCTCTTTCCACTTTCTTCAGCTTTTGTGGAAGCATTATTGGATTCAGATTCCAACACTTTTCAGCAATATGACCTTGCTCACGGCAGTAAGTGCACTGCATGTGCATCCTCTTGATAGAATGATTTGCCTTTTCCAATGGACCTTTGGCTTCTTGCTTCCTTTCCTTCAAAAGTTTCCTGTATGTGGCCATTCTCTTCCAACATCGAGAAACATTATGGTTATCCAAACCATAAAAGGAACATGCAATTATTTTCCCATATCTATGTGTAAATTTATCATGCTTTGCAAAATCAAAAGGAAGATGTTTAGAACCAAATTTATACCTACCTATTTCACCTTTATTGCTTGCATGAGGAGGTGAAGCAAATGAAGAAGTGGATCCCTTTGGAACACCATTAATCTCTTCAAGGCTGTCAGAGTTTCCACAACTCTCTAGTTCAAGTGTGTGCTTCTGAACACCTACATCCTGCAAATGATGTTTCAAGCCATTGCATTCCTCCTGAATACGATCTTCACACTCTGCAATGCAACTCCTTCTTGGAGTTGTTTCAATGGCCTTCATGGCAGCTTTGGAACTCTTCCCATAAGACGATCCATCGCCAAGACCCAAATACTTAGGCCTTTCCCCAACTATTATTAGTCCAACAATACCTTGTGCATGCTTTCCCAAGCCCTTTCCTTCATAGCCCATCTTGGACATTAGCTTGGAACCTATGCCTCTAGTATGTTTTTCAAAAGAACCAATATAAGCATTCTTAGAGGAATTTGAAGACAAAATGGAATGGTTTACCTCTTCTTCAATCTAATACTTACTAAGGCTTCTTGGGCAACAAAGAGCTATGTCTCCAACTCATGCATCCTTCTCAGGTTCATCTTTTTGATATGAAGTTGCCTCTCCATTTCCTGCAATTTGTCAGGAAGCAACGACTTCTCTTCCTTAATGGAATTCAACTGCTCTCTAAATATGTTGCTCTTCCTTCCATCCTCGTACATTTCTCTCACCATATCCATCATGGTGGACAAGTCTTGCTTCATGTCTTCATCAAAGAGTCTTGTGTTGAAGAAAGAAGAATTTGAGGACTCACTTGTAGAAGTAGTCATTATGCTAATGAACAAAAGAACTTCAAACAAGATTAATAAAGAGATTATTCAAGCAACCTTTTGCAGCAAACCTCTTGTGCTTCAAGGATTTCCTTGAGGTCCTTTGGGATAGAATAATGCCTTCAACCCTTCTTCATCCTTGTCCTTCCTAGACTGATCTATCAATAGCTTTCCCTTTATCTCTGCAAACTCAAACAAGAGTCAGTCTGCAACCAAGTATACAATCAACCTCTGATTGTTTAAACAACTTTCAGACAAGCAATCTTCGCTCTGTCAATCAAGCATTTTGATATAATGTTCTTGAAGGTGTGGTTAATCAATCTCAGGCTCTAATACCACCTGATCTGAAAATGGGGCACTTAGGCTTCTTGTCTAACTTACAAGAACCTCTCCCACTTCCAAAGATTGAATATTCCCAAGTCACAAATGATTAACCAATGTGGAAGTAAATATGTGCTTGAAAGTAAGGTGTATGCTTATGGTTGGTTTAAACTATTTATGTGCTGTAAATTGATTTGCTTAAACTGATATAAAACATATAACAGTGAACAATACAGCAAATAACAAACACACATAAGACAACAAGTTTTATGGAGTTCACCCAAAAATCTTGGGCTAGTCTCCTTGAGCTCTAGTCAACTCAACTAGGCTCTATGGGATTATGGTCTAAGTTCTTTTACAAGCTCCATGCTCAACTCCACTAGTTTACACAGAACACAATGGGTGCAAAACACCATCTGATCCCCTGGCTCTGAAGCCTCGGCTTTCTGGCTCTAGGCTCTCGCTCTAGCTCTCGGCTCTAGCTTTGGCTTTGGCTCTGGCTCATGGCTATAGCTCTTGGCTTTGGCTCTAGATCTGGGCTCTGGGCTCTGGCTCTTCGAATCTAGCTTCTTTGGCTTCGACTTTGGCCTTTCTACAACTTTCAACTCTCTGGCTTTTCACTTGGCCTCCAAGTGACCCCAAAGACTCCCTCAGCTACTCTGCGCATTAGCTTTTCACTCTCTCACTTCTACCTTCTACCTATCTTCTGCTCTATTGAGCTCTCTGCCTCCTTTGAGGTTCTTTTCCGGCTTTTCAGCTACCCCAACCATTTCTCTGCAATTCATTATCCCTCTGCGGCTCTGTGGCTTCTCTGCTCCCTGTCAATTAGACTGACCATATGGCTTTGCGGCTTTGTGGCTTCAAAATGCATCATTTCCCGTAAAAAAATTCCTACTTGTAGCATGGCGTGATGATCAGGAGTGGTTACAGAGGTTTCGGGGCTTCTCATAGGCAAAAACCCAAAAATGGAGAAAATCCCATTACACAGAGAATGTCTGCAAAATACACTATTGGGCACATATTTCAGACTTGAAATCCCATTCAAACACCCATAAAACCCCTATCGGGTCCACCATTAGGCGTTATATCGCATCACGTAGGCATATTGGGAAAATTCCGAAATACACGGGAAAACACTGAAAGCCCATTAAAATCCTTTTTATCTGACTTCAAATTATATCACATCCTCCCTCTAATCACATCGGGTCTGCCTTTGGCCGCTATCACAAGCCCCACTGTTGATCTACGGGATCCCTGATCCAACAATCGGTATCCAATTTCGAGTGGCTTAGGAGTATGGAGGTTACCCACCTGAAAAGGCAGTTTTCCTCTCTCCTTCACTAGCCATGTGTTGATTAGTGTGTGGGATCGGGCAGAGCCGGCCCAATACCATGTACCGCTTAAGGCCCATCCGAAATCCCACTTACAGAACTCAAATTTTATAAATCATGCCTATAATTGCTCTTCGGGTTCGGCTTTATTGCTTTCGGTCATTTTCCTTTGTATTTCGGTTTTTACATTGAAAAACGTTAATACACAAAAAATCCATTTTACCGGAACTCAAATTTTATAAACTACGCTTATGAAATCCGTTAGGTCCAGCAATCGCAAGTCGTCGATTTAATCCTGGCCATCCATTCTTTTTCTGATCCAACGACTGAGATTGCACGTCGCGATCACTATCACATATCGCATCGCATACGGCCTAGGGGTTCTGTATATCGCTGATGCCGATTCGCCGATCACATGTCGCATAGCCTGGGTCCCGATATCGCATGTAGGCCTATCTCCGATGCGATGAGTCGAAGATCAACGATCCGCCAATATCGACGATCACAATATCGCCTCGGCCCGGGGTCCTTGCCTTAGGTTATATGCACAAAGCCTGCCTTCGACCCGATATGTCGAGGACCGGCAATCGGGGGTTTCTCCCCTTTTCACTTAAGTCTGCCTTTGGTCCTCCTCCGATGCGATCTCCTTTTTAAGGGTTTTTTGCTCATTTTAGGGGATTTTGGCTCTTTTTCCAAAGAACGAAGGGCATTTTCTTTCTGTGATAACTTCTGCATCCTAAGTCCATTTTTTCCCATTCAAACTTGCAGTAGATTCAGAATGAAAAGATCTCTGCCATGGGGCTATTTCTAGGAGCGTCCTTGGATTTTCATTTTCCTCTATAAGGAACACTTAGACTTAGGAGTCTATCCAAAATCCATTTTGGATCAAGACCTCTACTAATTCCCCCAATAGTTAGAACTAGTTTAACTGACTATAAGTCAGATAGACCGAGTTATCTAATTACAACTCAAAATAACTCAACCCAGGCCCCAAAAATTTAGGGATCAACTTGAATTTACTAAGTCAATTAAGTCAATTTAACTTAATTAACTATTACAAGTTGCTATGAGAATAGAATTGCAATTTTAATTCACAATTTAACTCAAGGACAAATTAAAAATTTAATTAGAATTTCTTGTTGCTATTTTAACATTGGTTGGGTTCCCAAGTCCCAAAAAAAGTAAGGGTAGTTGTGAGGGCATGATAGATAAGGAGTTACAGGGCATGCAAAGGAATGAAAAGGCATTCTAACACGTTCCATATAGTGTCAATGCATACTGAGGAGTGTTAGGGAGTGTCAAGGTTGTTGAGAAATCTAGGGCATAGTAATTAGGTGATTTCTCTTCTTATGATAATTGCTTGTGAATGCTTTTTACTTCCTAATATTAATATATTCTCTTTACTTATATTATTATAGTGTTATTCTTCATCAAACAACTACCAATGCATAAAAAATGAGGAGACAAGAGACACTAGATAATAGGCGATCGACCAGGGCCAAAACTTCTCAAACATGAGAGGAAAATCCAAACAAATTCTTCTTCTTATAGAGACTTAAATTAATGAATACCAAGACCATGACCTAGACAATTGACTCAATGACCTCTCAAATACCAAGTCACAAGCCTTGTTCATTCAACTTCCTTCTTTTTCCTTGAGTCAATGATGATCAAGCTTCTTCCTTCAATAACTTGGTTATCCTTCACATTTTAGTTCCCTGGATCATATTTGTATTTCTTGGCCCTCCTGCAAAAACCCTAGCACATGTGGTTGACCAACATTTTGAACATTGATCTTCTTCTCTTGGATGGTATGACCTCTTATTATAATCCAACTTGTAACCTTGCTTATATTTTTCCTTGATTCAACTTCTTGGACTACATCAAGATCTTCGACATTTTCTGCAGTAGATATTTCTTCCTTCCTTCGCGCATGTGGAGGTATTAGCCTTAAAACATACCCATAAACAACATCAAAATCTTCACTCTTTGTTTCCTTCTCTTCGCTAGTTATCTTCACACTTCTTATTGCAGACTCACTTAACTGAATTTTCTTGTCCACAAATGGAGGTTGAGTTTCCCTATATATAGTTTTTTGTCCATCAAAAACACGTGCTAGGAAGTGTTAAGGAGTGCTAAGGAAACACAAGGGAGCAATAGGTGAAAATAATGCATGCAAATGAAAAATTAAGAGTTTGTGACAAGAAGTGTCAGTGAGTTCAAGGTGTGCTAAGGAGAGAGTGATAAGGTATGCTAGGCAGTGTTAAGGCACGTTAGAGGCTAGGGAAACATGCCAATATGTTCCATGTTCTAGGGTGTGCCAATGCATGTCAGGGAGTGTTATGGAGTGCCACCGAAACACAAGGGAGAACTAGTTTCTAATGCATGGAAATGAATGAATAAGAGTGTGTAACAAGGAGTGTCAACATGTTCTAGGTGTGCTAAGGAGGGAGTGACAAGGAATGTTAGGTAGTTCCAAGGAATGCTAGAGTGTTAGGGCGACATGCCAATATGTGCCAAGTTCCAAGGTGTGTTAGGGAGTGCGACAGAAACAAAAAGGAGAACTAGTTCAAAATGCATGGAAATGAACGAATAAGAGTGTGTGATAGGGAGTGTCAGTGAGTTCCAAGTGTGCTAAGGAGGTAGTGACAAAGTTATATGCTAGGTAGTTCCAAGACATGCAAGAGTGCAAAGACATGTCAAGGAGTGGTACAGTGTGCTAGGGAGTGCTATAGAATGGCAAGGAATGCAGGGGATGCCAACACATGCCACATAGTTCCAAGGGATTGTTAGACATGCTAGGTGCTATGGCATGCCAAGATGTAAACTATGTTTCTCAGTTGTTTTATGGACATGGTTGGACGTGAGCCTTGACTTCGTAACTTGTTAATTGGGATGAGTTAATATTGGACATGAGTAGCCTAAGATGAGTTATAAGCCGTTATTAGGTGAACAAGGCATAGTATAGTTGTAGTAACTGTAACTTGGTCAAGATGTTGTAGTCGAGGTAGGACTTGGTTGGTTCTAAAGTCTTTAAAAAATAAGGGTAGTTATGAGGTAATGATAACTAAGGAGTTCCAGGGCATGTTAACGAATGAAAATGTGTGACAACACATGATAGATAGTGTCAATGCATGTCTATGAGTGTTGGGGACTGTTAGGGTATCACAAGAGAGAACTAGGTCAAAGTGCATGGAAATGAATGAACATGAGTGTCTTCCACGGAATGTCAATGAATTCTAGGTGTCCCAAGGATGAAGTGCCTTAGGTGAATTTTAGAATATGTCAATGAATTCCAGGTGTCCCAAGGACGAAGTGCCTTAGGTGAATTTTAGAATAGGGCTTGCAATAGGTAAGACTATGATTGTGATAAGGGGATGGAAAAAGCAGTTTTAGAGAAAGGGACACTTTGGGCTAGGGACAACACTATTTTTTCAATGACTCACAAAAAATTAAGGCTATCTATGAGGGCATGATAACTAGGGAGTGCCAATGTGCTCAAGTAATTCTAGAAAGTTCCAAGGCATGTTAGACATGCCAAGTGCTAAGGCATGCCAAGATATTCTAGGTGCTAGGGTATGGCACCAAAACATGCTAGGGAGTGTATGGGAAACACAAGGGAGGACTAGTTTCAATTGCATGGAAATGAGTGAATATGAGTGAGTGATAGGGAGCATTAACAAGTTTTGGGTGTTCTAAGGATGGAGTGACAAGTTATGCTAGGTAGTTCCAAGGCATGATAGAGTGTTAGGAAAGCATGTCGAGATGTGCCAAGTGGCAAGGTGTGCCAATGTGTGCCAATGTGTGCCAAGGAGTGTTAAGGAGTTATAGGGAAACACAAAGGAGCACTAGGTCATAATGCATGGAAATGAATGAATAAGAATGTGTGACAGGGAGTGTCAGCAAGTTCCAAGTGTGCTAAGGAGGAGTGACAAGGCATGCTTGGCAGTGCTAAGAAATGTTAGAGTGCTAGGGCAACATGCAACCAAGATGTGCCAATGTGTGCAAGGAAGTGTTAGCTGGGAGTGCCAAGGAAACACAAGGGAAAACTATGTCAAAATGCATGGAAATGAACAAATAAGAGTTTGTGATTGGAAGTGTAGTGAGTTCCATGTGTGTTAAGGAGGGCGTGATAAGGTATGTTAGGTAGTGTTAAGGAATGTTAAAGGCCAGGGAAACATGCCAAGATGTCCTAGGTGCTATGGTGTACTAACACATGCCAAGGAGTGTTAAGGAGTGCTAGGGAAACACAAGGGAGCACTAGGCCAAAATGGATGGAAATGAATGAATAAAAGTTTGTGAATAGGAGTGTCAACAATCTCTAAGTGTGTTAAGGAGAGAGTGACAAGGTATGCTAGGTAGTGCTAAGGCATGTTAGAGTGCTAGGGTGACATGCCAAGATGTGCCAGGTGCTAGGGTATGCCAATGTGTGCTAGGGAGTGTGAAGGAAACACAAGGAAGCACTATGTCAAAATTGATGGAAATTAAAGAATAAGAGTGTGTGATAGGGAGTGTCAATGAGTTCTAGGTGTGTTAAGGAGGGGGTGACAAGGTCATATCCTAGGTAGTGCCAAGGTATGCTAAGATATCAAGGCATGTCAGGAAGTGCTAAGGTGTGCTAGCGAGTGTCAAAGCATGCCAATGAATGTAGGGGATTCTAACACATGCCACATAGTGCTAAGGCATTATAAGACATGTCAGGTGATATGGCATGTCAAGATGTAAACTATGTTACTTATTTATTTTATGGCCATGGTTGGTGATCGAAAATTGATTTTGGATAGACTCCTAAGTCTAGTGGTCCTCATAGAGGAAACATGAATGTTCAAGGAAGTTCCTGGAACTAGCCCCATTGCAGAGATCGTCTCATTCTGAATCTACTACAACTTGAATGGGCAAAAACTGACTTAGGATGCAGAAGTTATCATAAAATGAAGCTGCCTATATCCTTTGGAAAAAGGGGGAAAATCCCTTGAAAATGGATCCTAAAAACCCTCTAAGTCTTCAAAACCTCCTAAAAGGTCAAAACCATCACAAAAGGAGAAGTTTTGGAAAAGGTGAATAACACTATCGGGCCTCAAAAACATGAGAAAACAACGAAAATCGAGCCCATCGGAGGTCAAAGGGACAGTGAATAGGAGCCGTCGGATCTAGCCGATCAATGGCCCAGATCCAATCAGCAATCACAATTAGCGGTGGCTATCGGAGGATATCGAAGCATAATATATGAATATTGTGATCGAGACATTGCAATCGGTGATTGCAACAGAGCGATATCACAATCGGTGACCACAATAGAGTGCTACACCAGCCTGGGCATGAGTGATATGTGATTATGATCAATCACATCACAATATCGCAATTGGAGTTACACAGAGGAGCGGTCATATACACACATATATATATGCGATGTGATCAGCCAAACCTGGTAACAAATATAAACGCTATTTGATATGATTTGAGATCCGTCAAACGATGGATTTCTATGTATTTCGTGTATTTCGTTTATTAAACGAATTACAAAGAAAATGTGTCGATGCGATATTATGGACCCGAAATGGTTTATTAAGACTGTTACATATGATTTCAAGTCCGATAAGCAGGATTTTCAATGTTTTTAATGTATTTTATAAATACAAAGGGAAAGCCATGGAACGTGCAATTGCAACTTGCAACAACGACTAAGGGCGGACCCAATAATGTTATAAAGTGCATTTATGAAAATTTGAAGTCCGGTGAACAGTGTTTTCTATGAATTTTTCCCATGTTTGGTATAGTTTCCTGTGTAAGCCGAGAATGGCTACATTGTGGGATTTCAAGCGCCGATGCACTCTCCCGTTACAGAATAGGTGGCATCCATCCCTGAGGGCGTTTAGCCATGATTTCTAATGCTCAGAGAGGGGATATGAGCAAACCAAAATAGGAAGACAGAGAGTCAGAGAGGGAAAACGAACCAACAACACCGATTTGACTTAAAAGCCATAGAATGACAAAGACATAAGTTGTTGTTGGTTGTTGAGGTTGTTGTTGGGTTTTTTTGCTAAAAGTGAAACTAAAGAAGGAAGCTAAGGTGAAGGAGGCAGTGCAGAAGCAAAAAGACAGCCAAGGGAGTCACTTTGAAGTCAAGCGAAAAGCCAAGAGGGCTGTAAAATGATAGAGGGCAGAAAGAAGCCAAAGCCGAAGAGCTAGAGCCATATCCAAACAACGAGAGTCAGAGCCAAAGAGCTAGAACCAAGAGCTAATAGCTAGAGCCAAGAGCTAGACCCAAGAGCCAGAGCTTCAAGAGCCAGGGAATAACATGGTGTCTAAACCCACTATTTCTGTATAAAATAGAAGGATTTAAGCCAAGATCTTGTAAAAAAGACTTATAGCATAATCCCAGAGAGCCTAGTTGGGTTGACTAGAGCTCACGGAGATGTAGCCCAAGAGTTGTGGGTGAAATCCTAATTAAATTGTTGTCTTATGTGTTTGTTTTTATTGCTGCATTATTCACTATTATATGCATTTATATATCAATTTAAGCACATTTACATATTTGCTAAAATAGCAGATTTTTAAAGCATATAATGAGTTAAAAACAAATATAAGCATACACTATATTATCAAGCATATTATCAATTCCACATTGGTTAATCAATAAGACTTGGGAATGTTCAAGATTTGGAAGTGGGAGAGGTTCTTGTAAGTTATACAAGAAGCCTAAGTGCCCCACTGTTCAGATCAAGTGGTATCGGAGCTTAAGTTTGGTTAACCCCACCTTCAAAGAAGGTTATATCAGAATGCTTGATTGACAAAGCAAAGAATGCTTGTTTGAAAGGTGTTTGAACAACAAGAGGTTCATTGTATGCTTGTCTTGCACACTGACTATTTTCTGAGTTTGCAAAGGTAAAGGGAAAGTTGTTGCTAGCTCAGTCCAGGAAGGACAAATAGGAAGAAGGGCTGAAGGCATTATTCTATCCCAAGGACCTCAAGGCAGTCCTTAAAGCACAAGAGGTTTGTTGCAAAAGGTTGTTGAAATAAGCTCTTTATTAATCTTATTTGAAGTTCTTTGTTCATTGGCATAATGACAACTTCCTCTAGTGTATCCTCGAATTCTTCCTTCTTCATCATAAGACTCTTTGATGGAGACCTGAAGCAGGACTTGTTCATCATGATGGACAAGGTGAGGGAAATGTATGAGGATGGAAAGAAGAGCAGCATACTTAGAGAGAAGTTGAACTCCATGAAGGAAGAGAAGCAGATGCTTTCTGAGAAATTGCAGAAATGGAGAGGCAACTTCATAGTGCAAATATGAACCTGAAGAGGATGCATGAGTTGGAGTCATAGCTCTTTGTTGCCCAAGAAGCCTTGGTCAAGTATCAGCTTGAAGAAGAGGTAAACCATTCCAGTTTGTCTTCAAATTCTTCTAAAAATGCTTATATTGGTGCTTTTGAAAAACATACTAGAGGTATAGGTTCCAAGCTAATGTCCAAGATGGGCTATGAAGGAAAGGGCTTGGGAAAGCATGCACAAGGTATTGTTGAACCAATAATGGTTGAAGAAAGGACTAAGTATTTGGGTCTTGGCTATGGACAGTGTTATGGAGAGAGTTCCAAAGTTGCCATGAAAGCCATTGAAATAGCTCCAAGAAGGGGTTGCATTACAGAGTATGAAGATTGTATTAAGGAGGAATGCAATATCTTGAAACATCATTTGCAGGATGCAGGTGTTTAGAAGCACACACTTGAACCAGAGAGTTGGGGAGACTCTAAAAACCTTGAAGATTGATGGTGTTCCAAAGGGAGTCACTTCTTCGTTTGCTTCACCTCCTCATGAAGGCAATAAAGGTGAAAGAGGCAGGTATAAATCTAGTAGTAAACATTTCCCTTTTGATTTTGCAAAGCATGGTAAATTTCCACATAAGCATGGGAAAAGAATTGCATGTTCTTTTTGTGGTTTGGATAACCATCATGTTTCTAGATGTTGGAAGAGAATGGCCACATACAAGAAACTTTTGAAGGAAAAGAAGAAAAGAGCCAAAGGTCCATTGGACAAGGCAAATCATGCTGTCAAGAGGATGCACATGCAGTGCACTTACTGCCATAAGCAAGGGCATCTTGCTGAAAGGTGTTGGACACTGAATCCAATAATGCTTCCACAAAAGCTTAAGAAAGTGGAAAGAGAAGAACGCAGAAATGGAAAGGAAGTTCCCATACATAATGTGTTTCAAAATGATTCACATGTTGATGCTGATGTGCAGACAAGGGAAAGTCCTTTGAAATGGATTGGTAAGAAATGTTTAGAGTTCTTTTCCAATTAAGGGTTGCATGTCTATTGATGCATCTATTTGCATTTCTTGTTGATGAGATGCAAGTTGCAGGCTTCTACCAAGATGGTGAATGGAAAAGGTTGAGTAGGAGACTCACTTTGTTGCTGCAACATTATATTTCATTTCAGCTTCAAAATTATAGTGTGCTTAAGTGAAAACTAAAGGATAAAATGCATGCATGAGCACGAGATGCATGAATACAGGGATGTTGATGTTTTTCCTTGTTTTGAACATGTATGTGTAATTAGCTTGAAGGGTTGATTGCTTTAAACATGCATGTAATATTGACTTGAAAGAAGTTAACTTGCTCTCCAATATGGAGATAGTGATGAGATGTTCGTCTTTTGAAAAGAGTCCTATGGTCCTTTCCTACATGATTGACTTGAAGGGTAATTTGTTTTAAAGGCATTTTTTGTGGACTTATTGTCTAGTCCATGATTTGTATGCAAATGTAAGACATGGAG
This sequence comes from Pinus tabuliformis, assembly GCA_031772625.1. Classification (NCBI taxonomy): domain Eukaryota; kingdom Viridiplantae; phylum Streptophyta; class Pinopsida; order Pinales; family Pinaceae; genus Pinus; species Pinus tabuliformis. The sequence goes on along the minus strand of CM062810.1, from coordinate 937,503,508 downwards.
GTGTTCACAAGATATGATATACGTTTCTTTGTTGAAGCAAGAGTTTAGTCCATCCAGTTGTTCTCTGTATGCCTGTTGTTGTTAACAGATGTGGTTGGCAACTTCTCAAACAGGTACAAATGGAAGTTTTGTGGAGCAAATGTACTTCACATTTGTTGAGCCACCTTGGATCAATGATCAAGGTAGAGAAGCTCAAACTACTTTCTATAACCATTTTAGCAGGAGTTCTGCAGGAAGGCAAGGAGGAAGACAGTTCTTCCTAGGAAGACTAGCCCCTCCAAGAAGGGAAGTGGTCGGAAACTTTGGTTCAGAGGCACTATGCAAAGGCAAGTGTAGGGAGGCTGAAGGAAGAGGGTGAGTCACTCTCATTTACTGTTCAGATTAGTATGTCAGTCTTTCGAAGACCAAAAGTTCTTTTAGTGGGAAGGCATGGTCCGAAATTGATTTTGGATAGACTCCTAAGTCTAATGGTCCTCATAGAGGAAAAACGAAATTCCAAGGAAGTTCCTGGAACTAGCCCCATTACAGATATCGTCTCATTATGAATCTACTACAACTTGAATGGGAAAAGACTAACTTAGGATGCAGAAGTTATCATAAAATGAAGCTACCTATATCCTTTGGAAAAAGGGGCAAAATCCCTTTAAAATGGATCCTATAAACCCTCTAAGTCTTCAAAATCTCATAAAAGGTAAAAGCCATCGCAAAAGGAGAAGTTTTGGAAAAGGTGGATAACACTATCGGGCCTTAAAAACATGAGAAAACAATGAAAATCGAGCCCATCGGAGGTCAAAGGGACAGTGAATAGGAGCCGTCAGATCTGGCGGATCAATGACCCAGATCTCATCGACAATCGCAATCGGCAGTGGCTATTGAAGGATATTAGAGCATAATACATTATTATTGTGATCGCGACATCGCAATCGGCGATTACAATGGAGTGATATCACAATCGATGACCACAATATAGTGCTACACTGGCCCGGCGCATGAGCAATATGTGATTGCGATCAATCGCTTTATGATATCGCAATTGGAGTTACACAGAGGAGCGATCATACACACACATATATATATGTGATGCGATCAAATGGACTTGATAAAAAATATAAATGCTATTTGATATGATTTGAGATCCATCAAACGAAGGATTTCTGTTTATTTTGTGTATTTCATTTATTAAACGAATTATAGAGAACATGCGTCGATGCGATATTACAAACCCGGAAGGGTTTATTAATACTGTTACATATGATTTCAAGTCTGATAAGTAGGATTTTCAATGTTTTTAATGTATTTTATAAATACAAAGGGAAAGCCACAGAACGAGCAATTGCGACTAAGGGCGGACCCGATAATGTTATAAATCGCATTTATGAAAATTTGAAGTCTGGTGAACAGTGTTTTCTACAGTTTTTTCTCGTGTTTGGTATATTTTCTTGTGTAAGCCAAGAATGGCTATATTGGGGGATTTCAAGCGCCGTTGCACTCTCCCGTTACAGAATAGGTGGCATCCATCCCCGAGGATGTTTAGCAATGATTGTTAATGCTGAGAGAGGGGATTTGAGCATACCAAAACAGGAAGACAAAGAGCCGAAGAGGGAAAATGAACCAACAACGCCAATTTGGCTTAAAAGCCACAGAACGATAGAGACAAGAGTTGTTGTTGGATTTTGTTTCTAAAAGTGAAGCCAAAGAAGGAAGCTAAGGTGAAGGAGGCAGTGCAGAAGCAAAAAGGCAGCCAAGGGAGTCACTTAGAAGTCAAGTGAAAATCCAAGAGGGCTGTAAACTAATAGAGGGCAGAAAGAAGCCAGAGCCAGAGTCAGAGACAAAGAGCCAGAACTAAAAGCCAAGAGCTAGGGAATAACATGGTGTCTGAACCCACTATTTCTGTGTAAAACAGCAGGAGTTAAACCAAGAGCTTGTAAAAAAGACTTATACCATAATCCTAGAGAGCCTAGTTGAGCTTACTAGAGCTCACAGAGATGTAGCCCAAGAGTTGTGGGTGAACTCCTAATTAAATTGTTGTCTTATGTGTTTGTTTTTATTGTTGCATTATTCATTGTTATATGCATTTATATATCAGTTTAAGCACATTTACATATTTGCTAAAACAACAGATTTTTAAAGCATATAATCAGTTAAAAACAAACATAAGCATACACTATATTGTCAAGCATATTATCAATTCTGCATTGGTTAATCAATAAGACTTGGGAATATCCAAGCTTTGGAAGTGGGAGAGGTTCTTGTAAGTTAGACAAGAAGCCTAAGTGCCCCACTGTTTAGATCAGTTGGATGTGATGAGCCTTGTATTTGTAACTTGTTAAGTGGGATGAGTTGAGATTGGACATGAGTAGCCTAAGATGAGTTACAGGTATTTCTTAGGTGAACAAGGCATATGTTGAATTTCCATGGCACGTGAGAATTTGGGTTTGGTCTTAGAATCTTTGATGCAAACACACTCAAGTGCCACAACACATCTACTTTGCACAACGAAATCTACACACATTAGGGAATCAACTAGTGCACATGACAAATTTTAACTTTTTCAAACTCTTCTTCGTTATATTACAAACTATAATAGAAAAGTCTAGAGCTCTCGTAACAGGGCTCGTGGCCCTTTAAAATCACACTAATAAAAGGAATACAACTAAGGATTGGTGTTATTCATTTGAAAACCAATCTACCTTAAACAAGACAACACTTTACCTACTTGTTGATGGTGGCCATACACAACCCTTTCATTCCACGTGTCCTAAACACATCTGGCAGATCCTCTTGCCTCCCATTCTGAAACTCCTCAATCTGCCTCTATCAATGAACTCAACTCCTTTAGGTTACTCAACTCCTTTTTCCTCCAAGGTCTACAACACTTAAGGTCTTTGATCAGTGGTTCACAAATATTTTTATGAACAACCCTTTGGTCTACCCATTTTTTCCATATTGTTGCTCCAAGATGACAAGTCTAGGGCTATGGAGGTCAACCTTCTTCTCACTCACTCAATCCTCTACAATACAGTGAACCGGGGCTAGTTGGATAACCCACTTGACTACTACTTTAGTCCTTAAAAGTATGCACATCCTTAGGCCCAATACATCTTCCCTTCTGCCGGTCTTGTTGTCCTTCACAAGTATAGGACTTAGGGATCTTCTTTGACAACCACTTAACAACCCTCGAATTGTACTAGGACTATCATGAATTTTCCCAACCATGGTCAATTATTTTACTGATCTAGGGCCCACACATTAGGGGAATTTTGAGGTCTAAAATGGACCTCCTAAGGAAATTATAAAATAATAGTGGAAATAATAAAATAAGATTAGATTACATCATCAAATTTTAGAGGGAAAAAATAAAGAACTAACTTTTCAACTTATCACCCTAAGGGTTTATTCAAATTTCAAGCAGGAACACTCGTTGGTTAAAAAAATTGATTCCTTACCAAAGGATTACCCATGTTGCATACTTTATATGAACCCCGCTACATGAAAAATGAGAAACACTTGAAAAACGTGGTTGCAATCAAGCTTTTTCATGTATTTCTAATTTTTCTTGTAGCATGGTCCATCAAAACTATGCAACATGAGTACTCCTTGGATGAGGAATTAAATTTTGCATCTAATGAGTACTCCCGCTTCAAATTTGAGTAAAACCTTAGGGAGATAAATTGAAAATACACGCTGAAAAGTAGTTTTATTATTTTATTATTTTTTAATCTTTTTAATTTTTTACCCTTAAAATGGTGAATCATCCCCCATGGTTGAGATCATCATCTTGAATCCTACTGGTTCTTATAAAGTTTATTTTGGTTGTATATTTTTCTTAAGAAGCCCATTTTAGACCTCAAAATTCCCCTAATGACACTGCCCTCATCCAGGGCTCTTCAAATATGCTACCTAATAGTGATTCGAGTCTGCTCAAAATCACTATTCTTGTGTACCAATTTCTTGAATGTCCAATCTATGAACAAATCTGAACTACTCCTATTATCATCCTTCTAACAATTTGTAGATGATGGAACTAGGGTCACAAATCATCCACTAATAGACCATTGAATAATTATTTATAGGCTACTTTAGATCTCTGTCCAAAACTCTATGGAAAATACAACAAAATCAACTCCTCTTCATGTCAATCCATTCCTCATATGGCACATTTCTTTTGTTCAATCTTCTACTCAGCTTCCACCCTTCTTTGGATATGTTATCTCCACACATACTTTTGCAAACCATATTCTGGATCTATGGTCTATATGGATTGAACATGCTAGGAAACCACCCTATCTAGGGCATTATACATATATTCTATCTGCTTTAGAACAAAGCCTATACACCCATATAAAAAACAACTCTTGCTTCCATAAGAGACTCGGCCTAGCTCATATGGATCCATAGATTCTGGGAATTTATTTGACTGAATCTTGACCTAAACTTTAGATCTCTATGACCCTCAAATTATGGTTACGTGAGTCAATATTACACCTGTGGCTACTTCTTTTCTGGCCCTAAATTCTTGTGTAGACCCTCCTCCTTTTTTGTTGGTATTTATCATGGACCTTGGAACCTAATAACCACCACAAGACAGGGCCTTAACCCTCTCTAATATTTCAGAATTTGATGCATCCTTCACACAAAAAAACCACTAAAATCACATGCCCAAATTCTCATGAGCGCCTCTATTGAGCTCAATCTACTAGAAGATAACCAACAATATGCCATCCTACTTCTTAGATCAACTCCATTAAGGTATGCGGAATTCTTGTGAACCCTGACATGATGATCTTTCTCTTGGTGGATGATCATGGCCTCCCTTTAGCAACTCTTACTCAGCCCTCTAACTCAGTCAACTTTAGGACTACATCTCTCCAGGACTCCTTGATCAAATGAGCTCCTTCTCACTTGATGTTCTTTCCTTCATACTAATTCCTCCTTAAATAGATTTTCCTAGACAGTCCTCTTAGGAACCCTCTAGAACTTACGAGTTTTATCCACTTAGACCTTAGGAAATATTAATATTCCTTTTTAATTTTCTTTTAGATTTTAAACCCCATCTTGGGTCCAAAACCCATTCTCTTGGGGTTTTTTTTCCCACAAAGCCTTTTGTGATCAAACTCACATAAACCCATCTCACTAGGCTTGTGGAGTACCTCCCAAGCTACTCAATTCAACAACATAGTCTAGTTGTAGTAATCATAATTTGTTCAAGCTCTTGTAGTCAAGTGAGGACTTGGTTGGGTTCCCAAGTTGCAAATTAAGTAGGGGTAGTCATGTGGGCATGATAGCTAGGGAGGGTCAGGGCATGAAAAGGAATGAAAATGTGTGCTAACACATGCCAAACATTATCAATGCATGTTGAGGAGTATTAGGGAGTGTCGAGGCATCACAAGGGGGAACTAGGTCAAATGCATGGAAATGAACAAGCAAGAGTGTGTGTCGGGGAGTGTCAGTGAATTCAAGTGTTCCAAGGACGAAGTGTGTTAGGAGAAGTTCATAATTGAATTTACAAGAGGCAAGCCTACGGTTGCAATAAGGGGCTCAACAAAGAATTTTTAGACAAAGGGAGACTTTATGCTAGACACAACACTATTTTTCCTTTAGTAATTATTTTTATATGACATGTGGCACATTTTGGCCAAATGCTCATGTTTTAAACTATTTCATACAATTGCACATTGTACATTTTTGTGTATAAGTTTTGGGGCACTTGCCTTATGCAAGATTATATCATGTGTGTCTTGTGCATCTTGTGGTTTTTGCAAACTCTTAGTTAATGCTCTATTGTTTATATGAACTGGACATACATGTGAAATATTGTACGTGTAAGCTATGTTGCTTAGTTGTTTTATGTCCATGGCTAGATGTGATCCTTGTATTGGTAATTTCTTAAGTGGGACAAGTTGAGCTTGGACATGAGTGGCCTAAGATGAGTTATAGACAATTATTAGGTGAACAAGGCACAATCTACTTGTAATAGGTGAAATTGGTCAAGTTATTGAGGCTAAAGTAGGCCAATGTTCCCAAGTTGTGAAAAAATGTAAGGCTAGTTGTGAGGGTGTGAGTGCCAAGGCGTACTAGGGAATTCTAACATGTGCTAGATACTGCGAAGGCATGTCAAATATGATAAGATGTGCCAAGTGCTAAGGCATGACAAGATGTGTAAGGGTGTCACAATACGTGTTAGGGACTATCAAGGAAACAAAAAGGAGAAACAAGTTAAACTACAAGGAAATGAACACATAGATGGTTAACAAGTCATCAATTTACCTTTTCCAAGAGGGTCATGCTAGGCACACCAACACTAGGTTCCAATAGGTGTCAAGTGCCAAGTGTTAGTTCATTCTAAGTTCCAAATATTCCTCTGTTATTTCTCATAATGCTATACATGCTAAGACTTTCCCAGCACCAACACGTGTCAAGTGCCAATGTGTGTTAGGGATTGATACACATGTTATGAAGTGGCAGGGAATGTCGAAGAGTGCTAAGGTGTGCCAGAGAGTGCTAATGCATGTCAAGGAGTGTTAGGGAGTAATAGGGAAACATAAGGGAGCACTAGGTCAAAATACATGGAAGTGAATGAATATTAGGGTGTGTTAGGGAGTGTCAACAAGTGCCTTACTTAACAAGGAGGGAGTGACAAGGTATGCTAAGAACTGATAAGGCATGTTAGGGAATATTAGGGCATGTCAAGAAGTGCTAGGGTGTGCTAGGGAGTTCCAATGTGTGTTAACATGTGCCAAATAGTGCCAAGGCATGCCAAAACATGACATATGCTAAGGCATGCTAGCATGTGCAGGATGCCAGGGTATTCTAATATGTGTCAAGGAGACCCAAGGAAACATAAGGAAGAACCAAGTTAAAATGAAAGGAAATGAAAACGTAAGTGGTTTAAAAAGTTAGGAATTTACCTTTTTCAAAAGGGCCATGTTGGGCACACTAATAATAGGTTCCCATACATGCCAATTGCTAATTTGTGCCAAGTGCTAATGTATGTTAATGCATGCCAAAGTGTTCAAGGGAATTCTAGGGACTGTAGAGCATGGAAACACATGCTAGGAGAGTGCTATGCTATGCTAGGGCCTGCCAACATGTTCTTGGGTGTCCTAGTCATGGTAAGATGTTCTAGGTACAAAGATGTTCCAAGACATGCGAGGTGCCAAGGAATGTTAATGTGTGCCAAAACATGTTAATATGTGCCAAAATTGTTGAGGAGTGCTAGGTCTCTCTCATTAATAGAATTACAGAGCATGATTATGTATTAAATAATATAGTTCCTACACACACTAGTGGAACTTTATTTAAAGGGAATTTTCTATAAAATAAACTTAATATAGATGAATCATGTGTTGAATCATAGGAAAATTATATTCTCATGACTTAAAGGAAATGATACACACTAATTACTTCTTAACAAATTGACTGACTCTAACCAGTATGGCCTTAAACACATAATGAAAAAGACTCCACAACAATGGTCTTAAATCATTATCTTTAAAAAAAAAAAATAGTAGTATGCACATCGCATCATCAAAAACTCATTGGAATGATCAATGAAGATGAAATTTTTTTGATTATCACCAAAAGTAACCAAAAATATCATTGGTGAGGGTTAATAAAAGATCGTCACTAGAAGTGTCACCAAAGATAGAATTAGTGACGGGCCTTTAACTACCCTCACCAAAAGTGTCACTAAAAATTACTTTGGGGACAAACTTTAAAGGACCATCACTATATGCACTTAAAACAATGTTTTTTAAGGACTGTCACCATATGCGACATTGGTGACAAACCTTAAAGGTCTATCATAGGCATGACCCTCACCAATGACTTTTTTTTTTTGCAGTGACATACATTGCTCCACTTCCAGCGAGCCTGGAAAGTACCCCGACAAAGTTGCTTGCTTCACCTCTCTGCGCAGGAAGCCTTTCTCTTCTTTTTCCTTTATTTATTTATTTTAAAGAGGATTTTGCATCAAAACTTATTCATTTTTGGGTGGAAGATGGATCCTGACTTATTGAGAGCAGAAGAGGTTGTTCTTTCAGAGAAGAATATAGAGACCTCTAATTTAGGTTTGCTCGTTTAGATTTTCCCCTTCTCCTCTTCTATTGATTGGATAAGCATGAAAACACTGAAACACAAAACTGATTGTAGGAATAAGGTTTCCTGAATAGACATAGGTTCATGGTTGGACCAAAACTCTCCTTACAGATGGATCATATTTTTTGCCGAAACTTCATCAACCAAAAGATATAACCAACACAATGAATATGGACAGGAGGTTATCCAAATGTTGAAGTGTCACAAGGCTCTTTAGAGTTCAGCCACACACATACTAAGAAGCCACAACATGTTCATGCACAACACTCATTCACATGAAGAAAACAAACAAAAATTCAAACAAACAAGAAATCCTATGTACATAGTGTAGGGAATAACCCTAAATCGTCATTGAAAGTAATGTTTTAAGTCTTGGCCATCGATAGGGAGAGAGTTAATCTTCTCGTCAAGTGACTGAAGATGATAAGTGTGCTAGCCAAGTTTTTCATGGACTATGAATGGCCAAATCCACAGGGATTTAAACTTAGTGTGTTTTCCTTTGTCCTCGTGGGTTTTATCCCACTTTAAGACAAAGTCACCCATACTAAAGTTGTTCTTCCCGACATACTTCTTGTCAAACCACCTCTTGATACGATTATGATGAAGTGAAAATATTTATTTTTCTTTCAACCTTTCTTCATGTAATTTGTGAAGGTTTTCCATCCTACACTACACTAATAAACATGGCTTGCCTTAGGATTCTTGCGAAAGTTAGAGAGCACGAAAGTAGATGTTGGGAAGGAGGATGGATTATTTTCCATATACCAGGAAGTAAAGGGAGGTGTTCAGAGAGGGTTTTGGTGTGACTCGATCAACCCATAAAGCATTTACGAAAGTGGAGTGCCAATTTCGTTGTTCAGAGAATATGGTATTTGTGATGATATAAATGAGGTTCTTATTTGTGGATTCAACAAGACCATTCCCCTGCAAATAATAATTAGCTGAATATTTCAATACAATACCATTTTTTAATGAAAAACCATAAACTATTAGCAATGAAAAGTATTTTGCATTATGGAAAACAAGTGAAGTAGGAATGCGGAACCTAGAAATGATGTTCTCTTGAAGGAAATTTATGACTTCCTGATCATTCACATGTTTGAACAGAACTAATTTTGTCCACCACATAAAGTAGCATGTGGCAGTCAGAATATAGCGATGCTGCTTTCCTGAATGCTAAAAAATTTCTCCAATAACATCCAAGCCCCACTATTGAAAAGGTTCTTCCACTACAATAGGTTGCAATGGGCCAACTGCGTTCTTATTTCTATCAGCACACCTCCAGACACTTGCGGGCATAAGCACGAGCGTCCTTGAATAATGTAGGCTGGTTTAAGCAAGCCCACATGACTTTATGTCTTGTTGTGTTACCCGCGAAATATTCCCCGACTGGTCCATCATGGAGATCACGCAATAATTTCTCTTAATTGTGTGCTTCCAAACACCTAAGCAACACTCCATTATGGTGCTTTCTAAAAAGAAACACATGCCATCTTGTAAGATAATTCTTTGAGTCTAAGTTCCCTCTTTTTCCATGCAGATAGATGGGAGGGCACAATGTCATGCTCAAGGTATAGGCACACATCTGTGTACCAAGAGTTCATGATAGTAGTGGGGGAATCTTGCTCAACATTGTACATTTCGATTTCTTGCTCTCATCCTAAGAGATATCATTCTTCCTTTACGTCTAATGCTTCTACTGCTAGTCGACATAGACCATGGCCCTTGATTATGTGAACTGGTTTGAGCTCTAAGTCATACACCTATAAACCAGTCATCTATTTCACTCTTCTCTCACCTAGCTCTTGTTGAACATAGAGTGATCTAGCTGTTGGGTGGGGAAAAAATATAATACAATAATTTTTCAAAAGATAGGGACGAAAGTGCTTCACCGCCTTATACACTGCATAAGTTTTCTTGTCAATGGTTGGACAATTGATTTAGGATCCTTGAAGATTAGTGCTCATAAAATATATATGCTGCTAATTATTCTAGTCATACTTTGGCATGATCATAGAAACAAGAGAAGTGTCAGAAGCAAAGGTGTAGAGAAAAAAATATCTGCTGAAATATGGGTTGTATAATGCAGGTTCTTTTGTAATAGGTTACTTGATACAGGAAAACACGTCCTTTTCTCTCTTATCACATTTTTAGATTGCATCTTTCTTCACCATCTCCTGTATTGGCTTGATAATCTGAGCATAGTTGAAGATGAAATTACAGAGGAAGTTAAGTTTTCCCCAGAAAGGAGTGCATAGTTTTTTCGTTCACTTGGAAGGGAATCTGCGTAATTGATTTGACCCTCTTTAGGTCTATTTTAATCCTACTCTTAGCAATGATGTGGCCCAAGATATTACCCTCAGACTATGCAAAGATACTCTTCTTGGGATTAAGAGATATCTCATACTTGCAACATTGCTCGAAAAGTTTCTTCAAGTGACGTATAAGATCGGATCTCCATTTGGAAAACATTGTAACATCATCACGATAGACCACTATGCTCTATCCAATAGATCCCTGGAATGTGATTTCCATGGCACGTTTGAATATAGCACCAACATTAATCAACCCAAATGGCATTCGTTTAAATTTGAACGTGCCCCACTTTGTGCAGAGATTCGTTTTAAGTCTGTTAACATCTGAGACTAGAACCTGGTTGTATCATGAATATCCATCCAAGAGAGAAAACATTTCTAAACTCGATACTATTTGTAGTTTTTTTTCCATAGATGTCACGTGATAGTTATCTTTGTCCGAGGCGCAATTCAGATTTCATAAATCAACACATAGGCGGATTTCCCCGAACTTATTTCTTACCATAACTAAATTTGACAACGATTTAGAATGTCACACTTTGTATATGGTCTGAGCATCCAACAACTTTCTTAACTCATTTTGAATTAGAGGCTAAAGTGTTGGGTGTACCTTCCGTATTTTTTGTTAAAAGGACTTGGCCCCTTCTTTGATTGGGATTTTGTGCTGGATAATTCACGTGTCATAAGTTTTAATCTCATCATACGTCCACGTGAATACATCTCGGTACTACCTGAACAAGCAGATAAAAACTTGTCTTTCCTGTGGTGTGCAACAAGTACTAAGATTAACAAACTTTAAATATTTTTATGTTCCCAAATTGATATGCTTGTGCAACAACGTTGAACTGTGGGTTTTAGCATTGACAAGTCCCTGGAAGTGGTTCTATGGATCATACAACTCTTCCAATGATACCATGCCTTTCGGTATGAGATTTCCTTTACTTTTTCTGGCTACATCCTACAATGTCTTCTCATTCTTATCTTCATCAATCTCTGCATCGTTGAAAACATCAGCGTTCGCCATAAAATGCAGTATCTATTGGTCACCATTAAAATTGCATAAATAAGTAATATTATCAGGGATGGATGGCTTATAAAGAATTTCTATAGAAAATTCGTCCCTAAGTGGTGACAACCTAGCAATGACATTTTCCAATGCATTGATCCAGGTGGATATTGGTGGACACCTGCCTATTCCACTTGTACCCCCACCATTGTTTCTTTCAATTTGTTAGTTTCCTTCTTTGTAGCACAATTTACTATTTTTGGCAGTTTTTTCGGGTCGTGAACTTCTGGAGCCATTTTGAGGCCCTAAACGACGCTTTTGGGAAAACTAGGAGCAACATGGCTTTTGGATTGATGTTTCACACTCAAAAGTTGTATTCCTCAGATCGATATTTCTAACGAGGTATTGTGCGCGTCAAATAGAGATCGTGTGCCAAAGTTACGACCTCGGGAAGTTGATGTACCAATTTACCCAAACGGGGCCCATAGTTTGGCGCTTCATCTCCGAGGGTTAGGATTTTGGATGTTTAGGGTTTTCCATTATTTCTTAACAATAAATAAGCCTTAGAGCCTCATTGTAACACAGTTTAGAGGCATGTAGCCACCACATCTCTTCTCAGAGATAAGCTACCATTGCCCAAGCTAGTCTTATTTCCATTATGTTTGTAAGCATATTTCAGTATTTGATATTAATGAAATAAAGTGTTATTTCTACTGCATATTTGTATTTATGGTTATATATGTAATTTGTTGAGTTCTTGTTTAAATTCAAATTAGTGGTATCGGAGCGCTCTGCTCTTTCTCTGTTTTTATTTGCATGTCCCCAACAAGGTCGAGATATAAGGAGTTAAGGCTTGAACTGGTCGAACATTTGCAAGACCAGCCTCACAAATCCCTACGGCCTCCCATGGTGGATGAAAAGAAAGACGAGGGGGCAGGAGATCTTATCAAAATCTTGCTCGAAGGAGCCCTCGAGCGACAAATGAATGTGATGATGGACAACTTTGCCCAGATCCTCCAGCGACTACCCAAGGGCGATGCATCTACTTTTGGCAGCTACTCTGGAAGCGCCACACCCTTTAAGGTACAAATTAACTTTGACATTCCCATATTTGAGGGTCAGATAGATGCAGGTGCTGTAGAAAAATGGTTAAATCTGCTAGAAGGATATTTTTCCGTTCATAATTTTTCCAGCTGGGAAAAGAGCCCTTTTTCACTTCTCAGAGCAGCCCCCCATGTCAAGGGCTAGTGGGAAACCTACTGTGAGTAGAAGGATGAAAGTACGAACTCACTGTTTTCAGCCACACCCACTTGGAACTCATTCTGGGATGCCATTAAGGAGCACTACTACCCTGTTGAGAGCTATGAGGATAAATACATAAAGTGGACAATGCCGTGACAAGGAAGGGAGCAAGATGTGCCAAAGTTTACCAATGTTTTTCATACCCTTCGCACGAAGTTGAGTATCAATGATTCTGAGAATCATTTGGTTCTTAAGTACCATGGCTGCCTGCACAGGTACATCCAAGGCGAGATGGAATTCCTAGACATCTCCTTGCTCAGCACGACATACCGATATGCCGTCAAGATCGAGCAAAAGTTTAAACAGAAGAAGTGCAACTTTAGATCTACGAATTCGAAGCAAGGGAAAGGTTCCCACAAATCGCAGAACAAAGGACAAATCCAAAGTGGGGCGGCCCAGGACAACCCGCCAAAGCTGCAAGCAAAGAACGACGCCGCGAAGCTGAAGGACATGGGAAAGTGGTGTGAGTTCCATAAGAGCTCCACTCACAACACAAGTGAGTGTCAGACCAAGCAGTCACTGGTGGTTGAACTAAAGACTTTGGAATCAGATGCATGTTTCGACTCTTAGTCAAACCCCAACAAGGGGAATGACAAAGGGAAGCAGGTTATTGATGGAGAGCCCAATGCCACCATTGCCACCACGAATATCCAGAAGGAGGAACCCGAAGATTCAGAGGAGGAGGAGCGCCTCTTCGACTCCAAGATGTGGGTAAAGGGTTCCCCGCTACAGTTCATTATCAACAGTGGTGCCAAAAGAACCTCATTTCAGCAAAGGTCGTGAAGTGGCTAGCCTTACCAACCACAACACATCCACAACCATACACCATGGGGTGGCTTCATCAAGGATGGGATCTTTGCATGAGCCAGTAATGTTCCCTTCCATACAACATCAAACCCTTCACGGATGAGGTATTATGTGACGTTTCTCCCCTTGATGTTTGTGATGTATTATTAGGCCAAACATACTTATGGAAGCGACATGCTATGTATGAGTCAAGGCCTTGCGCTGTTATTGTTACTTTGGGAAACAAGTTGTACAGGATACCAGAGGTAGCACCACCTACCGCCATCTCTTTGGTTACTGCAAAACAATGTAGTAAGCTCATTTCCAAAACCAAGAAATTTGTTTTCCTAATGATACACCCACAGGGAAAGAAGAAGATGGTTGCCACGACCTCCAGACGGGGCCCCTCCACACAGCAAAAATAGATGGGAAAGGTTGTGGATGACATCTTCACGCCCCCCATAGGGGTGCCATTGCACTGTCAAGTCAAGCACTCCATCGATCTAACCCCAGGTGCGCCATTTCCCAATTGACCAATCTATCAGCACTCCATTTTGGAGAATGACAAAATCAAGAGTCAGTTTCAGGAGCTATTGCAGAAAGGTCACATACGTCCGAGTTCATCACCCTGTGGGAGCCCGATCATGTTGGTACAGAAGAAGGATGGGACTTGGAGACTCTGTGTTTACTATCAGACACTGAAAAATATCATTGTCTGGAATAAGTACCTGATCCCACAGACTGATGACCTTCTGGACCAACTAAAGGGGAAAAAATATTTCAGCAAGATTGACTTGAAGTTTGGCTATCACCACACCAATTGAACCCTCTGATGTGTGGAAGAATGCCTTCAAAGCCAAGGAGGGCCTTTTCAAATGGTTGGTTATGCCTTTTGGGTTGACGAATGCTCATGCAACCTTCATGAGGATGATGGATGACATCTTGTGGCCCTTCACCAACTCATTTGTAGTGGTAGACTTGGATGACATCCTGATCTTCAGCCAGAGTTGGGAAGAGCACCTCCACCACATCTGACAGGTTCTCCAAACACTGTGGCAACACATGAAATACACTTTTGGCATGACCTGGGTTTAGTATCTAGGATACATTATTGATGAACGAGGGGTGCATGTGGATCCATCCAAGATCCAAGTTATTCAGGATTGGCCAGCCCCAACCACTCTGACAGAGCTTCATATCTTTCTGGGTCTTACCAATTTCTACCGCAAGTTCTTGTTGGGATTCTCTCATATCACTTGGCCCTTGAGTCAAGTCAACAAGGGAGGAACGAAAGCAAAATTCTTTTGGTATAAATCTCAACTGAAGGCATTCGTAGAGTTGAAACATCGCCTCTACTCTACACCAGTGTGCACTTTACCAGACTTGCAACAACCATTTGAGATTGAGACAGATGCCTCTGACTATGCTATTGGGGCAGTCCTTACTCAACAAGGGCATCCAGTCCCATATTACTGTGAGACACTTTTAGACACAGTCTGGAAGTATCCCACTTATGAAAGAGAGATGTATTCCATTGTGTAGGCCTACCGACAATGGAAGCATTACATTTTGGGGAAGGAAATGAACATCTAAACAAACCACCGACCCCTGTAGTTCATATAGACGTAAGGAAAGTTACAGAATGATCGCCATTAAAATTGGTCCACATACCTGTAGCTATTCCATTTGAATATCAAGTATGTGAAGGGTAGCACCAATAATGTTACATACTGCCTCAGCTAACCACCGATCATGGCGTTAACCACTGTGCTCAACTCTTGTGGGCACAATACTTTTGATTGTCCACTTCTCTACAAAAGCAACCCAGAATTCAGCCACACATACCCAATGCTCTTGGAGGGTCAGCAAGTTCCATTTTTTCACCTCCAGGATGGCCTAATATGCCCCCTCGGACACCTTTATGTTCCTTCAAGCAAGTGAGCCAAGATGATTTGGGAAGCGCACTATAGTCAGGCCGCTGGGAATTTTGGGGTCAAGAAAATAGTGGCAGTAATATAGAAGTATTTCTATTGGCCGAATCTTGGACAGAATGTCGAGAAGTACATCAGATCTTGCACTGCCTATGCCATTTCCAAACTAACCATCAAGAAGCAAGGCCTCTATACTCTGCTGCCTACCCCTAGTCGACCTTGGGAATCCATTTCCATGGATTACATGTCAGACCTTCCTTCTACTAAGCATGGAAATGACTGTGTTTTTGTGGTGGTCGTCAGATTCTTGAAGATGGCCATTATGGCAGCCTGCAAGAAGAATATCACAACAGAAGACACTGCTAAAATCTTCTTTGAACGAGTATGGGTACACTTTGGGATCCTACAGTCTATCATCTTAGATTGAGACAAGAGGTTCCTCAGTACATCTTGGTCCAGTCTCTAGTTGTTTGGTCAATTTAGTGAGGTCTAAATTGCTACTTTAAAATGTCAACCCGGGGTTCGTAAACTGACGAAGTGAAGTGTACTATATGTACTAGATAACCATTTCCTTAATCTTTTGTCGTTTTTCATTTTTTTTTAAGTTTGTTTTTGGATTTATCTTTCCCTAATGTGAGATGATGAAAATGTGATAAAGCAAGTGAAATATGGATGATTATGGTGATTTCTAAGTGGTTTTTTAAAACTTAAAAGAAAGCAAGCTTTAAAGTGACTGAAATGAAATCAATTCTTAAAAAGAAATACATCGGCCCAGTATCTTTGTTGCTGAATGAAAATGAAAGTGAAATCTACACTAAACTCAATTAAAAGTAAGAACAACTAATCCACACTATTTCAACTCTTCAACTCAATCTTCCTTGTGAAAAGATATCATGAAATGTTAAGCAATGTGAAATCTAAAAGAAGTTAAACTGCATAAAAGAAGCTAATCACACTACTTTAACTCTCTTGACCTTTTGCCTTTCAGCTTAATTTACCCTGTGAGAAACAATCATGAACAAGTCAAGCAATGTGAGGTCTAAAGCAAACTAAATCAAGCTATAATGAGTGATATTCTGGTTCCTAATAAAGTTACTTGATTATAGAAAGAAACCATTAACAGATGAATAGCATGATATCTAAGAACAGAAAATAAATGTACTACTCAAGGAAATGATAGTACTAGAAATCAAACTTCAGAAAACAAGAGTCAGCGACAAAGACAAGATGATCTTGTATGCCAATAGTGATAAAAAGAAAAGGTGAAAAATTGCCCTGGGCTGCCTAAGAAAACCTGCAGAAAACACTGATCAACTGTAACCATAAAAGAGCAGCAATGAAAATGTAAATCAACAGAAATCAAAAAGCTTTGTTATGTACAGCTAATATACATGATGAAATGAAACGCAACATTTAAATGACAACTGTACAGCTAATATACATGAACAGAAAAAGAGTAATGCAAGAGTTAAAGGACAACTGTACAAGGCTTTAGTAAGCAGGGGCCCTCTGCCACTTCATCCGATTCAACAAACAGCTACAAGCGTGGGTTTAAACCAGTCTTCTCATATATTAAATAGCAACGTAAAAGTGCAGTGGGGAAATACAACAGCTTCATATTACATTACAAAAAGATTAACCTCTACAGCGTTCATGGACGTGTTATTTATAAGGAAAGAAAACTAAACAGATTAACTAAATCTACGCTATTAACCACGCTGCCAGAGACACGTAAATCCTCTTCAGCCCGGATCTAGGTAACTGTCATCATGTTTATTAAATCCAAGAGATATGGCTATTGGATTCACGCTACTAGGATGTCTTCGTGGCTAAATACTATGCCACGTAGCTTCACGTGCTCAAAAACAGAGCTACGCAGAGTCGTGCCACCGCTGAACACTTCTGTTGACTATCCTTTGCCCCCTGTTTGACCGCGGGCTTTTATGGCCGTGCTGGATGATCTGGAGGGACACGTTCCATGTCCTTGACTCCTGGAACTTGCCCATGTGGCTCATCCCTTCAGAGGACACCTGTAGCATGGTGTTTGACAAAGCGGCTGCGGAATCCTGTGCTGGCTGCAGAATCCTGGGTCGGCTGCGGAAACCTGTGTCGGCTGCGGAAACTGAGAAGCTTCCGCAGCTGTTTGAACAAAATTATAAACCAAACAACAGTCATCAACGTAGTTAGAAAACCATGTAAAAAGCTCTTTTTTAAACTAAAATACAATGATTTAATCGATTAGGTGGATGAGATGAGTGGAAAAAGAAGGCTGAGAGGGTGTATAGGAAGGTGCAGGTTCGAGGCTCAACACTAGTCGATGCTAGACACCAAGCTCACTAAGTTCACAGCTTTCCATCCCCAAATTGATGGCCAGAAAGAGGTCATCAATAGGATGATCATACACATTCTACGAATTTACAACTCAAATCATCCACGCACATGGGATGAGAGCCTTCCCTTTGTCCAGCACAACTATAACCGAGCTCTACACAGCTCAACTGGCCACAACCCTTTTCAGGTGGGCTTGGGATTCCGGCCATTATGTCCCATTGATGTGGCCATACCATTTGCAACTACTCAGGTAGATTCAACTCATGTCTAGTCGGAAGTCGATAAGGAAAAAAAATTCATTGAGTACATCCAACATATCTGCCGGCAGGTCCATGACATTTTAGAGAAATCAAATGCCAAGTACAAGTAGTGACATGATCAACATCAGGTGCCACACAAGTTTCAGGTGAGTGACAAAGTCTGGTTGGATTTGGAGAAGGAATGCTTACCAAAGCCTATCGGAAAATCAGACCACTCCGATATTGTACTTACACCATTACCAAGGTTGTGGGTGAAAATTCATTTGAGCTCAACATTCCCCCATTCCTTGGCCTGCACCAAGTGTTCAATGTGGACCACCTTCGATCATACTTCCCACCATTGTTGGACACATCAGACATTGCATAACAGTTCACACCTACAGAGTTAAATCCATATTACATGGAGAAAGCCACAACTAATCGGATCATGGAAATGCAGATCAAGAACACCCGACAACAAAGGATCCAACTATATCAAGTTGTCAAAGTAGGCCAACTCCTTCACTAGGGCAAGTGGCTCACCAAGGACCAAGTTCAGTAGAAGTTTCCTCATCTCATGGAGGAACTCAACACAATGGGGACCATTGCTTCCTAAGGGGGGAGGAATGATCAAGGTGGATATTGGTGGCCACCCACCTATTCCACTTGGACCCTCACCATTGTTTCTTTCAGTTTTTAAGTTTCCTTCTTTGTAGCACAATTTACTATTTTTGGTAGTTTTTTCGGGTCCTCAACTTTCAAAGCTATTTTGAGGCCCTAAATGAAGTTTTTGGGAAAAATGGGAGAAACATGGGTTGTAGATGGATTTTTCTCACTCAAAATTTGTAGTCCTCAGATAACTATTTCTAACGAGGTATTGTGCATGTCAAATGGAGATCGTGTGCCAAAGTTACGACCCAGGGAAGTTGATGTACCAATTTACCCAAACGGGGCCCATAATTTGACGCTTCATATTCTAGGGTTATGTTTTTGTATGTTTAGGGTTTTCCATTATTTCTCAACAATAAATAGGCTTTCGAGCCTCATTGTAACACAGTTTAGAGGCATGTAGTTGCCACATCTCTTCTCAGAGATAAGCTACCATCGCCCGAGCTAGTCTTATTTCCATTATGTTTATAAGCATATTTCAGTATTTGATATTAATGAAATGAAGTGTTATTTCTACTATATCTTTGTATTTATGGTTATATCTATAATTTGTTGTGTTCCCTTTTAAATCTGGATCAGTGGTATCAAAGTGGTCTACTCTTTCTCTATTTTTCTTTGCATGTCCCTAAAAAGGTTGGGATATAAGGAGTTAGGGCTTGAACTGGTCAAACCTTTGCAAGACCAACCTCATCAATCCCAACTGCCTCCCATGGAATATGAAAATAAAGGCGAGGGGGTAGGAGATCCTATCAAAATATTGCTCGAAGAAGCCCTCAATTGACAAGGGAACACAATGATGGATAACTTTGCCCAAATCCTTCAGCAACTACCCAAGGGTGACGCATCTACTTCTGGCAGCTACTCTAGAAGCGCCACACCCTTTAAGGTACAAGTTAACTTTGACATTCCCATATTTGAGGGTCAGATAGATGTAGATGCTATAGATAAATGGTTAAATATGCTAGAATGATATTTTTCCGTTCATTATTTTTCCAGCCACGAAAACATCACTTTTGCACTTTTCAAAGAAGCCCTCCACGTCAAGGACTGGTGGGAAACCTACTATGAGCATAAGCATGAAAGTACAAACTCATTTTTTTCAGTTGCACCCACTTGGGACTCATTTTGGGATGCCAAAAAGGAGCAATACTACCCTGTCAGGATCTATGAGGATAAATACATAAAGTGGACAACACTACGACAGGGAAGGGACCAAGATGTGCCAGAGTTTACCAATGTTTTTCATACCCTTCGCATGAAGTTGGGTATCAAGGATTATGAGAATCATTTGGTTCTCAAGTACCGTGGCTTCCTGCATAGGTACATCCAAGACGAGATGGAATTCCTGGACATCTCCTCGCTCATCACGACATACCAATATGCCGTCAAGATCGAGAAAAAGTTTAAACAGAAGAAGCGAGACTTTGGATCTTCAAATCCGAAGCAAGGGAAAGGTGCCCCAAAACTATAGAACAAAGGACAAATCCAAGGCGGGGTAGCCCAGGACAGCCTGCCAAAGCATAAGAAAAGAACAACACCACAAAGATGAAGAAGGACACGGGAAAGTGGTGTGAGTTCCATAAGAGCTCCACTCACAACACAAGTTAGTGTTGGGCCAAGCAGTCACTGGTGGCCGAGCTAAAGGCTTCAAAATCAGATGCATGTTCCGACTCTGAGTCAGAGCTTGACAAGCCGAATGACAAAGGGAAGTAGATTATCAATGCGGATCCCAACACCACTGTTGCCACCATGAAGATCTAGAAGGTGGAACCCAAAGATCTAGAGGAGGAGGAGCACCTCTTCCACTCCTAGATGTGGGTACAGGTTTCCCCACTATAGCTCATTGTTGACAGCAGGAGCCAAAAGAACCTCATTTCAGAAAAGGTCATGAAGCATTTGGGATTACCGACCACAGCACATCCACAACCGTACACCATCGGGTGGCTTCACCAAGGATGGGATCTTCGCGTCAACCAATAGTGTTGCCTTCCATATAACATCAAGCCCTTCACGGATGAGGTATTATGTGACGTTGCTCCCATTGATCTTGGTGATGTATTATTAGGCCAACCATACTTATGGAAGGGAAATGTTGTGTATGAGTCAAGGCCTCTTGCTGTTATTGTTACTTTGGGAAATAAGTTGTACAGGATACTAGAGGTAGCACCAACTACCGCCATCTCTTTGGTTATTGCAAAACAATCTAGTAAGCTCATTTCCAAAACCGGGAAATTTTTTTTCCTGATGATACGCCCTCAGGGAAAGAAGAATATGGTGGCCACGAACTCTAGACAGGGCCCCTCCGCACAGCAACAATAGATGGAAAAGTTCATGGAGGAGTACAAGGACATCTTCACCTCCCCCATAGGGGTGCCACTACACTGTCAGGTTAAGCACTCCATCGATCTGACCCCAGGTGTGTCGCTTCCCAATGGACCAATCTATCGGCACTTTGTTCTGGAGAATGACGAAATCAAGAGGTAGATTCAAGAGCTGCTACAGAAAGGTCACATCCATCCGAGTTCATCACATTGTGGGAGCCCGATCATGTTGGTATAGAAGAAGGATGTGACTTGGAGACTTTGTATTGACTATCGGGTGTTGAACAAGATCACTGTCTAGAATAAATACCCGATCCCACGGATTGATGACCTTCTGGACCCACTAAAGGGGGTAAAATATTTTAGCAAGATCGACTTGAAGTCTGGCTATCACGAAGTACCAATTGAACCCTCCGATGTGTGGAAGCATGCCTTCAAAGCCAAGGAGGGCCTTCTCGAATGGTTGGTTATGCCTTTTCGGTTGACGAATGCTCTTGCAACCTTCATGAGGTTGATGGATGACATCTTGCGGCCCTTCACCAACTCATTTGTAGTGGTATACTTGGATGACATCCTAATCTTCAGCCAGAGTTGGGAAGAGCACCTCCACCACATTCGACATATTCTCCAAACACTGCAGCAACACAATCTGTGTGAAAATTTGGAGAAATGCACTTTTGGCATCACCCGGGTTCAGTATCTAGGATACATTATTGATGAGTGAGGGGTGCATGTGGATCCAGCCAAGATCCAAGTCATTCGGGACTGGCCAGCCCCAACTACTCTAACATAGATCCGTATCTTTCAGGGTCTTGCCAATTTCTACTGTAGGTTCATGTTGGGATTCTCTCATATCACTTGGCCCTTGAGTCAATTCACCAAGGGAGGAGCGAAAGCAAAATTATTTTGGTCTGAATTTCAACAGAAGGCATTCACAAATTTGAAACATCGCCTCTTCTTTGCACCAGTGCTCACTTTACCATACTTGCAACAACCATTTGATATCGAGACAGATGCCTCTGACTATGCTATTTGGGCATTCCTTACTCAACAGGGGCATCTAGTGGCATATCACAATGAGACAATTTTAGACACAGTTCAAAAGTATCCCACTTATGACAAAGAGATGTATTCCATTATGCAGGCTTGCCAACAATGGAAGCATTACATTTTGGGGAAGGAAACGATCATCCACACAAACCATTAACCCTTGCAGTTCATACAGATGCAAGGGAAGTTGCAGAATGACTGCCATCAAAATTGGTCCACATGCCTGAAACAGTTCCAAATGAATATCAAGTATAAGAAGGGTAGCACTAATAATTTTGCATACCGCCTTAGCCTACAACCGATCATGGCATTAACCACCATGCTCAACTCTTGTGGGCACGAGATTTATGATTGGCCACTTCTCTACAAAAGCGACCCAAAATTTGACCACACATACCAGATGCTCTTGGAGGGTCAGCAAGTTCCAGATTTTCACCTCCAGGATGCCTTGCTATTCCACCTGGGACAACTTTGTGTTCTTTCAAGCGAGTGAGAAAAGATGATTTGGTGAGAACACTATAGTCAGGTTGTTGGGCATTTCGGAGTCGAGAAAGCAATAGCAGTACTCCAGAAGTATTTATATTGGCCGAATCTTCTATAGGATGTCGAGAAGTACATCAGATCCTACACTGCTTGTGCCATTTCCAAACCAACCATCAAGAAGCAAGGACTTTATACTCCACTGCCTACACCTAGTCAACCTTGGGAATCCATTTCCATGGATTACATGTTGGGCCTTCCTTCTACTAAGCATAGCAAAACTGTGTTTTTTGTGGTCGTCGACAGATTCTCGAAGATGGCCATTATGGAAGCCTGCAAAAAGAATATCACATCAGAAGCCACTGCTAAACTCTTCTTTGAATGAGTGTGGGTACACTTTGGGATCCTACAATCTATCGTCTCAAACCAGGACAGTATGTTCCTTAGTACATTTTGGTACAGTCTCTGGTCAATGCTGGACACCAAGCTCACTAAGTCCACAACTTTCCATCCCGAAACTGATGGCTAGACAGAGGTCGTTAATAGGATGATCATACACATTCTGCACATGTACAACTCAAAGCATCCATGCACATGGGTTGAGAGATTCCCTATGTCTAGCATAGCTATAACTAGGTTCTCCATAGCTTGATTGGCCACAACCCTTTTCAGGTGGGCTTGGGATTCCAGCCACTATGTCCCATTGATGTGGCCATACCATTTGCAGCTACTTAGGTAGATTCGGCTCATGTCCAGTGGGAAGCTGATAAGGAAAACAATTTCATTGACCACATCCGACATATATGTGAGCAGGTCCATGAAATTCTGGAGAAATCAAATTCCAAGTACAAGAAGCGACATGATCAGCATTGGGTGCCACACAAGTTTCAGGTGGGTAACAAAGTCTGGTTGCATTTGCAGAAGGAACGCCTTACAAGAGCTTATCAGAAACTTAGACCACTCTGATATGGTCCTTACACCATTACCAAGGTTGTGGGTGACAATGCATTTGAGCTCAACATTCCTCCATTCCTTGGCCTACACCCAGTGTTCAATGTGGACCACCTGCGACCATATTTCCCACCATTCCTGGACACATCAGAGAATCCAGAATAGCTCACAGCTACAGATTCAAATCTAGATTGCATGGAGCAAGACACATTTTATCGGATCATGGACATGAAGATCAAGAACACCTGACAACAAAGGATCCAACTATAAAGAGTTGTCAAAGCAGGCCAAATCCTTCAACAGGGCAAGTGGCTCACCAGGGACCAAGTTCAGCAGAAGTTTCCTCATCTCATTTAAGAATTCAACGCAATGGGTACCATTGCTTCCTAAGGGGGGAGAAATGATCCAAGTGGATATTGGTGGCCACTCACCTATTCCACTTGGACCCACACCATTGTTTCTTTTAGTTTTTCAGTTTCCTTCTTTGTAGCACAATTTACTATTTCTGGCAGTTTTTTCGGGTCTTGAACTTCTGGAGCCATTTTGAGGCCCTAAACGATGTTTTTGGGAATCCTGGGAGAAACATGGTTAATAGATGGATGTTTCTCACTCAAAATTTGTAGTCCTCAGATAGATCTTTCTAACGAGCTATTGTGCGTGTCAAATGGAGATTGTGTGCCAAAGTTATGACCCCAAAAAGTTGGTGTACCAATTTACCCAAATGGGGCCCATAGTTCGGCGCTTCATCTCCTAGGATTAGGTTTTGGATGTTTAGGGTTTTCCATTGTTTCTCAACAATAAATAGGCCTTCGAGCCTCATTGTAACACAGTTTAGAGGCATGTAGATGCCACATATATTCTCGAAGATAAGCTACCATCGCCCGAGCTAGTCTTATTTCCATTCTGTTTGTAAGCATATTTCAGTGTTTGATATTAATGAAATGAAGTGTTATTTCTATTGCATATTTTTATTTATGGTTAATAACTATAATTTGTTGCGCTCCTGTTTAAATCCAGAACAGTGGTATTAGAGCGATTTTCTCATTCTCTGTCTTTCTTTGCATGTCCCCAATGAGGTCAGGATATAAGAAGTTAGGGATTGAACTAGTTGAACCTTTGCAAGGCCATGCTTGCAAATCTCGATGGCCTCCCATGGCAAATGAAAATAAAGACGAGGGGGTAAGAGATCCTATCAAAATCGTGCTCGAAGAAGCACTTAGGTGACAAAGGAACACGATGATGGAAAACTTTGCCTAGATCCTTAAGCGGCTACCTAAGGGTGATGCATCTACTTCTGGCAGCTTCTATGGAAGTGCCACACCCTATAAGGTACAAGTTAACTTTAACATTCCAATATTTGAGGTTCAGATAGATGCAGATGCTGTAGATAAACAGTTAAATTTGCTAGAAGGACATTTTTCCATTCATTATTTTTCCAGCTGGGAAAAGATCACTTTTGCACTTCTCAAAGTAGCCCCCCACATCAAGGACTGGTGGGAAAACTACTGTGAGCAGAATCTTGAAAGTACAAACTCATTGTTTTCAGCCACACCAACTTGGAACTCGTTCCGAAATACCATCAAGGAGTAGTTCTACCCTGTCGGGATCTATGAGGATGAATACATAAAGTGGACAACACTGCGATAGGGAAGGGACCAAGATGTGAAAGAGTTTACCAATGTTTTTCATACCCTTCACACGAAGTTTGGTATCAAGGATTCTGAGAATCATTTGGTTCTCAAGTACCACGGCTACTTGCATAGGTACATCCAGGACGAGATGGAATTCCTAGACATCTCCTCGCTTGGCACAGCATACCGAAATGTCGTCAAGATCGAGAGAAATTTTAAACTGAAGAAGCGAGACTTTGGATCTACGAATATGAAGCAAGGGAAAGGTGCCCCCAAACCATAGAACAAAGGACAAAGCCAATGCAGGGCAGCCTAGGACAACTTTCCAAATCCACAAGCAAAGAACAACGCCATGAAGCCGAAGAAGGACATGGGAAAGTGGTGTGAGTTCCATAAGAGCTCCACTCACGACGCAAGTGAGTGTCGGGCCAAGTAGTCATGGGTGGCCAAGCTAAAGGCTTTTGAATCAGATGCATGTTCCAACTCTGAGTCAAAACCTAACAAGGGGAATGACAAAGGGAAGCAGATTATTGATGTGGAGCCCAATGCCAATGTTGCCACCATGAAGATCCAGAAGAAGGAACCCGAAGATCCAAAGGAGGAGGAGTGCCTCTTCCACTCCCAGATGTGGGTAAAGGGTCCCCTGCTATAGTTCATTGTCGCCAGTGGGAGCCAAAAGAACCTCATTTCGGCAGAGGTCGTGAAGTGGTTGGGCTTACCAACCACAGCACATGCACAACTATACATCATCGAGTGGCTTCACCAAGGATGGGATCTTCACGTGAGCCAACAGTGTCGCCTTCCATAAAACATAAAGCCCCTCATGGTTGAGGTATTATGTGACATTGCTCCCCTTGATGTTTGTGATGTATTATTAGGCCAACCATGCTTATGGAAGCGACATGTTTTGTATGAGTCAAGGCCTCATATTGTTATTGTTACTTTGGGAAATATTGTTATTGTTACTTTGGGAAATAAGTTGTACAGGATACTAGAGGTAGCACCACCTACCGCCATCTCTTTGGTTATTGCAAAACAATGCAGTAAGCTCATTTCCAAAACCGGGAATTTTTTTCCAGATAATATGCCCTCAGAGAAAGAAGAAGATGGTGGCCACGACCTCCAGACAAGGCCCCTATGCACGACAAAAATAGATGGACAAGGTCGTGGAGGAGTACGAGGACATATTCACCTCCCCCACAGGGGTGCCACTGCACTGTCAGGTCAAGCACTCCATCAATATGACCCGAGGTGTGTTGCTGCCCAATGGACCAATCTACGGGCGCTCCATTATGGAGAACGACAAAATCAAGAGGTAGATTCAGGAGTTTCTATAGAAAGGTCACATCCATCTAATTTCATTGTCCTATGGGAGCCCAATCGTGTTGGTACAAAAGAAGGATGTGACTTGGAGACTTTGTATTAACTATCAGGCACTGAACAAGATCACTGTCGAGAATAGGTCCCTAATCCCATGGATTGATGACCTTTTGGACCAACTAAAGGGGGGAAATATTTCAGTAGGAACAACTTGAAGTCTGGCTATCACCATGTACCAATCGAACCCTCTGATGTGTGGAAGACTACCTTCAAAGACAAGGAGGGCCTTTTCGAATGGTTGGTTATGCCTTTTGGGTTGACAAATACTCCTGCAACCTTCATGAGGCTGATGGATGAAATCTTGCGGCCCTTCACCAAATCATTTGTAGTAGTATACTTGGAAGACATCTTGATCTTCAGCCAGATTTGGGAAGAGCACCTCCACCACATCCAACAAGTGCTCCAAACACTGCAGCAACACAAGCTGTGTGCCAATTTGGAGAAATGCACTTTTGGTATGACCTAGGTTCAGTATTTGGGATACATTATTGATGAACGAGGGGTGCATGTGGATCCAGCCAAGATCCAAGTCATTCGGGATTGGCTAGCCCCTGCCACTCTAACAAAGCTCCGTATCTTTTTGGGTCTTTCCAATTTCTACCGCAGATTCATGTTGGAATTCTCTCATATCACTTGGACCTTGAGTCAAGTCATCAAGGGAGGAGTGAAAGTAAAATTCTTTTGGTCTAATTCTCAACAGAAGACATTCGCAGAGTTGAAACAATGCCTTTGCTCTGCACCAATTCTCACTTTACCAGACTTGTAACAACCCTTTGAGATCAAGATAGATGCCTCTAACTATGCTATTGGGACAATCCTTACTCAACAGGGGCATCCAGTTGCATATCACAGTGAGACACTTTCAGACACAGTCCAAAAGTATCCCACTTATCACAAATAGATGTATTCCATTTTGCAGGCTTGTTGACAATAGAAGCATTACATTTTGGGGAAGGAAACGTTCATCCACACAGACCATCGACCCTTGCAGTTCATACAGATGCAAGGGAAGTTGCAGAATGATCGCCATAAAAATTGGTCCACATACCTACAACAGTTCCATTTGAATATCACGTATAGAATGGTAGCACCAATAATGTTGTAGATTGCCTCAGCCGACTACCAATCATGGCTTTAACCACCGTGCTAAACTCTTGTGGGCACGAGACTTCTGATTGGACACTTTTGTACAAAAGTGACCCAAAATTCGGCCACACATACCAGATGCTCTTGGAGGGTCAGCAAGTTACATATTTTCACCTCCAAGATGCCCTGTTATGCCACCTAAGACACCTTTGTGTTCCTTCAAGCAAGCCAGCCAAGATGATTTGGGAAGCGCACTATAGTCGGGCCGTTGGGCATTGGTCACGAAACCAGTGGTAGTACTGTAGAAGTATTTCTATTGGTCGAATCCTCAACATGATGTCAGGAAGTACATCAAATCCTGCACTGCCTTCGCCATTTCCAAACCAACCATCAAGAAGCAAGGCCTCTATACTCCGCTGCCTACCCATAGTCAACCTTGGAAATCCATTTACATGGATTACATGTCGGGACTTCCTTCTACTAAGCATGGAAACCACTATGTTTCTGTGGTCATCGATAGATTCTCGAAGATGGCCATTATGGCAGCCTGCAAGAAGAATATCACAACAGAAGCCACTAATAAACTGTTCTTTGAACAAGTGTGGGTACACTTTGGGATGCCACAGTCTATCATCTCAGATCAGGACAACAGGTTCCTCTGTACATTTTGGTCCAATCTCTGGTCGATGTTGGACACCAATCAAACTAACTCCACAACTTTCCATCCCCAAATTGATATTCAGACAGAGGTCATCAACAAGATGATTGTACACATTATGCACATGTACAATTCAAAGAATCCATGCACATGGGATGAGAGCCTTCCCAATTTATAGCACAGGTATAACTGAGCTCTCCACAGCTCAACTGGCCACAGCCCTTTTCAGGTGGGGTTGGGATTCTATCCACTATGTCCCATTGATGTGGCCATACCATTTGCAACTACTCAGGCAGATTTGGCTCATTTCTAGTCGGAAGCCGATAAGGCAAACAACTTCATTGAGCACATCCAACATATCCGCTAGTAGGTCCATGACATTCTGGAGAAATCAAATGCCAAGTACAAGCAATGAAATGATCAACATAGAATGCCACACAAGTTTTAGGTGGGTGACAAAGTCTGGTTTCATTTGCAAAAGGAATGCTATAACAGAGCCTATCGGAAACTCAGACCACTCTGATATGGTCCTTACACCATTACCAAGGTTGTGGGAGACAGTGCATTTGATCTTAGCATTCTCCCATTCCTCGGCCTGCACCAAGTGTTCAATGTGGATCACCTACGACCATACTTCCCACCATTGCTGGACGAATCAAACATTCCAAAACAACTCACACCTATAGAGTTAAATCCAGATTTCATGGATCAAGCCATAACTGATCGAATCATGGATACACAGATCAAGAAAACCTAATAGCAAAGGATCCAACTATATCAAGTTATCAAAGCAGGCTAACTCCTTCACTAGGGCAAGTGGCTCACAAGGGACCAAGTTCCTGAGAAGTTTCCTCATCTCATGGAGGAACTCAACGCAATGGGGACCATTGCTTCCTAAGGGGGTAGGAATGATCCAGGTAGATATTGGTGGCCACCCGCCTATTCCACTTGGACCCCACCATTGTTTCTTTCAGTTTTTTTTAGTCCTAAACTTCTAGAGTCGTTTTGAGGCCCTAAACGACGTTTTCTGGAAAACTGGGAGCAACATTGAGAATAGATTGATGTTGCTCACTCAAAAGTTGTAGTCCTCGGATAGATATTTTTAATGAGGTATTGTGTTCGTCAAATGGAGATCGTGTGCCAATGTTATGACCCTGGGAAGTTGATGTACCAATTTACCCAAACGAGGCCCATAGTTTGGCACTTCATCTCCTAGGGTTAGGTTTTTTTATTTTTATGGTTTTCCATTGTTTCTCAACAATAAATAGGCCTTCAAGCCTCATTGTAACATAGTTTAGAGGCATGTAGCTGTCACATCTCTTCTCAGAGATAAGCTACCATCGCTTGAGCTAGTCTTATTTCCATTATGTTTGTAAGCATATTTCAGTATTTGATATTAATGAAATGAAGTGTTATTTCCATTGCATCTTTGTATTTATGGTTATATCTGTAATTTGTTGCGTTACTGTTTAAATCTGGATCAGGGGTATCAGAACGGTCTACTCTTTCTTTGCTTTTCTTTGTATGTCTTGAATGAAGTCGAGATATAAGGAGTTATGGCTTGAACTGATCAAACCTTTGCAAGACCAGCCTCCTAAATCCCAACGGCCTACCATGGTGGATGAAAAGAAATACGAGGGGGTAGGAGATCTTATTAAAATCTTGCTCAAAGAAGCCTTCGAGCGACAAAGTAACGCAGTGATGGAAAAATTTGCCTAGATCCTTCAGCGACTACCCAAGGGTGACACATCTACTTCTGGAAGCTAATATGGAAGTGCCACACCCTTTAAGGTACAAGTTAACTTTGACATTCCCATATTTGAGGGTCAGATAGATGAAGATGTGGTAGATAAATGGTTAAATCTGCTAGAAGGACATTTTTCCATTCATGATTTTTCCAGCCGGGAAAATATCACTTTTTCACTTCTCAAAGTAGCCCCCCATGTCAAGGACTGGTGGGAAACCTACTGTGAGCAGAAGGATGAAAGTACAAACTCACTATTTTCAGTCGAACTGACTTCGAACTTGTTCGGGGATGCCATCAAGAAGTAGTACTACCCCATCGGGAGCTATGAGGATAAATACATAAAGTGGACAAACACTGCGACAGGAAGGGACCAATATGTGCCAGAGTTTACCAATGTTTTTCATACCATTCGGATGAAGTTGGGTATCAAGGATTCTGAGAATCATTTGGTTCTCAAGTACCGCGACTGCCTAAATAGGTACATCTAGGACGAGATGGAATTCCTAGACATCTCCTTGCTTGGCACAACATACCGATATGTCGTCAAGATCGAGAAAAAGTTTAAACAGAAGAAGCAAGGCTTTGGATTTGCGAATTCGAAGCAAGGGAAAGGTGCCCCCAAACCACAAAACAAAGGACAAAGCCAAGGAAGGGTAGCCAAGGACAACTTGTCAAAGCCACAAGCAAAGAACATCACGAAGCCAAAGAAGGACATGGGAAAGTGGTGTGAGTTCCATAAGAGATCCAATCACAACACAAGTGAGTGTCGGGCCAAATAGTTATTGGTGGCCAGGCTAAAGGCTTCGGAATCAGATTTATGTTCCGACTCTGAATCAGAGCCTGACAAGGGGAATGACAAAGGGAATCAGATTATCGATGTGGAGCCCAATGCCACTGCTGCCACCACGAAGATCCAGAAGGAGGAACCCAAAGATTCAGAGGAGGAGGAGCACCTCTTCCACTCCTAGATGTGGGTAAAGGGTTCCCCTCTAAGGTTCATTTTCAACAGCGGGAGCCAAAATAACCTCATTTTGACAGAGGCCATGAAGCGGCTGGGCTTACCGACCATAGCACATCTAAACCTATACACCATCAGGTAGCTTCACCAAGGATGAGATCTTCACGTGAGCCAGTAGTGTCACCTTCCATACAACATCAAGCCCTTCACGGATGAGGTATTATGTGACATTTCTCCCCTTGATGTTTGTGATGTATTATTAGGCCAACCATACTTATGGAAGCGACATGTTGTGTATGAGTCAAGGCCTTGTGTTGTTATTGTTACTTTGGGAAATAAGTTGTACAGGATACTGGAGGTAGCACCACCTACTGCCATCTCTTTGGTTACTGCAAAACATTGCAATAAGCTCATTTCCAAGACTGGGAAATTTGTTTTCCTGATGATATACCCTCAGGGAAAGAAGAAGAATATGGCCATGACGTCTAGACAGGGCCCCTCTGCACAACAACAATACATGGACAAGGTCGTGGAGGAGTACGAGGAAATCTTCACCTCCCCCATAGGGGTGCCACTTCACTGTCACGTCAAGCACTCCATCGATTTGACCCGTGGTGCGCCACTGCCCAATGGACCAATATATCATCGCTCCCTTTTGGAGAATGACAAAATCAAGAGGTAGATTCAAGAGCTGTTGCAGAAAGGTCACATCCATCCGATTTCATCGCCCTATGGGAGCCTGATCATTTTGGTACAGAAGAAGGACATGACTTGGAGACTCTATATTGACTATCGAGCGCTGAACAAGATCATTGTCTAGAGTAGGTACCTGATCCCACGGATTGATGACCTGCTAGACCAACTGAAAAGGGAAAAATATTTCAGTAAGATCGACGTGAAGTCTGGCTATCATCAGGTACCAATCGAACCCTCCGATGTGTGGAAGATTGCCTTCAAATCCAAGGAGGGCCTTTTCGTATGGTTGGTTATGCCTCTTGGGTTTCTGAATGCTCCTGCAACCTTCATGAGGTTGATGGATGACATCTTGCAGCCCTTCAACAACTCATTTGTAGTGGTATACTTGGATGACATCCTAATCTTCAGCCAGAGTTGGGAAGAGCACCTCTGTTGGGCCATTAATATGCCATTATTATTATCACTTTTTAACACCTATTTCATCCATTTCTACTCTTCTTTATCATGTCATTTATCATGGTTTATCATATAATTCCATCTTATAATGATTTATGCTCTTATTGATAAATATTATTTCTTCTCCTTTATATTTAATAAATTGATTATTATGCATGATTTTACCAATGATGGTTTATTAATAAATTGTTCACCATTTTAGGCTCCAAGATATTTTCTAGATTAAAGATTTGATCATTAAATGTGCCAACTCAGAAATTCACTGGAATAAGAAGTGACAATTTTGTATTGAACGGTTCGGGCAAATGGAGAAGAATCTGGAAAATCCGAAACATGGCTTTTGTCCAGAATGGACCAAATTAGTTTTTTAATGAGCTTTTTTCCCAAATTCAGTCCGTACTAAGAGAAATGGAAGGTTCTCTAAAGACGTTTTTCTCTGATTCGCTGTTGTGACCATTTTCCAAAATATCTCAGCTACAATGCCAAATTCGACCTATTCCTGTTGAATGATTGATGAAGAGATATTCCAGATATGATCTTGTTTATCAATTTGTTGTGAGCAATCCAATTTTGTAATGAGAATCATATTGTAATCATCTCTGTTGTAACTGCTCTCTGATCTCTCTGTATTTAAATGAAAACAGAGATCAGAGAAATGGATTCTGGATTCATGATTCATGATGGGATAGATTATGAGAGATTAAGTTAGGGATTATTAGAGATAGGATAGGATAGGATAGGAGGAAAGGAGGACTGTTGCATTACCATTGTAATTCTCAAGGCTTTTGCTGTTGTAAGGATTTCACAGCTTGATGATTAATATATAATTTGGAGGTTGCTATTCATTCACCTTATCTGAAGTAGCCCAACAACATTTGTTGGCGGCTAAGGGCCCAGCCTCTGGTGGATTAAACTACTGCTCTATATTATATCTTTCTAATTTCCGTAAGCGTGGTTTGTTTGATGATTACCTTTTGCAATTGAACCACGTTGCCATTTTCTTCCATCATAACAAGATTATTATTCATTACAACTTAAATTGTTATGCTGTTCGTTTTGGTTATAAAGCTTCGATGTTCACTTCAGATTCTGTCGTGCATTACAGGTTGCTGCATATTTAGTATTGCTCCTCATTTCTATTAATTTCATAGTGCTGTTCATTTCCATTTAGCGTTGCTGTTCATCTTCAATAATTTAGTATTACTATTTCTTTCCATTAATATTTCATTTCTATAAGATGAGCTTTGTTGTTCAATTCATTCAGTTTTTCAATAGACTTAGTCGCTATTCTTTTCTGCAAGGATTTGATTTCATCTTTTAATTGATATTGCAGCAAGTGTGTTTTAGTAAGCATTTCCAATTGAATTGCCATTTCTAGTTATTTTCTTTAGTGTGGATTGAAAGATCAACAACTATAAAGAACATTGACTATAGCTGTCTAAGTTCTCAGATTGGAGATCTTGCCTATGATTGATTTTCATTTGCATCAGTTTACAGGGGAGAGAGTTATCATTACTGAGTCCTCGACTGATGATTGTTTGAGTGAATGATTTAGTTAAGAACATTTCAGTTTCTTGTTGTTCCAATTAGATTTTGTTTCCAGCATTCATTTATCTTTTCATTTTAAAGCACTATACTGCAAAACATTACTCTTGAGCAAGTGACCGCCTCAGACTGAGTACACTCTTGAAATAAAAAATCGTCCCTAGGTTGACAATTAATGTGAAGATAATTAGGAGTTAAAAAGACACCTTTTATCACTAAACAACCTCCACCAAATCTGACAGGTTCTCCAAACACTGTGGCAACACAAGCTGTGTGCCAATTTGGAGAAATACACTTTTGGCATGACCCACGTTCAGTATCTGGGATACATTATTGATGAATGAGGGGTGCATGTAGATCCAACCAAGATCCAAGTCATTCAAGATTGGCCAGCTCCAACCACTCTAACAGAGCTATGTGTCTTTCTAGGTCTTGCCAATTTCTACCATAGGTTCGTGTTGGGATTCTCTCATATCACTTGGCCCTTGATTCAAGTCTCCAAGGGAGGGGCGAAAGAAAAATTATTTTGGTCTGAATCTCAACAGAAGGAATTCGCAGAGTTGAAACATCACCTCTGCTCTGTACCTGTGCTCACTTTACCAGATTTGCAACAACCATTTGATATCAAGAAATATTCCTCTGACTATGCTATTGGGGCAGTCCTTACTCAATAGGGGCATCCAGTGGCATATCACAATGAGACACTTTCATACACAGTCCGGAAGTATCCACTTATGAC
This sequence comes from Pinus tabuliformis, assembly GCA_031772625.1. Lineage (NCBI taxonomy): Eukaryota > Viridiplantae > Streptophyta > Pinopsida > Pinales > Pinaceae > Pinus > Pinus tabuliformis. The sequence goes on along the minus strand of CM062810.1, from coordinate 937,469,134 downwards.
AAAGAGATGTATTCCATTGTGCAGGATTGCTGACAATGGAAGCATTACATTTTGGGGAAGGAAACATTCATCCACACAGACCACTGACCCCTGTAGTTCATACAGAAGCAAGGGAAGTTGCAAAATGATTGCCATCAAAATTGGTCCACATACCTGCAACGGTTCCATTTGAATATCAAGTATAAGAAGGGTAGCACCAATAATGTTGCAGACTGCCTCAACCGACCACTGATTATGGATTTAACTGCAATGCTCAACTCTTGTGGGTACGAGACTTCTGATTGGCCACTTCTCTACATAAGCGACCCAAAATTTGGCCACACATATCAGATGCTCTTGGAGGGTCAGCAAGTTCCAAATTTTCACCTCCAGGATGCCCTGCTATGCCACCTAGGACACCTTTGTGTTCCTTCAAGTGAGCTAGCTAAGATGATTTGGGAAGCACACTATATTCAGGTCGTTGGGCATTGGTCGAGAAAACAGTGGCAGTACTGCAGAAGTATTTCTATTGGTAGAATCTTCGATAGGATGTTGGGAAGTACATCAGATCCTGCACTCCCTACTGTGGAGCACCTGGAAGGTATGCTTTTTGATAAGTAATCTAGTGGTTTTTCAAATACTATTTCTAATCTTTTCTGCATATTGAGCCTAAAAACATAAGGGTTTTGGTAAATTATGTGAAAATGGACAAACGAAGCTCAATCACTAATAATCGATGTTTTCTATGCAGAAGGACGCGGAAATAGGGGATTATCAAGTAAAAACGAGAAGCGCAAGGAAAGTAACTGCTGCCCCGTCGACAGGGAACCGGATGCGGACAAGATCAAGTAAAATTGGAGCCGAATAATCCAGGAAAAGAGCGCAGGATACCGTGACGGAGAACGCAAGAGACCTGAACGATTAGCGAATCCCTCAGGATCTTCGATCCTGAGGGATCGCTGCTTTAAAGCTTATCTTTTGTATCTAGACATCTCCGTCATTTATGTTATATAAAGGTACCACGCCATCGAGCGTGGGGGGAATGACTGTTATTATAATTAAAAACTCAGAACGATTTTAATCACTGAGCTTTTGTAATATCTGATTTTGTACACTTTTGTTATGTAATCAATATAAAGGATTTGGTGTTCACTTCGTTTCTGTATCTGAAGTAACTCTAAGCAGTGTACCATCGTAGCCAAGGGCCCAGCTCCGACGGTCACTTGCTGTTGTATCATACGGTGATTTGTGTGGTTTGCTTATTTCTTTCATTACAGTAATCCGATACATTTCTTATATGATAGACTATGCTTCTTAATTAATATCTGAATCTGAATAAGTTCTGTAATTCACGTCTCTGTATTACACAAACTGAATCTATTCGAATTGCATCCATTTCTACAGCAAGTTATTGGTATGAATGTTATCATTATTGGATTCATATGAAATAAGTACTTGTGAGACTTGAAGATAATATCACTTTGTTCAGAAACATAGTCGCATCATACATTGCTCTCGGATCGCTACAGTAGTATAGACCGTGTACATACTTCGGGGTTGCTGTTCCATTTGGATTTGCTGTTCCATTTGGAGTTGCTGTTCCATTTGGGTTCGCTGTTCCATTTGGGTTTGCTGTTCCATTTGGGTTTGCTGTTCCATTTTATATGATTGACGTTTCCTGTCTATGATAGTTTGCTGTTCCATTTCTTTACTGCTGTTCCATTTCATTACTGCTGTTCCATTTTAAGAATTGTTGTTCCAGTTTACTTTCGCCAATCGACCTTCATTGCTTTCGCGTGATAGCAGGCCTAAGGCTGTCGTGAGCCCAGCAAGACGCTGCCTAGCTCCCTGACCTATAAGCCCATGCTTTGGTTTTCTTTCTTTATCAGTTTCTAAAGGGAAGGGTTATTGGTTCCGTACCCTTGACTGATCATTTGCCTTGTGTGATTTCATTTCTTGAATTGGTTTATTTACAGCTTAGTGTTTGTTTCCTTTCAAGTCATTAGAACGCTATACTACCGAGCACTACTTGGACAGAACAGCCTCGGATTGAGTTACTCCTTGAAAGAACAAAACGATCCCGGATTGACTTAATAATGTGGAATAATTGGTGGTGTGAGAGACCCTAGTTATAGCTCTACACCTACGTCATTTCCAAACCGACCATCAAGAAGCAAGGCCTCTATACTCCACTGCCTACCCCTAGTCAACCTTGGGAATCCATTTCCATGGATTACATGTCGAGCCTTCCTTCTACTAAACATGGCAACAACTGTGTTTTTGTGGTCGTCGACAGATTCTTGAAGATGATCATTATGGAAGCCTGCAAGAAGAATATCACAGTAGAAGCCACTGCTAAACTCTTGTTTGAATGAGTGTAGGTACACTTTGGGATCCCACAGTCTATCATCTCAGATCAGGACAACAGGTTCCTCAGTACATTTTGGTCTAGTCTCTGGTTGATGTTGGACACCAAGCTCACTAAGTCGACAACTTTCCATCCCCAAATTGATGGCCAAACAGAGGTCGTCAATAGGATGATCGTACACATTCTGCGCATGTACTACTCAAAGAATCCATGCACATGGGATGGGAGCCTTCCCTAGATCCAACAAAATTATAACCTGGATCTCCACAGCTCAATTGGCCACAACCCTTTTTAGGTGGGCTTGGGATTCTAGCCACTATGTCCCATTGATGTGGCCATACCATTTGCAGCTACTCAGGAAGATTCGGCTCATGTCCAGTTAGAAGACGATAAGGCAAACAAATTTATTAAGAACATCCAACATATCTACCAGTAGGTCCATGGAATTCTGGAGAAATCAAATGCCAAGCACAAGTAGCGACATGATCAACATCGGGTGCCACACATGTTTCAGGTGGGCGACAAAGTCTGGTTGCATTTGCAGAAGGAACGCCTTACCAGAGCATATTAGAAACTCAGACCACTCCGATATGGTCCTTACACCATTACCAAGGATATGGGCAACAATAAATTTGAGCTCATCATTCCCCCATTCCTTAGCTTGCACCCAATGTTCAATGTGGATCACCTTCGACCATACTTCCCACCATTGCTGGACAATCAGACATTGCAGAACAACTCACACCTACAAAGGTAAATCCATATTGAATGGAGCAAAGTCACAACTGATTAGATCATGGACACACATATCAAGAAAACCTAAAATCAAATGATCCAACTATATTGAGTTGTCAAAGCAGTCCAACTCCTTCACTAGGGCAAGTGGCTCACTAGGGACCAAGTTCAATAGAAGTTTCCTCATCTCATGAAGGAACTCAATGAAATGGGGACCATTGCTTCCTAAGGGGGGAGAAATGATCCAGGTGGATATTGGTGGCCACCCGCCTATTCCACTTTGACCCCCACCATTGTTTCTTTTAGTTTTTTAGTTTCCTTCTTTGTAGCACAATTTACTATTTTTGGCAGTTTTTTCGGGTCTTGAACTTCTGAAGCCGTTTTGAGGCCCTAAACAACGTTTTTGGGAAAATTGGGAGAAACATGGACCATAGATTGATGTTTCTCACTCAAAAGTTATAGTCCTCAGATAGATCTTTCTAACGAGGTATTGTGTGCGTCAAACGGAGATTGTGTGCCAAAGATACGACCCCGGGAAGTTGATGTACCAATTTACCCAAATAGGGCCCATACTTTGGCGCTTCATCTCCTAGGGTTAGGTTTTTGGATGTTTATGGTTTTCCATTGTTTCTCAAGGCCTTTTAGCCTCATTGTAACATAGTTCAAAGGCATGTAGCCGCCACATCTCTTCTCAGAGATAAGATACCATTGCCTGAGCTAGTTTTATTTCCATTATGTTTGTAAGCATATTTCAGTATTTGATATTAATGAAATGAAGTGTTATTTCTACTGTATATTTTTATTTATGGTTATATCTATAATTTTTTGCATTCCTATTTAAATCCATATCATGCATCCACAACTTCATTTCGCATTCTAAGAACAAAGATAATATTAAAATCTTGGAAATGCGAATTAAATGCCATAGCTCTTGTTGATAGCTTTTAAGATGAGGTGAAACAGAGTGTATGTTATCACGTACCTATCACACAACAATTTCTAAGTCACCTACTGATTTTAGGATCGCAATGTTGAGGTCAATGGTTCTTTGCAAGCCCACTATGAGTGCCTCGTACTCTGCAATGTTGTCCCTGTACTCAAATTCCATGTGGCTAAGGATAAAATGTTTTCTCTGTAGCGGGTCTATTAAAACAAAACCATCTCCAAAGCCCTCCTGCATTTTGGAACCATCAAAATACAAATTCCACATATCATATGTACAAGGAATGTGAGCTACACTAGTACTATTAGTACTATTACTACTGACTATACAAATATAATTTTCAATAGTTGGACTGGCAAGGAGCTCCAACTGTGTATCTGGTGGGACTAGGGATGGCTACATAAGATAACACCCCAGTTTATTTTCTAGGAATAAATTTCCAAAAATAAGTTTTTGAAAGCCACTAGTTCATTATTTACATTCAATGGAGTAGCAATATGCTTCATGTATCTCTCTGAGTTCACTCAGATCTGATTATTTCTCCCCTTTTGTGGAAGCCATAAATGTGACTAGTCCATAGGAAAGTACCCCTGTAGCTTATTGGACCAATCTCTGCTCAACAATACTCCATATTCTTCTGGAATGTCCACAATCACTATGTTTATACATTGGTGGGCTCGCTCATCGGATGATAAATGGATAATCACATCTCTGAGTTCACCAACTACGTGGACAAGAGTACTATCTAGCTGAATGATTTGTGCATCTGTTTTATCCCATTTTTCATTGATTTTCTTGGTGACATATAATGGCATTACGTTTACCGATTCACTGGAATCAACCAATAAATCATGTACATTGAAATTGAAGATTTCAAAAGTTAATAAAAATGGAGGGCAGAGTGTATTTGCATCCATTTCAAAATCATTAAGTATGGATTCGAGGGAACCAGAGGATGTACCAGATCCCTTGTCTGAAGAAGCCTCATTACTTATGGTGGACTTTCCATGTGCGCGTAAAAGGATGTCCCAGTAACTCCTGATCTTTGTTAGTTTGAACATTGAGATATTTTTGTGAGTCTTCTTCATGTCTTCAATTATGTTGTAATCCAAAGTGGGACAAATTACCGAAGTGTCTGGGGATGTGACTTGGTTTGTAACTTTTAGATTGGTGGTCTTACTCTTATTTCTTACAAAATCACTCTTCATTGTAGTTGCATTCCTAGACATATTTGAGTGTTATGTGCTGAGCTAATAGTGGATTGATATTTCTTAGAAAATTTTATTTGAGCTTTTTCTTCATTAACTCTGGTTCAGTGGCCAGCCCTTGGCTTCTCAAATTGTACCAGTTGGTCTGCTTCTGGCCCAGACCATCACTCAAAGGTAGTTTGTCGGCCATTCTATTTTGGGTTGTGAGTATGCAATTAAACATGTTTACTACGTGCCCCACACTTGGAATCTCTTCGATTGCAACAATTTCTTGATTTTCTTCTGCAGGATCGGTCTACTCATCAGCAAGTACCGCATCAATAAGATGCATAGCAAGGATGTTCATAGTATGATTCGATTGTGGGCATGTTTTCTCAGAATGATATTCTTGATGATATAAACAGTGTTGGTTCATGCTCATGCTTTCAATCTTCAGTACAACGTTCAAGATTTGCATAAACTTGGTCAGTTGGTTACTGCTACTGCCAGAATTTTCATTCCTTCTAAATATGTTGAACTTGGGAGGCTTGCTGCTCATAGTGGTCTCACTGACCTTTGTTTAAGCTCTTCCAACTTGTTTGATAGAATCTTGACGGTATGGCTCAAGCTCTTAAGATCAAAAGTTTCTTTCTTTTTGGCCTTGCTTACGGAGGCATGAGACCTTTTACCCATGCCTTTGGAGTCTTTCGTTGGTTCATCATCTATAATGACTCCAATGGCATGTAAGTCCTTTTCACCCATGATTTCCTCTTCATAATTTTTTGTTAAAGTTTTTTTCACTGTTCTCTTTACAAATTGCGGAATGTTGGTTAGCAAGGAAGAAGTGTAATAATCGATGGTGATGTAGTCATGAGGTTTAGTGGTTGCTGGGAACTTATTCAAAATATGGTTAAACCTCTGATTGAAATATTTCACTTTTTCCTTGTGCTCCATCTTGAGATTTCCTTCAACAACATGATAAGGGTCTTCTCATAAGCAAATTTCTCAAGGAAACTTTTCTTAAACCCCCTCCAGTTCTAGATGGAACTTGGAGGAAGACTATGATACCATACATCTGCTCTACCATTTAAGGTACATGGAAAAATTCTACATGAAACATCATCATATCATGCCTCAAGTGTTTGCAAACATAGGTAGAAGTTGTCTAAATGATCATCCGCCTTTACTGTTTTCTAAGGGTCGTACTTCATTAGGAGATTTTCCAGACACCTTGGAATCTTGTGTAACACACCCGGTAATGCGAGTGGGCTCTAAGACATTCAATCCAACTCTTAGTCTGCCATGTCTTCGTTGTTGTCTTCCCTTTCTTATTCAGAATCTGTTTGGTCTTATTATTTTTCTTCTTCTCCACCAAACATGCGGAAATTATTGTATGAGACCACTACATTATCATCGTCACCACTATTGAATGTTGGAGGTTATTCTGGTTTTTCCATGTTTTATTCAGAGTCTACGAACTCTTCAAGGGTGGCGAGAACCAACTCTTCAACTGTTGAGACCACTATCCTAGTGGGGGTGGTTTGGTTCTTCTTTAGAAAATATGGAAGAGTTTCTATTCCAGGTATCAGTCCAATAGCTCTCGCAAACTTTTGAGTAATGGGGCGGATGGCCCGGATCTGATCATAAGATACTTCATAAGGTTGTGTAGTTCTAGGCTGAGAAGAATTACCAACTTCAAAAATATGCGCAGGGGAGTTACTGGTGCTAGCACTCCATAAATTTCTCTAGGTTGAGGAGAGAAATCCCAGAGTTAACCACAAACCTCTTTTAAGGCTAAGGTCCAACCCCCCTAGCCTTAGAGAGGGCTCTCTCACTACGTTTCTTCTATCAATCAACTAAATGACTAAAAAGGTTTAGATTTTAGGCTGGTTATGATGATTGGAGGATGTTTGATTTTGATTTGTTTAAGGTGGGTGCAGAGGGAAAGACTACTTAGATCATAATGCTGTTATAGGTTTGAATGAATCAGGGATATGGTGCAATTCACATAGTGGCAAGTTAGGCAGACCTATGGGTGAACAATCAATTTCATTGTAGTAATAATATGAATGGGAGGAATGAGAAAAATGACAACCTGAACATCCATACAAGGATGAATTCAGATTTCCATGGAAGAAAACAACACATATATAGTGATCAACTGAATTTGTCAGAGAAAAATATTAAATTCTGAGAAATATTTCAAACATGAACACGAAGAAAATTACAGTGTGAAATTAAAAAATATAAGCAGATATGAAAATAATATATATCAAGTAACAACAGGAACTAGATACCAATAAGTTAGACACATGTATCATTGTAAAAATATGCACTTGCCTTCTTCAATTAATTCAGCAAAGATACAAAAGTTATAGAAAATTAGTCTAGCCTCTAACACTTGCAACCCAACTGAACCATTTTTCATGTCTTTCCCTCCTTAAATACAATAAGGATTTTGAAAATACCACTAGGTGGTGAATTCATTGCATTGAAACTAAAAGACTAGATACAATGTACCATTTATCCACTAAGTGAATCGAATCAGTTAAAAATTATCCACATACTATTTTTTCAAACCAAAAACTAAATAAAGCATAAAAGTCGCAGCTTCATCTTTTTAGAAAAAACATAAAAATATTTCATTCTATCCTATCTAAATAATATCTCGCTAATCCTGTCTAGATAATAGTATTATCCCATAAGATCTTATCCTGACATTGAAATCTTAGACTGATGATGAAAATGGAAAAGGCAGTTTAGACTGTGTTGCACAACAACTCCATGTTGGCATGCTTTCTTGTGTGATGGAGGAAAAATTGGCTGATGAATGGGAACTGAGTAGGCATATGAGATGGAAATGAATTGTTCCACACACTCTTTGACACCTGGCATCTTGAGAACACCCCATTTCACCTGTGTACAACAGTTGCACAGCACTGGGCAGCGTTTGTGCAACAAAATTTCAAAACTCTATTTGGCACTTTCTTCTTGTCTCCAGATAAAAAAATATGGTTTCAGTTACTCCCTTGAATTTATATTAAACACAAGCAACCTCTAGAATGAACAACAGTTATACAACCTCCACATTTTCAAATCGAAACCAAAAATTTCATTGTTTTGTCAACAAAAACTGCGAACAAGGGCCACCAAGTGACGCATGTAACTCCCAAACGGTGGCAACTGTGTAAAATATGAGATAGTTTTTTTATTTGAATAAACAAATTCTAGTAATTTATTCAAATTCTTCCCCATATCCTCAAAAAATGCTTTGTAAAATCATGGCTAAAACAGGAAAATAAACAGTCTGAAAATAGGCCTTAAAGATGCATTCAAAACCCCTAATTTATGACACCTGTGAAGAAAATGGAAGAGTTTATTGTGCTTTCGTTTGTGATTGATAAAAAAATAATTCATTATTTTGTAATTTGGCTCCATGTGGTTAGAATCAACATTTCAAATTGATGACTAAAACAGGTTATTTTGCGCAGCACTATGCAACGAACAGTTTGAGTAACTCCATGCTCTGTATGGTTACACACCTCCTCTGGAAAAATGGATCAAATGGGTAGGCTTGAAATGGTTTTGTGATGGTATAGAAATATTTAAGTAGGCTCTCTAACTCTTGCAAACCTCGTAAATGGTTGATGCCCACTTGCGCAACGACCATGACTCCCATTAACTTGACACTCCTTCATGCTTTTGGTGAACCCTTTATAACAAAATTTTGACAATGTCGGACAGTGGCCTTTGAAACTATGATAGAAACAGTGGTCATAGGTTCAAATTATTCAAAAATTGAAAATTAAAGGACATGGTAAATACATTTGACAATGAAACTAATGACCCTAACAACTGGGAATGCTATTGACTTGACCAGAGGAAGTAAGATTGGGGTTGGCGGGGTTATTAGCCATAAAAGTTTGGTTGTCCTCCTTGTATCACCATAAATGTTGATGGTGCCAGACCCGCCAAAATTAAGGGGATATCCCCGATATGAAGTCCCAATTATACCCCACACCATTTGGTGTAGGATTCCAATCCAGTATAAAGGCCCGATTTCCAAGTTCTTAGTGATTTTCCTTGGCTCTAACTACTAGCAAGAGAGAGGGATGCAACAGTGCCTTTGAAAAGCAAGAAGGTGTGCCAAGTGAGTGTTCAGTTGTAAATGTGTCAAATTTCTTCTACTTTGGAGAGGGGAGGAAAGTGGGACTATACGAGAGAGGTAGTAGTACCACCACTACAACAAAAAAATTCATTGGTGAGGGTCATGCCTATGATGGACCTTTAAGGTGCATCACCAATGTCACATATGGTGACGGTCCTTAAAAAATCGTTGTTATAAGTGCATATATTGATGGTCCTTTAAGGCTTCTCACCAAAGCCATCTTCAGTGACACTTTTGGTGAGGGTTGTTAAAGGCCTGTCACTAATTGTCTCTTCGGTGATACTTCTATTGACGATATTTTATTGACCCTCACCAATGCTCTTTTTGGTTAATTTTGGTGACAGTAAAAAAATGTTTGTCATCATTGATCCTTCCAATGATTTTTTGATGATGCTATGTGCATGTTACCATATTTTTTTGTCAAAATATAACGATTGAAGACCATTGTTGTGGAGTGTTTTTCATTATGTTTCCAATGACATAGTGGTTAGATTTAGGCAATTTGTTAAGAAGTAATTAGTGTGTATCATTTCCCTCAAGTAATGAGAATATAGCTTTCCTATGACTCAATACATGATTCATCATTATTAGGTTTATTATCTAACAAATTCCCTTTAGATAAAGTTCCAATAGTGTGTGTAGGAACTATATTATTTAATACATAATCAACCTCTGTCAATTCTTCTAATGAGAGACACCTAACACTCCTCAACACTCATGGAACACATTAACATGCTTTGGTGCACACTAACATTCCTTGGCACCTCGCATGTATTGGAACATATTCATACCTAAAACATCTTTCCATGACTAGGAAACCCAAGCACATGTTGGCATGATCTAGCATAGAAAATAAGCACTCTCCTAGCATGTTTTAGCATGCCCTATAGTCCCTACCATGCCTTGGAACACTTTGGCATGCATTAACATACATTAGCACTTGGCATGTATTGGAACCTATTATTAGTGTGCCTAGCATGCCACTTTTGAAAGATATAAAGTCATGACTTGTTAACCCTCTTATGTGTTCATTTCCTTTCATTTTAGCTTTTTTCTTCCTTTTGTTTCCTTGAAACTCCTTGACACATATTGGCATACCCTAACACCCTGCACATCCTAGCATGCCTTAGAATCTGGCATGACTTGGCATGTCTTGTCAGTATTTGGCACATGTTAACACACAATGGAACTCCCTAGCACACTTTGGCACTTCTTGACATGCCCTGATATTCCCTAGCATGCCTTACCAATGCTTAACATAACTTGTCACTCCCTCCTTGGCATGCTAGCTAGCATTCATTGACACTCCATAGCACACCCTCATATTCATTCACTTCCATGCATTTTGACCTAGTGCTTCCTTGTGTTGCCCTATTACTCCCTAACACTCCTCAACATGCATTAGCACTCTTTGGCACACCTTAACACTCTTCAACATGCCTTGCCACTTCATAACATGTGTATCACTCCCTAACACACATTGGCACTTGGCATGTGTTGGCGCTTGGCAAGCCTTAGCATGTCTAACATTCATTGAGATGCCTTCGTATGCTTTGGCATGGTTTAATATTAAATTTATGTAAGATCAATTATTGGAAAGTATATGAGAAGTAACATAGGAATATTTGGCACTTAGAATGCACTAACAATTGGCACTTGGCACCTATTGGCACCTAGTCTTGGTGTGCCTAGCATGCCCCTATTGGAAAAGGTAAATTGATGACTTATTAACCCTCTTATGTGTTCATTTCCTTGTAGTTTAACTTGTTTCTCATTTTTGTTTCCTTGACATTCCCTCACACATATTGTCATACCCTTCCACATCTTGACATGCCTTAGCACTTGACACATATTAGAATATTTGACATGCCTTCAAACTATCCAACACATGCTAGCATTCCCTTGTCACTCATGCCCTCACAACTAGCCGTACATTTTTCCACGACTTGGGGAACCTAATCAAGTCCTTAGCTACTACAGTTCATGTGACATTGGCCCACTTTAGCCGCAACAACTTGACCAATTGCACCTACTACAAGTAGATTGTGCCTTGTTCACCTAAGAATTGCCTATAACTCATCTTTGGCCACTCATGTCCAACCTCAACTTGTCCCACTTAAGAAATTACCAAGACTAGGATCACATCTAGCCATGTCCATAAAACAACAAAGCAACATAGCTTACATAGGCAATATTTCACATGTATGTCTAGTTCATATAAACAGTAGAGAATTAGCTGAGAGTTTGCAAGAACAACAAGATGCATAAGACACACAAGATATAAGTCAGCACAAGTTGAGTTCCCCAAAGCTTATACACAACAATGTACAATATGAAATTGTATAAAATAGTTTAAAACATAATCATTCGGCCAAAGTGTGCCACATGTCATATAAAAATAATAGATAAGGGAAAAATAGTGTTATGCCCAACACAAAGTCTCCCTTTGTCTAAAACTACTTTGTCGAGCCCCTTATCGCAACTATAGGCTTTCCTCCTGCAATCCTATTATGAACTTCTTCTAACACAGTTCATCCTTGGCACACTTTAATTCACTGACACTCCCTGGAACACACTCTTATTTGTTCATTTCCATGCATTTTGACCTAGTTCTCCCTCTTGATGCCTCAACACTCCCTAACACTCCTTATCATGCATTGACATTGTCTCACATGTGTCAGCATACTTTTTCATTCCTTGGCATGCCCTGACCCTCCCTAGCTATCATACCTTGACAAGTACCCTTACTTAATTTGGAACTTGGGAACCCAACCAAGTCCTCACTTGACTACAAGATCTTGAGCAAGTTTTAGTTACTACAACTAGACTATGTTGTTGAATTGTGTAGCTTGGGAGGTACTCCACAAGCCTAGTGAGATGGGTTTGTGAGTTTGGTCACAAAAGAATTTGTGGGAAAGAACCTAAGCGAAGGGGTTTTTGACCCAAAATGGGCTTTAAAATCTTAAAGAAAATTAAAAAGGAAAATTAATATTTCTAAGGTATAAGTGGATAAAACCTTTAAGTTCTAGAGGGTTCCTAAGAGGCCTAGCTAGGAAAATATATTTAAGATGGCCTTAGTATGAAGACAAGAACATCAAGTGAGAAGGAACTCATTTCATCAAGGAGGCGAGGAGAGATGTAGTCCTAAAGTAGGTTGATTTAGAGGGCTGAGTAAGGGTTAATAAAGGGAGGCCATGTTCATCCACCAAGAGAGAGATCATCATGTGAGGGTTCACAAGAATGTCGCATACCTTAATGGGTTCAAGCTAGGAAGTAGGATGGCATACTATTGGTTTTCTTTTGGCAAATAGAGCTTAAGAGAGGCGACTCATGAGAATTTGGGCATGTGATTTCAATAGTGTTTCTGTCTGAAGGTTGCATCAAATTATGAAATAGTTGAGAGGGTTGAGACCCTGTCTTGTGGTAGTTAGTAGGCTGCAAGTTCTATGATAAAGACCAACACAAATGGAGGAGGTACTACACTAGAATTTAGGGCCAGAACATAAGTAGCAGTAGGTGTAATATTGACTAAGGTAATCGTAGTTTGAGGGTTGTAGAGATATAAAATTATGTTCAATATTTAGTCAAAGAAATGCCTAGAATCTATGTATCCATATGAGCTAGGTCGAGTCTCTTATGGAGGAAAAAGTTGTTCTTTTTTCAATGGGTGGATAAGGTTTTTTCTAAAGCAATTAGAAAAGAAGCAATTCCCTAGTTAGGGTGGTTTCCTAGTGTGTTCATTCCATAAGGTATGCCCTTAAGTCTGTGACAAATTTGTGTAGAAGAAGAGGGGTCGTGACCCTTAGAGTGAGGTTTATATCTGCAATATAGACCACATATGTCGAAGATGGTTTGCAGAAGAATGTGTGGAGATAGAAAAACAAAGGATGGTGGAACCTAAGTAGAAGATTGAGCAGAAGACATGTGCCATATGAGGAATGGATTGACATGAATAGGAGTTGATTTTGGTGGTTTGCCCATAGATTTTTTGAACAGAGATCTGAAGTAGCCTATAAAAAATTAGTCAATGGACTATTAGTGGATGATTTGTGACCCTAGTTGAGTCATATACATATTATTAGAAAGATGGTAAGAGGAGTAGTTCATATTTATTCATAGATTGGACAACAAAGAAACTTATACAAAATAATAGTGATTTTGAGAGGACTCAAATCACTATTAGGTGGTAGATTTTAAGAGCTCTAGATGAGGGCAGTGTTTTGAGCCCTAGATCAGTAAAATAATTGATTGTCATTGGGCAAGTTGATGGTAGTCTACATAGAGTTGAAGGGTTGTTAGGTGATTGTCAAAGAAAAGCCTTAAGTCCTGTACTTGTGAGGGACAACAAGACTAGTAGAAGGGTAGGTGTATTGGGCCTAAGGATGTGTATACTTTGAAGGACTAAAGTAGTAGTCAAGTGGACTAGAAAACTAGCCCTAGTTCACTGTATAGTAGAGGATTGAGTCAGTGAGAAGAAGGACAACCTCCATAGTCCTAGACTTGTCATCTTGGAGTAGTAGTGATCCGGATTTAAACAGGAATGCAACAAATTACAGAGATAACCATAAACACAGATATGCGATGGAAATAATACTTCATTTCATTAATGTAAAATACTGAAATATGCTTACAAACAGTAATGGAAATAAACTAGCTAGGGCGATGGTAGCTTATCTCTGAGAAGAGATGTGGTGGCTACATGCCTCTGAACTGTGTCACAATGAGGCTCAAAGGCCTATTTATTGTTGAGAAACAATGGAAAACCCTTAACATTCCAAAACCTAACCCTAGAAGATGAAACGCCAAACTGTGGGCTCCGTTTGGGTAAATTGGTACACCAACTTCCCGGGGTCGTAACTTTGGCATACGACCGTTTGATGCGTACAATAGATCGTTAGAAAGATCTATCTGAGCACTACCACTTTGGGAGGCAACATTGGTTCATGGACCCATATTTCCCAAAAAAACGTTGTTTAGGGCCTCAAAATGACTCCGAAAGTTCAGGACCTGAAAAACTGCTAAAAATAGTAAACTGTGCTACAATTTAGGAAACTAAAAACGCTGAGAGAGACAGCTGTGGGGGTCCAAATGGGATAGGTGGGTGGCTCAACAAACGAAGTTGTGAACAACTGATCAAAGAACCTAAGTTTTGCAGACCTTTAAGGGAAAGGGAGGTAGCTAGAGGGAAAAGTTTGTTCAGCCAAGTTCAATAACCTAAAGGAGTTGATTTCATTGATAGAGGCAGATTGAGGAGTTGCAGAATGGGAGGCAAGAGGACTTGGTAGATGTGTTCAGGGCATGTGGACTAAAAGTGTTGTTTGTGGCCACCATCAACAAGCAGGTCAAGTGTTGTCTTGTTCAAGGTAGATTGGTTGTCAAAGGAATAACACCAAGTCCTAGTTGTATTCCTTGTATCAGTGTGATTGTAAAGGACCATGAACCCTGGTACAAGATCTCTTGCCTATTCTATTATAGTTTGTAATATAAAAAAGAAGGGTTTGAAAAAATTAAAAATTTTCATGTGCACTAGTTGATTCCCTATGTCTGGATTTTGTTCTGCAAAGTAGATGTGTTGTGTCACTTGAGTGTCTTCGCATCAAATATTCTAAGACAAAACCCATATTTCCATGGAAATTCAACATATGCCTTGTTCACTTAAGAACTACCTATAACTGATCTTAGGCTACTTATGTCCAATATCAACTCATCCCACTTAACAAGTTACCAAGACAAGGCTCATCACATCCAACCGTTTTCGTAAAAGAACTAAGCAACATAGTTTAAATCTTGACATGCGATAACACCTGTGATGTCTTAGAATGCCTTGGCACTATGTGGAATGTGTTAACATCCCCTACATTCCTTGGAATGCTTTGACACTCCCTAGCACATTGTAGCACTTCCTAACACGCCTTTGTAGTTTAACATACCTTGGCATTGCCTAGCATATGACTTTGTCACTCCTTCCTTAACACGCCTAGAACTCATTGAACTCCTTGTCACGCACTCTTATTTGTTCATTTGCATGCATTTTGACCTAGTGCTTCCTTATGTTTCTCTAACACTCCCTAACACTCCCTAGCATGCTTGGCACACCCTAGAAGCTGACACATCTTGGTCTACTGCCCTTGTACTCTAGCATTCCTTGGCACTGCCTAGCATACCTTGTCACTCTCTCCTTAGCACGCCTAGAGCTTGCTGACACTCCCTAGCACCCCCTAACACTCCTTGGTATTCACTAACACTCTCTGGCACACCTTAACACTCTTAAGCATTCCCTGCCACTCCATAACATGTGTAACACTCCTTGATACACATTAGAACTTGGCACGTGTTGTAACCTGGCAAGTCTTAGCATGCTTGACATGCGTTGATATGCCTTAGAATTCTTTACCATGGTTTAAGATTAAATTTATTTAAGATCAATTATTGGAAAGTAAAAGAGAAGTAATAGAGGAAGATTTGTCACTTAGAATGCACTAACACTTGGCACTTCGCATGTATTGGCACCTACACTACTACAAAAAATGCCTTTAGGGGAATTTTGGCTTTCAACGGTCTTATGAAAACCATTTGCAAAAGTATTTTTAGGGATTTACAGGAATTTTTGGAAAAGCCCCCCGAAAGTCATGTAAATTTGAACTTTTTCGGGGGTTTTCTAACAACCGCCTTTAAAAATTACCCTAGATCCTCATCCATCCAAACCTAGAAATGTCGTTCAATAATACCCTTGATCTTACCTTGATTATCATATTTTATTGGTGGTAAGTTTGGTAGCTACATAGGTGCCCTTAGACTTGATTCTCTCACTTTAGGGACATAGAGGCTACTAAGGAAGACTACCTTGTGTAGGAGCCATCCTTCACTAAAATGAGAAAACTTGTTGCCTCGATGATAGTGGTAACACTTCCCTGTTCCACTAGCCTTATCACCTTTTGAAGGATTTTCACTAAGGTACTAGACTTTGTGATAACAGCCTTATTGACCTATTTTGGTCATTTGTGGACAATGACAAAATTGTTTTGTTTATTTCCAGATGTGTAGTAGAAAACACTAGTTTGGGATTAAATTCAAAGGAAAAGGTTAGGGCTGGTAATTGGTGTGCAATGAAGAAATAATGAAAGTGAAGAAGCACATAACTTGATGTTGTGTAATTTCCAACTTAAATATAAGGTATTCAAACTCCATTTCAAAATTGTTGGGATCGACCTCTTTCATTGTTAGTTGTTGGTTTATTTTCCATGTATTAATCTTACAAGTTTGTTGGACATAAATGTATTTTGCACTCAAGAAACTACTAGAAATATTCTAGATCCACCACCTATTTGTGAATGTTGTTGCATTCAATAACAGTTTCAAAACATAGTCAAAGGGTCATTATCAAAAATTCATTTTTCATCTCCATTTTTCCAAAATATAATGGTTCACATGGTGTGTTCACTTGCTACTGAAAGGATATAACTACTAAAAATCCCTAATATTTAACAATCAAGGGAGGCTATAATTTAAAAAAAAAAATCCACAATAATTAACTAGTCAAGAAATGTTATAAGGAAGTAGAAATCAACAATTAAAAATGCATCGGTATTGGAATTAACCTTCTTTCAACTTAACCTAGAATATGGGAGAATGTATCTCAAATGCTAGAGACTCTTCCATCCTCATAATTAACTCCTTCCACCTTGGGAAACAAATAATTTTTTTTTCAAAATTAAACACACTAAATATTTAACAAGAAATCACTAATAACATATCAAGTGCACATAAAAAGCTAGGATTGACACATATAATGTGTTAAGCAAAGTCTTTCAGTAGAAATCACATAAGAGAAATTTTTAGTCGATGCATTTCGAACCAACAAGTGTGGTTCATCATCAGGACTAGATGAAGAGGCATACCATGGAAAAAGCTTAAATAGAGAGCAACGTAGAGACATAATTTCAGGTAATGGCTATATTTGAACAATAATATTTAAATTATGATATTAATTTATTAATTTATTAAAAATATTAATAGGTGACAGCGGCTAGTTTTTAATAAAATTATATATATTCAAAATATTAGTATTTTATTAATAATAAGTGATAATTATGTAAATTAAAATTATTATAAAATTTTAATTTATTTTTTAAAGAAACAGGTATTAGATTTGTTTCTTTGAAAAGTTAGATTTTGGACCAAAACTCTTACAATATTTCTCATGACACAGTATTTCAAAATTCCACAAAATAAGGATTTTTTTCTTGTGGCTACCATTCCTTCCTATTCTAAAACATGCCTACTAAGAATTCAACATAAGACCTCAGCCCCAACAAACATGTTTTGTTCTCCCGTGAGCTGGTTAATGTGGCCCTTATTGGCTGTGTTAAACCTTATTTGGAGTCCACCTTAGTTAGCTGAGGTTGTGTTTTCCCTTTTTCTTATAGCTCGCAGTTTCCAATTCTTTTTGTTCCCCTTCCCTTTATATTTCAAACTATTTTTTTCCTCCACTTAGCCCTATGCTCGAACATGCACTTAAATTGTTCATAGAAGAATTTTAATTTCTTGATTGCGTCTTCTAGTGTTCTCGGTCCATCAAACTTAATTCGATCCCTAAAATTTGATGACAATCCATTGACATATCTTTGGAATTTTTCTTATTCCTCCTTGAGGTAAGGCATGTATCTCAGTGGCTCCAAGCATTTGTTCATGTATTCTTCATCCGTCATTTTCCTAATCTTGAGTTCATAGATCTCTTTGGTTTACTGTCAAGATACCTTTTAGATGAGTATTTTTCCCCTAAATACCCCTCGAACTCCCTCCAAGACAACTCATCTTTTATTATATCCTTCACAATCTTCAAATCCTCCCACCAGATGTCAGCCTTTCCCTTCAAGATGAAGGTAGCCTCATTTTCCATCATGTTCTTTGATTAATTGTACTTTAAATAAATTTTTCATCCCAAGCAGTGATGCTTCAACATCTTCTACCTTCTTTAATTCACCATCAAACATAGGGAGCTTGGCCTTTATGAATTCCTCTGGAATTTTCTCCTTTTCCCTCCTCCTCCTATGATGATGATGTCTCTTGGTAGTAGCACCAGGGTGTTTTCCATGGGTGCTTGTCCTTCTCTCTAGATTACTCAGTGGAGTACCTCCCCTTGTTGTTTCTTCACTTAATAACATGTGCCTTTTATTGGATCTATTTCCATATGCTCTATCAGTCCTTTATTCTTTCTTTCTTTGTCCATATGAGCTCTGCCTGACCTTATCGCTAGCTCCCAACTCATGCTGCTTTTGTCTCTGTACGTCTGAGATACTTTGCAGTATAACTACACTTGCCTTATTTTGCATCTCTTGTTCCCTGACAAGCTTCTCATTATCAACTTTGCATCTCCTTATTTCGTCCCTTAGACTTCTCAAGGTATCCATCCGGTCATGAGAGTCTATCTCTCCTCTCTTCTCAACTGATGCTTCCCCATATCCCTACTGAGATCTGTCTATGCTATACTGCACCATCTTGTTATTCATTCCCTTGTTCTTTTGTTGTTCATTGTTTCTCTCTTAAATGTGATGTCATACACACACACATCTGTTAAACAAATTAAACATAATTGCACCATATAGTTTATCACATTGGCTTGTCATTATGAGTTTGTCGGTGCAAGGCTAGATGAAACATCACACATCAAGTTAGCATGTCCATAATAGAAATAATTCATATCAAGTTCAGCGTAAACATACTATATGCATATATTACAACCAAATTTCATAAGCGCGTGGCTATTAATATCTGGCACATTTATTCATAAGGTAGTTTCCATGTCAAAATAACACATCAACATATAATCCATGTATCAATAACAAGACAACACATAACATAACTCATACTCAAATACTTAGTATCAAAACAACACATAACAAAACTCATATTCAAATACTTAGCATCAAAACAATACATAACAAAATGCATATTTGAATACTCTATCCATGCATTACTCCCTTGGTATAAAATACCAAGAACTTTCCTTTGCTTCCAGAGGTCCAGAGAGGAAAACTTACTTTGATACCACTTTGTAGCACCCCCATCCACCCCATAGCACAAGCTATATGTGTCACTAACATTGGCCCAACCTCCATAAACTAGTCATGGAAATGGGGTTATAAAATTTTAGCATTTCTCAAACTCCTCAAAATTTAAAACAAACATTGCATGCATGTGGCTCATCGACAAATTTCTAGCGATATATATATATATATATATATATATATATATATATATATATATATATATATATATATATATATATATATATAGCGAGAGAGAGAGAGAGAGAAAGAGAGATATTTTAAATTTGACATTTGTATCACAATATATGGTTGTTTGAAAATTGGTCATTAAAACCTTGCCATGTTAGCATTGTGCTTCCATGTGGCACCCACATGGTTCCCACGTGGAATCCCTCCTCCCTTCATGGGAGGTACATGTCATCATTCCTACCCATGTGGTAGTGACACTTGCTAACCCATATCCCTACCAACACACTATGTGGCATTATAACATCACTAGCCAGTAGTCCATATCTATCCTCGTTTGTCGCCTTATTTCGGGGTCCAATGATATGTATATGTGTGTGTGTGTGCCCTCACCCTTGGATGATCAATGACACTCGTCTAATAGAAGGATCTACGGTTGGGATTGAAATGAGGACCCCACCCCCTTCCCCTCACGATGTCACAGGGGGTCCCTCATCACTGTTTCATCACTTGTTTCTGCGCCTACTAATCAATGGTGCACATTTGTCTAATCTAGATCATTGGAATGAAGGGGGGTGGGGGTACTCCCTCAACGTACGGAAAAAGGGGGGGTCCCTCATCAGAGTCCTCCCCCCTCTCAAAACCATGTCATTGACAACAATTTTAACATTTTCTTCCAAATAGATCTTAGTCTCTCGATTATTAACCTTGGTGTTGATATATATACATAATTACAATGTTTTGTATAATTACTTTTGTCATCGATCTTGTTTCTTAGTCATTCAGGCTTGCACCTCTGTGCCTTTGGTGTGTGCTACAAGCATATTACGATAATCCTCTCATCTCAAACCAACTCAGTTGTCCTCCATATACCTCTATGGATATACAACCTACAATATGTAACAATTTACACTGTCCCATATAAGCTTACAATATACATATGATATGCCCAACTCTTTGAGACATAATATTTGAAGTTTTGCGGGCTCCCTATACAAGGTCCCCCCCTCCCCACACACACACACATATATATATATATATTGACATGCTCAATTCCTGTTGAATTTGATAGAGGGCACAAGCCATTCTCGGCACAACCCTTTTACATAATATGAACTATCCATCATAGGTCTTACTAGTAATAGCTAAGAATAACCCTTTCTCTTACCACAACCATGAACAAGCATATAGCATGATATATGCGCATTTTAATTGCAATATAGACATATATAGATTGCAGGCATATAATTACACCATGAACATGGATGAGATCATTCATCATACATGTTATATAACGACAACACAGTCATTACAGTGAAATCGCATTCCCAACATCATAAGTACACCACTTATTTTGCATTGCAGATGAACCTAGCATTTAGACTATATTTAAACCCAAAAATAGGCACAGAAACCAGTGATTTTTCATTAGCCATATAGGAATTAAACTATTACTCTAAACTTATGTAGAAAATAACATTCCTCATAACTAGTTTAAGCATTTGAATAACACTACCAACATTGATATAGTACTTGCATAAGAAATAAATGCACATGGATTTAACTAAGCACTTATATCATATTGGGAAGTATGGAAACTGAGATTGGGACTTTGACTCTCCACCCAACCTTAGATTAGCATGCACTGAAACCTTTCTTACATCCAATCATCCTTGATTCGGATATAAAGCTTGAGGAGGAGTGATTTTAGGGAATTTCCCAATGTTGACAATTGAAATATGGAATCCATAGATTATTCCATCTCCACCCACCAGTTAATTAAGGGAATCCAAAGATTATGCCATCTCCACCCTCCAATGTGTTAAGGGAATTGAGAGGCTACTCCACCTCCACCCTTATGTTTGTTACAGGGATTCCAGAGCTTGTTCCACCTCCACCCTATTTTGTACAGGTAATCAAGAGGTTGCTCCACTTGCACCCTAAAGTAATGCCACCTTAGCTCCACCCTAAATAGCGATTCCCAAGCTCATTGAGAATAACCAGGCACAATTTCAATGGCTCCACCCT
This sequence comes from Pinus tabuliformis, assembly GCA_031772625.1. Classification (NCBI taxonomy): domain Eukaryota; kingdom Viridiplantae; phylum Streptophyta; class Pinopsida; order Pinales; family Pinaceae; genus Pinus; species Pinus tabuliformis. The sequence goes on along the minus strand of CM062810.1, from coordinate 937,447,491 downwards.
AAACCAGGAGTCCAGATCCCACCAAATTAATTGTTAAGCTCGTAATTGAGCAAGGAAAGCATCTTGGGAACTCTATAACTGGGAATCCAAAGGAGCAATGCCTCCACACAAGCCAATAATTCATAGAGCCTTTTCCCCTTCACATGAGAGATGACCAATCTACTCTCCCAATGCTCGTAACCGAAAATATAATTCTCAGTGTTATTCCTTTAGTAATCTTCTCTTCTACTCTATCCAGGTAATGGTATAAGGTACTACACGAAATTCCTGACTTGTTGCTTCTACTCTAGAATTTCTTCTCATACTACTCTGTTACACTAAAAAATGTCACCATGACTACTTACAGTTAGTATGGCTCAAATCAACAGTCATACTACCCTTTTTAGGCTAGTCTTATGCCTCTGCTATCCATCTCAAACTCAAAGAAGAGAGAAAGTCTTGTAAAAAATGTGTTTATCTCTGGGGTCGCAGGTTCTCTCGAGCCTTACCTGCGGGGATGCTCACAATGTTCACAAAGTCTGCGTCTTTGGACGCTCTGTATGTCAAAGGACAGGTGCGTCCTTCTGTAAAAGGCAAAATGCGCAAGTTTCATCTTAAAAAAGTTACTTGTGGTTACTTCTAGAACTTTCTAAAGGTCGGTTTGATGAAATGGATGCGCCTCCAGTTGGTTCATGTATCTCTATTAAGGGGGAACTTATCCCATCAATAAGGGAGCTATCCCACCCAAAGAGGGGGATTATCCCATTGATGGTGAACCTGAATAACCTCTTTACAGCACTATAAATAAAGGCATTGAGCCAGAAGGAGGAGAGGTTGAAGCTATACATTTTCTTTGGGTAAATGCTGCAGGAATTAGGACTCCCATTTAGAACCTTGTGAGGAGAGATTGTCTTTGCTTGATTCTACTTGGAAGTGGGTGAGCTTTGTCAAAGTAGAGGAAAACCCTTGATGGACCCTGGGAGGAACTTGCACAACACCAAGGCCAGGTTGTAAGAGTTTCTTTGTTTCGTTATTAATACAAACTGGTTTATTTTTCTCAATAGCTTGTGTTAATGAGTTATTTCATGTGTTCCTTGGTCTGCATGTTGAATATATGTTTTATTATATGAAATGCAAGTGCTTGGTAATTGTTTGATTGTTTGTGGTTGCAGGAATTGATGTGAAGGAGGAGCTCATCCGGATCGGCAAGGACGGACTACAACAATAGCGTTTTGGAATAAGGTAAGCCTAAACACTTGTAGTTTTCATGTTTTAAAAGGTATATTTAGAGAAATATCACTCCATTTTGTCTTGTTTGTCGCTAGAGAGTTTAGACTCCTAGGGAGGTCAGTTGTGCCCGCACAAACGACTTTTTCCGCCACGACATACTCCAAGGAAAATGTTCTCCTTTCCTTACATTTCCTCCCTAATGGTTCTCTAATACCACTTGGCATTTTCTATGGTGCAGTGTGCTCCTTAAGTTCTTGAAAACGTTGTCCCCTATCTTCTAGTGTCTCCCTATGTTATTCTTCTTCCTCTAGTGCTATGTCTCCTAATTTTTTCCTGATCCTTATTTTCAGTGCCTGTCTATTCTCTTTCTCCTCTGTTTTCTGTGAATATTTCCTCCTTGCCCAACCACGTCATGGCATCATTTTGGAGAGATTTTTTGTTTCCCTTCCCATTATGATCGTTCTAATTGTGTTCATGGTGGTGTGTTGTCATGCCCTTCTCCACCAATGTCGAGGCTCCTGGCTAGTAATTATGTTGGTCCCCGCAACTCAGCCTGTTTTGTCATCTTTTAGTTATTTGATTTACAATCACTATCATCATTATACCAACTAGGTTATGTTGTAGGTTTTAACCCCGTACAGAAATTACCTGCATACGAATTCTAAAACACAGAAAATAAACAATGCGAGAGCATAACACATAAAACACATATACATAGAGATTTTCCCCTGGATCCAAAAATCGAGACCACCCGCTTGATTTTTCATTATGTTCCTTTCAATGTTACAATACATATTTATACATGTTGAAGCATCTAATGCCATGGACCGAAAAGCATTGCGTCCAAAACTATGTGCGAAAAATCATGCACAAAACCATAGGTAGGTTTGCCCAACCTAATATAGGGTCCAAAAACAAAATTTTCCAGGGCATTGCCTCGGACCCCATAGAGTGGTGTTACCTGCACCCCTCAAACCCCCTATGACCCCCCCCGCCGCTACGCAATAGGCGCAACGAAGGGGGGCTCCACCCCCCTTCTAACCCCCCAATTAACTACGTGGGCTAGTTGTGGAAAGAATATAACACAACCCAACATTCTCCCACTTGTTTTTTTCTTTCCACAGGGGGCCACAAGAGAGCTTAGTCATTTATTGGTGGCTTGGCTACAAGCGATATGGACAAATGGCTGAAACCTGAGATAATTTCTTCTAATGCTGGCTGAATTTCTCCTTCTGCTTCCATTGGTGTATCAGTCATTTACTATTAGACTAACTATTATAATAATTCCCTTGCTCCTTCATATAACCATTATTCCTTTTTTAAATCACCCTCACTGTTGTTATTGGACATAAATCATACCATAGGCCTCGTTGCTTTTAAAACAACAGAAATGCGTTAAATGCAATATACATGGGTGGAGGGCTTTTGTTCCAAAGGAACGGAAATAAACTATCGGTGATTTATTATCACTATATTGTTAATTCAAAAGAATTAACTCTTGGCGCTTTATATTTCAAACTGTGCGTTTGAGATGCAATTAACACTATTAGCGGACTTTTATTCCAAAGGGTCAGAACAACACTATCGGCGCTTTAATATGGTGATTCCCCGATGTGATATGCCACATGGCTATCGGCAATCGCTATCAGAAATTTCGAAAGTTCACACAATAGGCTCCTCCCGCTCCAACCTTGCGATGTGATAACCTTGCGGACCCAAAAACTTATCAACCCAACTATATAGTATTTCGGGTCCGAGCTTATCGGGGGTTCAAACTTTAGCGGTTCCATAGATCTCTTTCGCTCCACTTATGATTATGCGATGTGATAAAGGTTCGGACCCGATATGGGTATGAACTAGATTTAATAATAATTCAGGTCCAAAACTACGTCCAACTTAAGCCTTTTTCACGATTTCCCTGTGTAAAGCTGAGTTTTATCTGTGGAACTTAACAATGCATTTAAGAAGAACAGTCGTGCCGATATAAGGGAAAAACTATACCAACAAGCTTAATTCACATATATGATAGGAAAATAAGGCTAAATCACCATTAACAAGGCTCAAAAGGAAATAATTGCCATCAAATACATATGAAAATATACCAGTTAACAAAGAACTGTAAATTCCTATGCACAGAGAGAATTCTTCAAGAACACAATGCCTCCGGGATCTACCCTTCGTAGAGCGTCCCGTTATTTTATTTATAATTAATAGATAAAGCCTTCTTAGCCATTATCCTTTACAAAAGCATGGCTTTTTACATAAAGTGATTTAAAGCAATAAAGCTACTACAGCTTATCATAAAGCGATTTATTACAACTTGATCTTATTCTTAATTTTATCATTATCCTAAGCTAGAAAAGCATGAAAATTGTTGGCTAAAGGACCCCACTCCTTTGCCTGTAGATTTTTTTGGATTTTTGGAATAAGTTTGAAGATTTTCCCTCCAAGTCGCATGCTTCTGCATCAGACTCCTGAGGACAAAATTCTTCTTGGGCTCATGTCCATGAGTTCATCTACAGAACTGCCCAGTTTCTGTAGCATGTCTTCTGTACCCCAAGTAGCTTCAGCAGTTGGCTGGTCCTTCCATTTTACCAAATACTGGGAGTACTCTTGTCCCCTTGTTTTCTTAAACACCTTCTTGTCCGTGATTCTTTCTAGCTGCGAATTCTTTGTTGTGGGTAACTGTTTTACCCGGTCAATCTCTTGGGTCTCTTGATCTTGTGCTGTATTATCTGCAGTTTCACCTTCATACTTGTACAGGCCTGCAACATTAAAAATTGGTGATATTCCAATATCAGGGGGTAACTCAATCTCACAAGCATTTGTAGAAAATTTCCTCAATACTCTGCACGATCCAATTTTTTTGAACTTCAATTTGTTATACTCCCTCTTTGGAAACCTCTCCTTTCTGAGGTGTGCTAAAACTAGATCTCCAACTTCAAAGTTCACCTCTCTTCTTCTCATGTCTTCTCTGGTTTTATACTTGATGTTTCTATCCTGTAGCTATTGTTTCACTTGTTCATGTATTGCTTGCAATTCTGAAGCAAAATATTCACCTTATGCACTTCTCATCTCTTCTTTTCCCAAGTTTCTTAACTTATCTACTCCTCTTGGATGCATTCCATAAACAATATGGAATGGACTCTATCCTATACTCCTGTTAGGTGAGTCATTATATGCATATTTAGCTTGTGTCAATACTTGATCCCACTGCTTTGGATGTTCTGCAGTAAGGCTCCTTAAAAGATTGCCCAAACTCCTATTCACAACTTCAGTCTATCCATCAGTTTGTGGATGATAGGCAGAGCTAAAACTTAGTTTAGTTCCCAGCTTCTTCCATAATGTCCACCATAAATGTCCAACAAATTTGGAATCCCTGTCTGAGATAATACTCTTAGGCAATCCATGCAATCTTACAACCTCCTTAAAAAACAAATTAGCAATGTGAGAAGCATCATTAGTCTTATAACATGGAATAAAGTGTGCCATTTTTGAAAATCTATCCACTACAACAAAAATTGAGTCATTACCTATTTGAGTCTTTGGTAAGCACAAAACAAAATCCATACTTACCATATCCCAAGGCCTATCTAGAATTGGTAATGGAATATACAAACCTGTGTTTGGGCTCCTTCTCTTTGCATGTTGACAGACTTTGCAAGTTTTCACATACTTCTCCACTTCAGATTTCATTTTTAGCCAGAAATAAAATCTGTTCAACTGTTCAAAAGTCTTCTCTATCCCAAAATGTCCTGCAAGTTGTCCACTACGTTTTTCTTTGATTAAATTCTCCCTCATTGAATAGTTTGGTATGCACAACTAATTTTTTTTAAACAACAGTCCATCTTGTAAGAAGTAATCCAACCATTTACTCCTATCCATCAAAATAGGATTTTTACAAGCTTCAAATGCCTCTTTAAAATATGAATCAGTCTCATACACTTCTTTAAGAAAATCAAAACCCAACACTTGGACTTGACTCTCTTGAAATAGTACGTTTCTCCTACTTAAGGCATCTACAACTTTGTTTGATTGCCCATTTATATGCTTCAAAACAAAATGGAAACCTTGAAGATACTCTACCCATTTAGCATGTTTCTGGCTAAGCTTTGGCTGCTGCATAATATATTGCAATGCTTGGTTATCTGAATAAAGGATAAATTCTTTTGACATTAGATAATGCCTCCATTATTTTAACGATTGCATAATTGCATAGAACTCCTTATCATAAGAAGAATACTTCTTCTTTGAATCATTTAAATTTTCACTAAAGTAGGCTATAGGTCTATCTTCCTGGCTTAAAACACCTCCAATTACTTCTCCGCTGGCATCACATTTCACTTGGAATGGCTTACTAAAATCAGGTAAAACCAAAAAAATCTTTTCAGTGATTTTCTTCTTTAACAGCTGAAAATTCTTCTCTGCTTCAGCAATCCATATAAATGGTTGTTTGTCCTTATTTATGGTCTCAATAATAGGTTCATTAATCTTACTAAAATTCTTGATGAATTTTCTATAAAAGCTAGCAAGACCATGAAAAATTATTACCTCAAAAACACTCTTCGGTGAAGGCCACTCCATGATTGCCTTGATATTCTCTGGATCCATCTTCAGCCCTTCAGCAGAAATAACAAAACCCAAGTACACTAGCTCTTCTTTCATGAATGAACACTTCTTCAAATTCAACAATAATTTCTCTTGCTGCAGCCTTTGTAAGACATAATTCAAATGCCTCATATGCTCCTCCTTAGACCTGCTGTAAACTAATATATCGTCCAGATATACTATTACAAATTTACCAATAAAATCTTTAAAAACTTCATTCATGAGTCTCATAAATGTACTTGGTGCATTTGACAACCCAAAAGGCATTACTCTCCACTCATACAATCCCTCATTTTTCTTAAAAGCGGTTTTCCACTCATCCTCTTCTCTTATCCTTATCTGATGATACACACTTTTAAGGTCTAGTTTTGAAAAATACTTTGCTCCACTCAAGCAATCCATTAAATCTTCAATTATAGGCAAAGGAAATATGTACCTGATTGTGATTTTATTGATGGCTCTTGAATCTGTACACATTCTCCAGCCTCCATCCTTCTTTGGACTCAACACTGTTGGTACTGCGCAAGGACTCAAGCTTTCTCTGATCTGCCCTTTTTCAAGCAATCCTTGCAACTGCTTTCTAACCTCTTCATTTTCTGTAGGAGTCATTCTATAAGCTTCTTTTTTAGGCATACTTGCTCTAGGAATCAAATATATATGATGGATAATTCTTCTAATGGGTGGCAACTCATTTGGCAAATCATCAGCAATAATATCACAATATTTCTCCAACATTTCTTGAATTTCAATGTGTAAATCAGAAATTTGAGCAGAAGTCATTATTACCTTGCGCTTGCAAATTATAACAAAATTTACCTCATTCTCTTCAATCTGCTTCAAGTATTCCTTTCCTCCTAGTAACATAGTTTTTGGATCAGTCTTCTTTCCTGGTACATCTTCTTCTTGCAAAGGCAACAACGTATGATTGACACCATCATTTCCAAACTTGTAGGTGTTCCTTTTCCCATCATGCATGGCTCCTCTGTCACATTGCCAAGGTCTTCTAAGCAATAGGTGACACACATCCATTGGCACCACATCACATACAATTTTATCTTTATACTTGCCCAGCTGAAATTCCACTTCAAACTATTCATTTACTAACAGTTGATGTCCCTTTTGTAGCCATGACACCTTGTAAGGTGTTGGATGTTTCATTGTCTTCAGCTTCAATTTCTCCACCACTTTTGTAGAGACCAAATTATCAGTGCTGCCACTATCAATGATCATCTGGCAACATTTCCCTTGGACTTTACACATTGTCCTAAATAAAGTCTTTCTTTGTGATGGTTCAACTACCTACTTTGTTGGCTTACACAAAACTTTATTAACTACCAAAGATTCCCCTCTCTCTGGTATATTTTCTTCTTCTGTCACTGCTACTGTTGTTTCCCCCTTAGCTTGAGCAACAATAGCATTCCTATTATTTGTTTTTGCTTTCTCTGGGCACTCAAAGGCTCTATGTCCCAGTTTGTTACATTTGTAACATCTTATTTCTCTTCCTCTTCCTCTGCCTCCTCTTCCTCTAGAAAAACTACCTCTACCTCTTGCATCACCTCCTGTGGGTGCATGCTGGGTTGAGCTACTGCTAGCTCCATCTTTAGGTGTTGTAGATCTTCCTCTACCACCTTGACTTCCCCTTCCTCGGAAAGTACCTCTCCCTCTGGTAGACTACTTCCTCATGATTTTTTCTTCAGCTTTCAATGCTATATGATAAGCTTCCTCTATTATTTTAGGAGACAATAGACTTATCTCATCTTGAATGTCCATCCTAAGGCCATTCACATATCTTGCCACCTTCTCATATGTATCCTCGGCTTCTCCAGCTCTTATGCTTACCTTGTAGAATTCCTCTATGTATTCTTTTACTGCCAAAGATCTCTGTCTAAGATTTTGCATCTGTCTGAACAAGGTTTGTTGATAATTACTTGGCAGAAACTTACCTCTTAACTTTGCTACCATCCTGCTCCAATTCTTGATTGGTTTCTTGCCAAGTCTCTTCCTTTCTGCCTGCACACCATCCCACCAAAGTGCTGCATGGCCTTTTAACTTGGTGACAACAAACTTTACTTTCTTCTCATCTTCTGTTTCTTCATAGTTGAAGAATTTCTCCATGCCATTAATCCAGTCTATCAATTCTTCTAGATTCAATGCTCCTTCATATATTAGAACCTTGGTCTTTGGACTAGCTATGGATCTCAATATTGACTTAAAGAACCTCATCTCAGGAGTAACTGCTATAGCTTCAACCTCAAGTTCACTAACATCTCCATCATCTATATTTATGCTTGTTGTTAATGCATCCAATCTAGCTTGCATTTGTTTCACAGCTTCCATTACTTCATCATTTGCAACAGTTCGTCCTCTTCCACCACATCCATGTCCTCGTCCTCTTCCAAATATAAAAGCCATATTAACTTTCCTTCTCCTGCTTCTGAGATTCAATTCAGTGTCAAAAGGGGGCTCTGATACCACTAATGGTGGCCTAAGTGTAGGCGATATGGACAAATGGCTGAAACCTGAGATAATTTCTTCTAATGCTAGCTAAATTTCTCCTTCTGCTTCCACTGGTGTATCAGTCATTTACTATTAAACTAGCTATTATAATAATTCCCTTGCTCCTTCATATAACCATTCTTCCTTTTTTAAATCACCCCAACCCTTGTTATCGAACATAAATCATACCATAGGCCTTGTTGCTTTTAAAACAATGGAAATGCATTGAAAATGAAATATAAACGGGCAGAGGGATTTCATTCCAAAGGAACAGAAATACACTATTGGCTCTTTATTATCACTATATTGTTAATTCAAAATAATTAACTATCGACGCTTTATATTTCAAACTATGCATTTGAAATGCAATTAACACTATTGACTGATTTTTATTCCAAAGGGCCAGAACAACACTATCAGCGCTTTAATATGGTGATTTCTCGATGCTATATGCAATGTGGCTATCGTCAATCGCTATCGACGATTCCAAAAGTCCACATAATAGGCTCCTCCCGCTCCAACCTTGCAATGCGATAACCTTGCGGACCCGTAAACTTATCATCCCAACTATATAGTATTTTGAGTCTGAGCTTATCGAGGGTTCGGACTTCGATGGTTCCACAGGTCTCTTCCACTCCACTTATGATTATGCGATGCAATAAAGGTTCGGACCCAATACGGGTATGAACCAGCTTTAATAATAATTCAGGTCTAGAACTACGTCCAGCTTAAGCCTTTTTCACGATTTCCCTATGTAAAGCTGAGTTTTATCTGTGGAACTTAACAATGCATTTAAGAAGAACAGTCATGCCAATATAAGGGAAAAACTATACCAACAAGCTTAATTCATGTATATGATAGGAAAATAAGGCCGAATCACCATTAACAAGGCTCAGAAGGAAAGAATTGCCATCAAATACATATGCAAATATACCAATTAACAGAGAACTGTAAATTCCTATGCACAAAGAGAATTCTTCAAGAACACAATGCCTCCGGGATCTACCCTCCAAAGTGCATCCTGTTATTTTATTTATAATTAATAGATAAAGCCTTCTCAGCCATTATCCTTTACAAAAGCTGGCTTTTGACATAAAGTGATTTAAAGCAATAAAGATATTACAGCTTATCATAAAGCGATTTATTACAACTTGATCTTATTCTTAATTCTATCGTTATCCTAAGCTAGAAAAGCATGAAAATCCATGGCTAAAGGACGCCACTCCTTTGCCTGTAGATTTTTTTGGATTTTTGGAATAAGTTTGAAGATTTTCCCTCCAAGTCACATGCTCCTGCATCATTTATTCAGCCCTACAATGCCCATTGTTTCGCTACACCATGAGAACTTCTCAGAGCTCACAGATTTTGTCAACGCATATGTAGTATTCTTCAAAGTGTCCACCTTTACCAGCAACACCTTTTTGTCTTCTATAATATCCCTCACAAAGTGATACTGAACATCAATGTGCTTTGTCTTTGAATGATATGTAGGGTTCTTTGCCAAGAAAATTGCACTTTGGCTGTCACAGTCTATCCTTATAGCTCCCTGTACTAACCCCATACTTGAACACAATCTCTGCAACCAAACTGCTTCCTTGCTTGCATGAGTGGCTGCCATGTATTCTGACTTTGTAGTTGATAGTGCCACTACAGATTGTTTCTTACTCATCCAACTGACTTCACCTCCAAATAGGTTAAACACATACCCACTTGTAGATCTTCTTTGATCCAACTCTCCAACCTAGTCTGCATCAACAAAGCCACAAATATACAACACTCTATCCAATCCTAGTCTTCCTTGGTAGCACAAACCATAATCACTAGTGCCACACAAATACCTAAAAACCCGCTTCACTGTTGTCCAGTGCTCCTTCCTTGGTTTTGACATAAACTTGCTCAATACTCCCACTGCATGTGCAATGTCTGGTCTAGTATATACCATCGCATACATCAGGCTACTGACTACACTTGCATATGAACACGGGACATGTCCTCTTCCTTTTCTTATGTCTTGGGACACTATTCAGAAGATAACTTTACACCTACAAGAATAGGAACCTTCACAGGTTTACTATCCTGCATATTAAACCTCTGCAATATTGTCTCAACATACTTCCTTTGGTTTAACCAGAGCTTCCTCTTTGTCTGATCTCTTTCAATTTCCATGCCCAAAATATAGTTTGCAACACCAAGATCTTTCATGTCGAATTTGGAGGACAAATGGGTCTTCAAATCCTAGATAATTTCTTTGTCATTTCAAACCAGCAACATATCATCCACATACAAGACCAGATAAATAACACAGTCACCAACTAATTTAAAATACACATAGTGATCTTCTTTGCTTCTGGTGAAGCCAAGTCCCCGTATAAATGTATCAATTTTCTGATACCACATCCTTGGTGACTGTTTTAACCCATACAGAGACTTATTTAACTTGCATACCAGTTCTTTCTTACCCTTCACCGCAAAACCTTCAGGTTGCTTCATGTAGATCTCCTCTTCCAAATCCCCGTGAAGAAATGTTGTCTTCACATCCATCTTTTCTACCTCAAAATCAAAAGCAATAGCAACATATAAAAGTAATCTAATAGAAGTTACCTTGGCAATAGTAGAAAAAATGTCACCAAAATCAATTCCCGTCACCTAGGAATAACCTTTCTCTACCAACCGAGCTTTGTATTTCTCCACCTTTCCTTCTGCATTTGTCTTCTTCTTGAACACCCATTTGCTGCCAACGGTTTTCCTTCTAGCCGGCAACTCCACCAGATCCAAAGCCTCATTTTTGTGCAAAGACGTCATTTCATCAACCATGGCCTCTTTCTAGAGTTTTCCATCCTCTGAATCTATTGCTTCCTTCACAGTTCTGGCATCATCATCAGTAATAGATAAAGCAAAAGTTGAACAAAAAGTAGATGGACTATACCTTTCTGGCTGCCTTCTTTCTCGAACTGATCTTCTCACACTCAGAGTTTGTGGCTCTTCATCTTCTGATTCCTCCTCTGCTTAGAGTCTAATTCTTCCTCCTTTAGCTCAAACTATATCTTCTCAGATTCCTTTGGTTGGACTTCATGTTTAATAACATCTTTCACCTCTCTAAACACCACATATCGGTTGTATACAACCTTCCTTGTCACTAGGTTCCAAAGCTTATAACCCTTTAAACCATCCTTATACCCAATAAAGATGCACTTTTCAGATTTACTATCCAACTTGGTTCTTTTCTCCTTTGGAACATGTACATATGCATCACATCCAAATACCCTTAGATGTGAAAGAGAAGGTTTCTTACCAGTCCATACCTCTTGTGGAGTCTTATCTTCCAATGATGATGAAGGTGATCTGTTGACCAGGTAACATGCAGTCTCCACCACCTCTACCTAGAATTCTTGTCTTGACCCGACACCACTGAGCATGCTTCTTGTCCTTTCCATCAACATCTTGTTCATTCTTTCTGCAACTCCATTTTGTTGAGGTGTATATGGAGTAGTATTTTTTTATGTTGTACCACACTTCTTATGGAATTCTTCAAATTCCTTACTGCAAAACTCTCCACCGTTATCTGTTTTCAACACCTTTATCTTCTTCTTTGTCTGGTTTTCCACCGGAGCCTTAAATTCTTTAAACCTGTCAAAGACTTTAGATTTCTTCTTAAGGAAATATATCCATGTATTCCTTGAGAAGTCATCTATAAATGATACATAGTACATAGACTTACCCAATGATGGAACCTTCACAGGTCTAAACACATCACTATGCACAAGCTCTAATATATGTTTCACCCTCTTACCACCAAAGGGGAAACTCACCCGCTTCTGCTTCCCATATACACAATTTTCATAGAAATCAAAATCTAGAGAGCTATTACTCATACCTTTACCATGAAGTATTCGAAGGCCCTTCTCTCCAATATGTCCAAGACTTTGATGCCACAACGTGGTCTTCTCTCTAGAGACCACTATATTTTCTGCTCCACTTTCAGGAACCATAGAACTGTTGCACCCATCAATAATAGTGCTACTTTGTAGCTTGTACAGAGTTCCAATCCGAACTCCTTGCATCAATACCAGTGCTCCCCGAACCATTTTGCAGGTATCCTTCTCGAACACTGTTTTTACACCTACATCATCCAACTTGCTTACGGAAGTTAGATTTCTGGCCAATGCAGGAATATGCATAACACACAAAAATGTTCTAACCCTTCCACCTTGCAACTTCAACTTTACCTTTCCGCGACCAATGATTCTAGCCTTCCTGTCATCCCCCAAGAAGACATCACCACCATCATATTTCTCACACTCACAGAACCACTCTTTATGGGGAGTGAAGTGAAAGGATGCACCTGAGTCAATCAACCATGCCTCATGATCAACATGTGTACTTGAAGAAGCCAAGTACACATCCCCACCTTCATCTAAGGTGGTTTTTTCCTCTGCAGAAGGAGCATCATCAGATCTCTTTCCTTTGTCAGGAGCTTTAGATTTACAATCCCTTTTGTAGTGCCATTCCTTTCCACATTTCCATCACACCACCTTTACAGTTTTTCTGAAGATTTAGATCTCCCTCTAGATTTAGATCTCCCACTCGATGAATTATTTTTGTTTATGTTCTGGGACCATCCTCGTACAAACAAGGCATCACCATTCTGTCTCTACATATTTTTCTATCTCATCTCCTACATCAGCAAGGATGAGACTATTTCATCAAATTGCACGGCAGTTGCATTGCTACCTATTGCAATAACCAGATTATCCCACGAATATGGTAGAGAACACAACAAACAAGTGCACTTATCTTCATCTGAAATTTTAATATCAATAGATAATAACTGACTTACTACAGTATTAAATGCGTTCAGATGTTCTGTCATCGAGTCTCCATCTTTTATTCTCAAGTTATACATCTTTTTCCATAAGAACAGTGTATTTACCAGAGACTTAGATTGGTACAAAGTCCCTAACTTGTCCCACAAAGCCTTCGCCGTAGCTTCCCCTGATACATTCAACAACACTGAATCTGAGACACACAATCGTATTGTGCTCTTAGCCTTCCGATCCAACTTCTTCCATTCTTCATCGGACACTCCCGTTGGTTTAGTGCTGGATCTACTGCCACCCACTGATCTTTATCCACCAACAGCTCCTCCATCTTGAGTTTCCATAACTCAAAACTCTATCCATTAAATTTCTCGATCTCTATCTTTCCACTGCTTGCCATCATCTTTCACCACCAAAATCGATCCCGCAAATCTCCCACTGAACAGGGTCTACCACAGGCCTAAGCAAAACCCCTCAGCAACAAAGGTGTCCCCTTGAAGCCAAAACAACTTTGATACCAAATGTAGGTTTTAACCCCATACAGAAATTACCTACATACAAATTCTAAAACACAGAAAATAAACAATCCGAGAGCATAACACATAAAACACATATACACAGAGATTTCCCCTGGATCCCAAAACCAGGACTACCAGCTTGATTTTTCATTATGTTCCTTTCAATATTACAATACATATTTATACATACCGAAGCATATAATACCATGGACCGAAAACCACCATGTCCAAAACCATGGACCAAAAATTATCGCATCCAAAACCATGTGCAAAAAATCATGCTCAAAACCATAGGTAGGTCCGCCCAACCTAATTTAGGGTCCAAAAACAAAAGTTCCCGCAGCGTTGCCCAAGACCCCATAGAGTGGGGTTACCTACACCCCTCAAACCCCCCGTGATCCCCCCCGATACGCAATCGGCGCAACGAAGGGGGGACTCCACCCCCCTTCTAACCCCTGGTTAACTACGTGGGCTAGTCGTAGAAAGAATATAACATAACCCAACATACACTACCACATATGATTCATCTCTTCTAAATTCCTAATCACCTCCTGCCCCAAAGCTCTGAATCTATGTCCCATGTCTCAATCCTTTTTAATTATACAAAATGGTTACATTGCTTGTAATAAGGGGAACTAGACAGGGGTTGTCACAAACCCTACCCCCTTGGAGGAACATCTCAGTGTTCTATATTTGAACACAAAAGAAAACATTCTTTAAACGAAGCATAAAATCTCTATGAGCTTTATATATACAACTCATGTACAATTATTTACAAAATATTTACATTGCTTTAACCAGTGAACAAAAATGTATATATTGTCTACACATATCAACCATTTAGTGGTGATTGTTAACTTGAAACTAACAACAATCATAAAGATCTTTTATTAATCAATTTTATATGTAAATGCAAGTAATAATGCTTGATAAAAGATTTACACATATTTTATTAGATTCTTGACACAAAATTGTTTTTATCAATATAAATAAATTATTTTTTAATCTAAAGATGTAATAATTAATGGGATATATAATTCAATATATCATTTTATTAGATTAAAATAAGTTTGGAGAAAATAACCAACAATTTCTTAAATTAAAATATATAATAATATAAATAATTTTTTAAACTAATAACAATATATATCATAAAAATAATTAGAATAAATTTTAAAAAATTAAACCTCAAATCATATATCTTTCAAATATATTTTTCTTAACTTTATTAACCATAGGAAATCTTTTACATAAACAAAATTGGAGTCCAACGAGACTTTATCTCTACAATTAAAATGATTAGAGTCCACACTTTTACTTCAAAATGATTAGCTCTGTATATGTTCATTGACAATAAGTTTGGAGAAAATCGCAAACAATTTCAAACACTTTTACGTGAGAAGGAAATGTGGAATTACAGCCGCAAGGATTGTTATACAATTTTTGAAGAAAAAAATTAGAATGAAACCTTAGATTAAAGGTCTCTATAAAATGTATTTTTAAAAATTTAATAGGATAAACATTTTATAAATTTAATAGGATAAAGTGAATATTTTATTTTCAGTATTTTAATTAATTTTATTTTATAGTATTGAATATAATTAAATGTTTTATGATATAATATGTAGATATACTTGAAATAATATTTGAATGAATTATTAATAATAAAAATATGTTTTTTTTGAAAAATCATAAACTCAAATTTAGAGAGTAGAGTATGTACAAGATTATTACAGGGATTTCTTGTCTAATAAATAAGGGTATATCATATACTAATTTGGTGTTTAACTGGATTTTTTTTTATTTTTTATTTTTTTCTTTTGTTTTTAAATTAGTGGAAAACTCTCTTAATATAGGATCAATTCTGTTTGTCACCGCTATAAACATTAGATACGCCACCCTATTACTAAAATGAGTATAAATTAATTAAAACTATCAAACCAAAAACCTTATAATATTTTACATAACATATTTTACTATTTTTCTAAATAACCTAGACCCTTAAAGATAATTAGAATAATAAAATAAAATAAAAAATAAAAAATCACAACATAATATTTTTAAAATCAACCATCATCCTCATTCTCATAAGTAATAATAATAAATAAAATAATATAAAATTATCTGAAATTTATACTTTTAATATATTTTTTTTTTCCTAATTGAAATATATATAGATATACACTTCATATAAATTTATAATAAATATAAATATATAAGATAATTTATTATTTATTTTAATTAATTTGATAACCAATTAAATCTTAACCTAATGAAAATAAATGATTAAAATGAGTTTTTAAATATACTTTATTATTTATATACAATAAATTTACTAAAAATGTATATTTTTTAATATGTTGACTTTTTCAATAAATTAATTTTCTATATATCTAAATAAAAATGGTTGAAAAAGGTTTAAATTTTAAAAATATAATCATATTGATATGTGTGTTGATTTGAAATATTAATAATTATGAAGTGGATGGTAGAGATTTAACTTCAATAGAATATTTTTAGTAGTAGTCACATACCAAAGGTGCAGATTTATCTCAAAAATAGTTATGTCTTTCTCCTCATTTTAATTAAATTGATTAATATTAATTAAAAATATCATATATGTTTTTTTAATCTTTGGTCATGTGAAATATATTATAAAGTGTGTGTTTTGATGTTAATAATGATGGATATTTATCAAATTTTACTAGCCATTTAATTTATATGTGTACACCAATTTATACCCTGTTAATTTAACCAATAATTTTTATTTATTTATTCATTTATTTTTTATCCAAACATAATTAATGAAAAAGAACTTTAAAAAAAAAGAATATTTTATTGTAAATATAAAGTTTTTTATTTTTATTTTTAATGTAAACATGTTTTCAAAAAAGTCTTATACATTGATCTCCTAAAACAACAAATAAAATATGAATTTTAAAAACTATATAACTTTCTCAATAATATAGCCTGGTTGTAATATTTGTTTTTTTTATCTATATAAAAAATTTGGATTCATTGCTGGTGAGCTCCAGTATTGCAGCAATAATGCTACAACTCCTCGGACTCCCTTCTTTACTTTTATTAACCCGGTAGTTCGTAACAAACTTAGAAGCGACGGTGCTGTATGCACAAGTACTAGCTCTTGCCGCAGCTATCACTTGGTCAGCTGGCACAAGTCCGCTAGGGGCTCAAGCCAACTTCTATGGGCTCTGAGAAGAAGCTTTTTAACCGATGGACGAAAGCTAATTTAAAGAAGGCTGATCTACTTGCAGAAAGACATTGAAAAGCTAAAAGAAAACACAAACCCTAGCAAACCCTAATTCTACCAGCTAACCCTATTGATGTAAGGAAGAGGATGCAAGCTACTGAAAGGACTGCCATTGACTTCTAGGAAGGTAAATACATGTATCTAAGCTACTTCTACAGTAACATATGAAAAAACATCTTTTTGTATTTTTGAATAAGTTGCCAGAGTTATTATGCATATGATTTGACTTTTTTTGGGATGTCCAGAGGTAGATGGGCGAGAGGAAATGCTTGGGAAAGGTCAAGAAGATTCAGAGAGGGCCTAAGGGGTCCCTAACACCCTTCCATAGAGTTTCACCGAGTTTGGCTATCAAGAAACCTCATTCGTGAGCCTCTACAAGAAGTCTGCAGGGGTTCTACAGGATGTTTGTGATTTTCTACAGGATGTCTATAACTTTCTACAGGATGTTCAGAAATGAGGCTTTTGGTGGATGAATGGAGAGGGATAGGTGAAGGAGTGAGTGTGGAGGTAGGGTGAGGGCTGGAGATGGTCTAGGACTTGGTGGATGGAGTTGTGGACAAGTGTAGATGGCCGGATTTGGTTCAAAGAAGGCTAAAGCAATGTTACACACAAAACTAGGGTTATGGGAGCAAATGGTGAGCGGGAGGCAAGGATGCTAAGTAGAGGGCTGTGTGGATGGTGTTGATGGAGAATAAACAGATGAAGGAGTGGTACAGGTGCTCTGCAAGGCGTTTTTCCAACTACTCCAATTAAGACTTGTAAATTCAAAAACCTAATTGCGATGACCTAATCTGCTAGCTGCCAGTAAAGAGAATGAACAGAAGTGTGACCTGCAATGAAACCATGTATTTTAACTCATGCAACTAAGCAAACGAAAGTCTAAACTTGTAACCAACTTCTACACATGAAAATCAAACACTAGCGATTGCATGGAAAAGCAAAATCCATGTTTTTGTGGGTAGCAAAGTTATCCTGATCCCAACTCCAGATCCTACTGAAGGAGAGGTGAAACCAGAGATGTTTGATGGCCCTTTTCTTGAAGCTTTTTCCTGTTAACAACCTATCAACAAAATCTGAGCATTCAAAAGTCTATCTAACCATTAACAGTGACCTAGTTAATCAGCAACCTTTAACCTACTTAACAGAAATGTTTTTGCAAATGCATAAAGAACAAATAACAATACATAAAGGAGGCCTTAGCACTCGGGTTGGGCCCAACCCCAAGAGCTGTGGCACCTATAAAGAACTCAGATCTGATGCCAAGTAAAGTTGCTTCTCATTATTCAAAAATAACCATCATATGAAAGCTGTACAGCAGTAGCTACAATAAAACAGGCTGAGCAAAAGTGACAGCACTATAGTGCAGAAATACCAATAGTTCCAAAGAGTAAACTACGAAGGCTGAGGCCTTCCTATTTGTACAATATGAGGGGGCTAGCAGCCCTCCTAGATTCAAAGGACTCGGCTGTCCCAATTGCTAGTGAACAATCACTCCTCCAAAAACTGCTTGGCTGCCTTTAAAACTCGTTTTGGTGGCCTGTGGAGCTCGGTGTTGAGGGTGTAGATTTTGAGGAAGGCCATTTAATGCAAGAGACAACCTCCCTATGAATCCTCACCTCAAGCTTGGCTGTCAGCAGACCCATGATTGCTTGGTTTTGCTCCAAAATTTGTCCAAAAATCCTGAAATAACCACGTATTAGCCTCCTAGGTAGAGTGACCACCATTATTCATTCAAATAACATAAACATACTAGAAAAACATGCATAATCTATGAAAAATGGATGATTGAACAAGGACAATTAGGCAAAATGAGCCCATTAGGTTACCCAATTTGGGGGTTCATCATCACCCCCCCGCTGAATCGGTTGCTCATCCTCTGAGCAACTAGTCTAGCTCATCATCTTTTATGGCTTTGATCGCCTCCCTCACGTCCCAAGCCTCTGCTGTGATATCCTCTTCCCGGTCGTGGAATCCTACCTTCCTCTACACTTCCTCCCATTGTCTACCTTCCTCCTCTTCCTTCACTCCTTCTAGCAATCCCAGAAGTAAAGTAGGACTGAATTTCAAGCCAATCCAATTGGCCTACAAGTTCTGGATCAACTGTTTGTAGAGAGGTACCCTTGCCAAGGCCTCACTCATCCTAGTGGGAGAGTGGTATTCCTTTATCTTCAGGCTGTGAGGCAGTGTGTTCCACCACCTCGTGCAGGCATGCATACAGTTTTCTCCCAACAGTCTCTCCATGTCCTCAAAATGGGCAATGGCTTGAGCCTGTTGCTCAATGTATTTCGGTAGATCCTGAGGACTGTTGGCCAAGTGCTGGTGGGCGCTTATCACTGTTGATGGGTCATCTGGCTCTGCTCTGATCATGAGAGGCTCACTGAGCTCTTTGCTTATGATACTACGGACCTCTGCTGCTCTCTTCTCCTCATTGCTCATCCAAGAGGCCATGGCCATAAGCTGGACATCCCCTATCACCGTGTTAGGGTCCCATGCATTCATGTCCGAAAGGGCAAAGTTGTGCAGGTAGAACTCTGATCATTTGGCCCTATCCTCGGATGAACTACTGCCACATAGAGCTACAAACTGATGATAATCTTGAAAAGGGGTGATGCCCCTTTGAGCCAAGGTATTGATTTGAAACTGTAACCATTGGTCCTTGAGGTAAAGGGCATAGGATTTGGCAGGCTGCCTACACTGCAGAGCTTCCATTGCCCAGCTAGCCATGCAGGCCAGTTGGGCCTCATTTTCTTGCAGCTGCTGTTTTAGAGAATGTATCTGTAATTCTTGTTCCTGTAGTTGTTGGTTCAGTGCCTCAATTTCAGTCTGTGTTCCTTCCTTTCTTTGCTGTTCATAAGGGGTATCTATGGCTGTTGTGGGCCCCTCCTGTTGCTCTTTTCCCCCCAAGATGTGAGGCACGTCTTCCTTCCTCTGTCCCTGTAATTGTAGATTTTGTCTAAGCAGCTCATTTTCTTCCTGTAGCCTAACCCGCTGGCTGCTCTCCACATGTCATACTAGAGCCAATTCCCTCCTTGCCTCTTTGAGATGTTCCTCCAGAGGACCTATATCTGCCACACCCTTGGACTTAGCAATTTTCATCCAAGTGTGGGTCCTCACTCTCTCTTCCTCTAGTGCAAGGAAGAATGGCACTGTGAATTTCTGGGGAATGATCTTTCCGGCCTCCAAGAAGTTATAGTAGGAGCCCAAGCTGGGCTGGGGGCTAGGTTCCATAATTTGCTCGACCTCTTCTTCCTTCTATGGTGATTTGGCTGCCTCACCTTCCATTTCTTCGGTCTCCTTCAGTCTAGCCAATGTTTCCTGTAGAATAGTTTCAGCATCCTGTAGAGAGGTTTTTGTGTCCAACATTTTCATCCTCTCCCTCTAGGTGGATGTCTTCGGGCTTCCCCGTTCATAAGTGATGGCTGCCTTGGAGGGGGACCTCTCCCTTGGTGTGGTAGGGGTGTTGAAAATGGTGATTGGTTCTTTGGATGGTGGTTGGGGTCTGCCGGTTTTAATTCTTACACTTCTTCTTGCCTTAAAGTATAGGGGAGGCTCCCTCTTTCACTTTTCCTTCTGCTTGGGGGATGTGCTTAGGGTGGCCAGCACAGTTGTTGCCTCCCTAGCTAAAATCTCGGCTGATTTCTCCTTCTGCTGCCCTTTCCCCAGACTTCCTGTAGAAAGTCCTGTATTGGCCGTTTTCTGGCTTCCTGTAGAAGCAGTTTTTTGACTTCCTGTAGAAATAGTATGATGGCTTCCTGTAGAACTAGTTTTCCCTGATTTGGCTTGCTTGGTTGGGGGTGCCTTCTCTTTGACTTGTGCTGTGGTTTCCTTGGGTGTGCCTTTACTTGTTTGTACCTTTTCAGTCCTCTCTGCCTGGGTTTGCAACCGCTTCTCCCTTGGCGTTTGTGTTTTTACTCCCCTCATAGCTTTGGCCTCAGCAGCTTGTCCCTTTTCTTTCTTTTCCTCTTGCCTTTCCTGTGGCTTTTCTTGTGATGGCCTGCCCTGGGTTTTCTTACCCTTAGCTTCCTTACCATTAGCTTTCTTCTCTGCCTCAATATGCTCCTTCTCCTCACTGTTGGATGAAGTGAGTTCTTTTGCCAAAGTCCGAATATCATCATCCTTGGACATATTGCAGAAAATCTCCCAGGAGATAGGGACAGTATAAGTATGGAGGGCATATTCTACGAGGAGCTTGATAAGCCCATGATGAGACAGCTAGTCTGGTGTCCCCTCCTTCAGTTTTGTGCCACACTCAATCAATGACTGTAGGAGGAAGTATGGGATGCTCAATTTTTGTTCTGAGGGCAAATCCATCTTATGCCTGAGCTCGGTTAACAAGCGGAAGTGATAACCATACACAATACTAAATCGCCCCTCACAGGTAATATATTTCATAATTTGAAGGCTGATCTCGCTCCAAAATGGCTGAAGGCTGGCTCTCCGGACCCCATTCTTATCCTCTGAAAACTGTTCTTCTGGGAGGAAAAATTCCTTTTTGGCCTTCTGGCCCAATTTCCTTTCCTCTTTATCCCACGGTATCCCCAATGGCAACTCTGTGACCCAACTAATGAGTTGTGGAGTGAGTTTGAAGGTCAATCCTCTGAACTTTACAGTGGCCAGTGTTTTTGATTTGGGCTGCAGGGACCTTAGGAACTCCTCTGTTATTTCATCATCGTGACCTTGAATTCTATCACAGAAGGTCATCCACCTTGCATGGGTAAACAGGTCTACCACCTCAGGAGTTTCTCTCAACTTCTTGGAATCTGAGGGTTCCTTTCTAATAAACCCTCCTGGCATGGTGGAAATACTCTGTTTTTGGCTTGAGCTCTGGGTAGAATGGAAATTCGGATATGGTTTCCTCCTTGACTCTCAGGACAGGGTTTCTCTGCTGGGTGTATCTCCCCTTTCCCTAATTTTCTGGTTATAATACTGCTGCCACCAAAAACTCGGCTTGTCAAAAGGAATTAAGCTCTCACAGACAGAGTGCAGAGCTAATTTCCACACCAACCATGTAACAGTCACAAGAAATTTTATATGTGCACAGGTGAGCCTCACAGTGTTTTATTGTTATAATGGGGAGAGTTTATTAACGGGAACCATGGAGGTGAACATGACGCAACGCCATTTAAAAGAAAATATGTGTATCATATAAGCAAACCACCATTCTTGACCCAGAGGCAGACTGGTTTCAATTTTCCCACTTCAAACAAGCTAGTTCACCACCTTTCGAAAATTAAGCATGGGGATGGCGTGTTCGAGCCTACCTCTCTTCGAAATTTCGAATTCCGACGCAATAGACACAGGTTTCTCTACTCCGAGAGCCTTCGCTGTGCTTCCTGTAGATCTCCTTCCTGTAGAGAGCTTCTATTGCTTCTGGAGGACGTCACGGCGCTGCGGAGCAAGTTTGGGACGCAGGAAGAGTTTGAATCGCGGCAAGAACTCGGGCTAACGAACTACAGAGGAGGAGGACGCTCACGTTGTTGAGAAACCGGTTGTAGGCGTAAATGACAGTGGTTGATGTGTGTGCTCTGGCTGAATGATTTTGAAATACGGCGCAATTCATGGCGCGGGGGGTGATGTGTCCAGGCCAAGCCGTTAGACAACGTCACGGTCATCATTCCTCGGCATGTTTCTGACCGCCAATATCTATCTCCGCCATTACCCGCCGTCATCCTTGTGAGTCCACCGATTTCACTGCAAATCTGCTAATCTCCTGACTAGACACTTCCCACGTGTAGGTTCCACGTCCTTCCGGCAGAATCAAGCGTAACCATGCTCGTTCGGATCCCACGAGACAATTCTACTGGCTGTGGGTGGCCAGTTGACTGGCCATTGCATTCGTTCAATCCGCCCATTCACAGATATGCAATGTTCATAGTATAGCTTATGTAATTTGATGAAATAAGGTTAGGCACTTATCTGGGGTGACCGCGGACGTGTTTCGCAGGTTTTTGGACGTGAAGCAATGGCTTTGCTCACTGCTGCTTCGTGCATAGGCGTGTGAATTCCCTCGTTCATTTGTTGATGCTGGATGCAAGGCTTTCAGGACCCGGTCCTCTGGTGGTGAACGTTGCATGCACGGCCCCGTCTGTTCTCAGCTATTGAGGAGGTGTTCATATTTACGCGGAGCTGGTTGCATGCCTCCTGTGTTGATTTCAACTGCTCCTGACTCCATAGTGTGTATTCCAGGCAGATCAGCTGCTACAGGATTCCTGTAGGACATCCTGTAGCTGCTTCTCCTCCTGGGCTGCATACTGAAACGGGCACGGCTACAGTCACGGATGAAGGGTCCCATTGGAGCTTTTGGCAGGTAGAGTGTGCGGGCCTTCATGTATTTGATTTGTCCCTTGAAAAAAAAATGGTGATCTGAGGAAAACAGGACTTTTTTGCATGACTGTGCACGAGTACAAGACCAAATTGTGGTAATGGCAGAGGAAAGAGGGGAAACAGGTGATGAAAGGAACAAAGGGGTGGTTGCAGGCCTCACCAACAAATTTCAAGTCTTAAATCCTCCTCCAGAATCGATTTTGGCTTGTCCAAAGGTTCTACAGGATGTTTCCTGTAGAAATGCAGAACTTCCTGTAGAAAGCCCTGAAACTTCCTGTAGGAGGTTGAATCTTGACCCGAATGTGTCCAAATCCTGGAAAAAGTGTGTGGCCATGGAGGGAGTGTCGATGAGGATGCCTGGTAGCTTGGGATGGACCCCTGTCCTTGATTTTCACGACCCCCTTTATCTGCATTATATCCCTGCAACCTGCAATAAATCAAAGATCAGACCTGTTTTTTTTCTTTCTTTCTTTCTCCTTTTTCCTTTTTTTTTTCTTTTTTTTGAGAGATAGCAGGGGCGCCTCTATGAGGTTTTCACCCCCACTATCTGCCCTGGGCACCTCAAAGAGGTTTTCACCCAAGGATCTTTTTTATTCCATTTCTTTATTTTTTTAAGAGACAGCAGGGGCGCCTCCATGAGGTTTTCACCCTCACTGCCTGCCCTGGCCACCTCAGAGAGGTTTTCGTCCAGGGATCTTTTTATTCCTTTTTTTTTTTATGATCAAGGTGTGGCCAGAACAGAGGCAGAACCCTGCTCTATTACCAGCACTGATTTTTCCACAGTTTCAATGAATTCCTGCCTCGAGAGGGGTTTCTTGTAGATTTTCAGTCGATGTCCATTGACAAGCATGGGGATGGCCTCTTCATCAATGGTCCTGATAAGGACTGAACCATTGTCATTACATTTCTCCACTGTATATGGTCCTAACCATCTTGTCCTCAGCTTCCCTTTGAAATCCTTGTATCTTGAGTCATACAGCAGCGCCCAATCTCTAGGCTGGAATTGCTTTTCATTAAGGTGTCAGTCATGCCATATCTTCCTCTGGAGTTGAACTACTTCTGAGTGGAGGAGGGCCTGCATTCTTTATTCATCTAATCCATTCAGCTGCAACAATCTTTCACGTTGAGCATGGTTGAGATCCAGGTCCATCTGAGCTTCCACCCTCAATGTATTGTACTCGAACTCTATGGACAGCAAAGCTTTCTTCCTGTAGACCAGCTCATAAGATGTGAAATCGGTTGTGGTCTTCCAAGTGGTGTTGTAGGCCCAGGTGGCCTCAACCAGGCGATTTGCCCAATCCTTTCTGCTGCTGCTCACAACCTTGGTCAAAATCCCTTCCAATGCTCGATTAGTGACTTCCACCTGCCCATTTTCTTGAGGATGATAGGGGGTGGAAGTCTTGTGCTTGATCTTGTGATGAGCGAGCAAATCTTCAATCAGGTTGGAGGTGAACTGGCTTCCTTGATCTGTGACTAACTCTCTTGGGTAGCCAAACTTGTAGAAGATATTTTCCCTCAGAAACTCAGCCACCTTTTCTTCTGTTACTGCTTTGATTGCCTTCGTTTCTGCCCACTTGGTCAGATAGTCGGTGCACACAATGATGTAAGACTGTTGCTTTGAAGGAGGGTTGATAGGACCCACAAAATCCATGCCCCACTTCTCAAATGGCTCGAAGGTCACTTGAGGTTGGAGAGGCATTTCATCTCTTGGAGTCGGTTTCCCCATCCTCTGACATCGGTCACACTGGCTGATGTACCTTCTGACATCTTGATGAAGAGTAGGCCAATAGTAGCCTGCCTGTAGAATTTTGCAGGCAGTCATTTTTGCCGCAAAGTGGCCTCCACAAGGTCCATCATGACAGGTTAGGAGGATGTCAAAGACTTCCTCCTCCCTAACACAACGTCTCAAGATCTAATCTAGGCCAAGCTTAAACAAGTTGCCCCTGATCCAGGTGAATGGGGCGCTCTTCCTTATGATTCTGCTCTTTTCTTTTGAGGACAGATGCAGATGGAACTGTGCCGAGACCAAGTAATTTTCTATATCAGCAAACCATGGAGAGAGTACTGAGATAGAAAATAGATGTTCATCTGGCATCTGGTCATCCACTATTCCTTCTTCACCTGCAGGCAAGTCCAATCTAGACAAGAAGTCAGCAACAACATTTTCCTTACCTGGATTGTTGACAATCATCAAATCAAATTGTTGTAACAAAAGTAACCATCTAATAATACGAGCATTGACATCGGGCTTATTCATTAAGTATCTAATCGTAGCATGATCAGTGTGTACAAATGTTTGATAACCGGTGATGTAGTGTCTGAACTTGTTTAGGGAATGGACTATGGCCAAGAACTCTTTCTCGGTTACAGTATGGTTCATTTTTGCCTTGGACAGGTTTTTGCTAACGAAGTATATGGCATATGGGAGTTTCTCCTCAACTTGTCCTAAGGCTGCCCCTATGGCTTTGTTCGAGGCATCAGTGTGGATGTGGAAAGGTAGGGCCCAGTTTGGACCTCTCAAGATTGGGGTAGACACCAGCTTTTCTTTCAACTCATCCAGTGCCCCTTGACAATTGTCAGTCCATTTAAACTAAACATCTTTCCCTAAGAGGCCAAACAATGGCGAGGCTAGCTTGCTGAAGTCTTTAATGAATCTTCGATAATATCCTGCTAGGCCTAGGAAACTCCGAACATCTCTTACCTTTTGAGGAGGTGGGACCTTTTGGATGATAGAAATTTTATTAGGATCCACCTGTAATCCTTGGCGAGAAATGGTATGTCCTAGCACGGTCCCTTCAGTCATCAGGAATTCACATTTTTCAGGACTAAGGGACAGGTTCATCTCAATGCACTTGGTTAGAACTTTTCCCAAATTGGTCAATGCTTCTTGGAAGTTGGACCCATAAGGAGTGAAGTCATCCATATAGATTTCTACCGAATCATGGACCAACTCAGAAAAGATGCTCAATACTGCTCTCTGGAAAATGTCAGGAGCGTTGCATAGCCCAAAGGGAAGGACTCGATAGGCAAAGGTACCCCAAGGACAGGTGAAGGTGGTTTTATCTTGGTCTTCCGGGCTGATTTGGATCTGGTTATACCCGCTGAACCCATCTAGGAAAGAGAAGAACTTCTTCCCTACCAGTCCATCCAACACCTGATCTATGAAAGGCAAAGGGAAATGGTCCTTCTTAGTGGCTTTGTTAAGTTCTCAGTAATCTACACAGATTCTCCACTTCCCGTTCTTTTTGGGCACAAGCACTAGAGGCGAAACCCACTCACTGTCGGAGATAGGATAGATGAATCCTGCATCCAACAATTTTTGCAATTCTTCTTTGACAATGTCCTTAAGGGCTGGATTCATTCTCCTCTGAGGCTGCCTGACTGGTTTACAATCTTCTTTAATATAGATGTGATGGGTACAGACTGAAGGATGGACTCCTTTCATCTCCTTATAGTTCCAGGCGAAAGCATCTAAATGATTGTTCAGTAAGCTACACAGCTCCTTCTCCTGGGAAGGGGATAGGGAGGAGCCGATCTTTAAAGTTCTTCCATGACCAAACTCCACATTCTTAACTCTGGGAGAGGTTGGATCGGTCACACAGAGGTCCACCGAGGTGCTAGCTTGGGTATCCTCTACCAATTTCTCTAAGGACAATGCACTGGGAGGTGGATTTTGAATCAAGGTCTCAATCAAATCATCCTCGGTTTGAGGACCTCCCCTAGTGGTTTCTATTGTGCACAAGGGTGTAGAGTAGACCTCATCCTCATCTCCTTCTTCCAGCCAAAGTGGTAAGTCATGTTCTAGCAGAGGCTGGGCAGGAGGGTATAGGACTAGCTGCTTGGACATAGGACCATTTTTGATGGTCATGTTTCCAGCTTGGCAACTGATGTAAGCATCTGCAGTGGCTAACCAAGGCCTTCCCAAAATGAGGGGGTATCCAGTAAGCTTTGCCTTTGGTTGAAGGACCAAGAAGTCCGCAGGATACTCCCAAGAGTCAACAGAGACCAAGACATCCTCCACAATCCCTTCGGGAGTCACGGTGGAGCGATCTGCCAACTGCAGGACTGTCGAAGTCTTCCTTAAGGAACCCTGAAGGTTGAGTTTAAGCATGGTGTCCCTGGTCATCACATTAATGGCAGCCCCTAGATCAATCAAGGTATGGGGGATAATGGTGCCATTGATGTGTACATCAACTACAGACTCCCAGGGTCCAAATACTTTGGACAGATTACTTGCCCCAACATTAGATCAGACAGTTGTCTTATGACATTGATAGTTGAGGCATCTCTCTTTCTCCTGCCTGGGTGCCTGAAACACTTCTCCTTAATCAATTTGTTGTATATCGGTACATCTTTGATGGCCTGGAGAAGGGGTATTTTCACACACAACTATTTTAGTTCCCCCAGAAGTTCAGTCTCCTCTGGGTTTGGTTGTGTGGTTACTGTTAGTCGCTCAGGAAAGGGTGGAATGGCTTTGGGTTCACTTTCCTGTTTCTCTTCCTTGTCCTCTGGGGGAGGAGGTTGGCAATTTGGAAGGGTCTTTCCGGATCGCAGGTTGATCTCCTGGATCTCCACAGCATAGGTAGGACATGTTGTCTCCCCAGTGTATACCTGCTGGGCCTGTCGGTTGTTGGGGTTCGGGTTCGGTTGGGCAGGCATCTGGGGTTGTCTTAGAGGAGCAAGAGGTAATGGTTGTGGTTGAGCCGGTGGTGGAGGCAGAATGGCGGGAGGAGAGTTGTATTGGGGCCTCCACCCCGGTTGAGGTGCATTCCACTGAGGCTGTGGCTGGACATGTGAGTGAAACGAATGAGCAGTGGGTTGAGTATGGTATTGAGGTGGATAAGACCACGGAGGAGGTGCAGACCAGGAAGGATGAGCAGGGGGACCCCAAGAAGGCATGTGAGCAGATTGGTTGGGGCTATAATAAGCTTGGGATGTCCCTTGCATCCCTTGCTGGTAAGGTCTGGGTCCATGCGGTCTCCTTTGGTTGAGGAAGTAGAGAGGTTCAGTGGGTGCCTCAGTCCCTTGGTACATGGATTTGAATCTGGGCAAGGTTGGGCATTGGTTTGTGGGGTGGTTCTCCTCACAAACGAAACATACCTCCACTAAGTGCAATGGACACTCGTTCTTAGGGTGCTTCCTCGTACATCGGGGACAGAAAATGGCCAAAGCCCTCTCAGCTTCCTCTTTCTTTTGTTGGATTCGGAAAGTATCAAGTTGCATGGCAATGGTCTGTCTCATCTCACTTTTGAGGTCTTCCATCTGATTAGCAAACTCATGCTTGGAGAAGGTAGTACTAGCTGAAAGTGGATTCCCCCTACCTCTTTTCCGGGCTACCCTAGAGTGGTTTCTAAACACAGTCTTTATGTCCTCATAAGGTAGTTGGTAAATATCTCCTCCAACTAGCATGTGAAGGGTATCTAGAAGGTCTTCAGGGACTCCTCGGAGCAGAACCAGCTTTAGAGATTCAGGGTCAAGTGTGCACCTGGCCCGTTTATAGCTAAGTTGGAACCTTTCCTCATAGTCCTCTAGAGACTCATCATTTCCCATGGTCATCCGAAAGATTTCCCCCTTGGTTTCCTTTGACCTACAGTAATCCCGGTATTTGTTGTTAAAGGCTTGCTGCATCTGAGCCCAAGTAGTGATACTATTTCCAGGTAACCCCATGAACCAGCGTAATGCTGCATCCTTGAGGGTAGAGGGAAAGAGTTTCAACTTTTTCTCGTCTTCTATATAGTCATAAGTTCGAAAAAGGACAACAAACTCAAACAGGAAGGTATCAGGGTCTTCAGTGGTCAATCCATGGAAATGAGGTAAGGCTGAGGGACTTATGTTCTTCATTTTCATGTCCCCGTTAGTCTCTCGGATGGGGAAGGTACCTTCTATTCTCTCATCATCGTCTCTACCATTTCTGTTGTCAGCCATAGTCTCAAAAGGAATGTTTTCTTGCTCTTCTTCTGTTATAGGATCTTCGTATATCTTAGGAGGTTCACCTATAGGTTCTTCTGGATCACTGCTACCAAAGAAGAGAGAAGGGTGACTCAGTGAAGTGGTGGGGGTGTTGGGTAGGAATTTTCCGGTATTATCTCTGTTCCTACGAGGCATGAGAGGACTTTTGGTTGTTTTTGCTTTTTTTCTCTGCTTGTACCTGCAAAACTAAAACAGATGGAATTGCAACTAACTAAAATCTATCTTGCAGAAATGAAAATGCGGAATTGAAATGAAAGCAGGGAAAGACTAATCTATGTTGCTGAAATCAAATTGCGAGAAGGAAATACTAGACTATGGTTGCAAAATTGAAATTCTATTTTACGCTTGTAGAATTGAAAGGTTAATCTATGAAAGCAAGAAATGTCTAGTTTACTTTTGCAGAAATGAAATTGCAGAATGGAAATGAAATAAACTACTTAGCAGAAGGCGAGAGTAGGAAAATAGAAGAAAAGTAGCAATCACAAATACTCTGATGCTTCCCGGGCAACGGCGCCAAAAAGAGGTGATGAGCTCCAGTATTGCAGCAATAATGCTACAACTCCTGGGACTCCCTTCTTTACTTTTATCAACTCGGTAGTTCGTAACAAACTTGGAAGCGACGGTGCTGTATGCACAAGTACTAGCTCTTGCCGCAGCTGTCACTTGGTCAGCTGGCACAAGTTCGCTAGGGGCTCAAGCCAACTTCTATGGGCTCTGAGAAGAAGCTTTTTAACTGATGGATGAAAGCTAATTTAAAGAAGGTTGGTCTACTTGCAGAAAGACATTGAAAAGCTAAAAGAAAACACAAACCCTAGCAAACTCTAATTCTACCAGCTAACCCTACTGATGCAAGGAAGAGGATGCAAGCTACTGAAAGGAATGCCATTGACTTCTAGGAAGGTAAATACATGTATCTAAGCTACTTCTACAGTAACATCTGAAAAAACATCTTTTTGTATTTTTGAATAAGTTGCCAGAGTTATTATGCATATGATTTGACTGTTTTTGGGTTGTGCAGAGGTGGATGGGCGAGAGGAAATCCTTGGGAAAGGTCAAGAAGGTTCAGAGAGGGCCTAAGGGGTCCTTAACACCCTTCCATAGAGTTTCACCAAGTTTGGCTATCAAGAAACCTCATTCGTGAGCCTCTACAGGAAGTCTATAGGGGTTCTACAGGATGTTTGCGATTTTCTACAGGATGTCTGTAACTTTCTACAGGATGTTCAGAAATGAGGCTTTTGGTGGATGAATGGAGAGGGATAGGTGAAGGAGTGAGTGTGGAGGTAGGGTGAGGGCTGGAGATGGTCTAGGACTCGGTGGATGGAGTTGTGGATAGGTGTAGATGGCTGGATTTGGTTCAAAGAAGGCTAAAGCAATGTTACACACAAAACTAGGGTTATGGGAGCAAATGGCGAGCGGGAGGCAAGGATGCTAAGTAGAGGGCTGAGTGGATGGTGTTGATGGAGAATAAACAGATGAAGGAGTGGTACAGGTGATCTGCAAGGCATTTTTCCAACTGCTCCAATGAAGACTTGTAAATTCAAAAACCTAATTGCGATGACCTAATCTACTAGTTGCCAGTAAAGAGAATGAAAAGAAGTGTAACCTGCAATGAAACCATGTATTTTAACTCATGCAACTAAGCAAACGAAAGTCTAAACTTGTAACCAACTTCTACACATGAAAATCAAACACTAGCGATTGCATGGCAAAGCAAAATCAGTGTTTTTGTGGGCAGCAAAGTTATCCTGATCCCAGCTCCAGATCCTACTGAAGTAGAGGTGAAACCAGAGATGTTTGATGACCCTTTTCTTGAAGCTTTTTCCTGTTAACAACCTATCAACAAAATCTGAGCATTCAAAAGTCTATCTAACCATTAACAATGACCTAGTTAATCAACAACCTTTAACCTACTTAACAGAAATGTTTTTGCAAATGCATAAAGAACAAATAACAATACATAAAGGAGGCCTTAGCACTCGGGTTGGGCCCAACCCCAAGAGCTGCAGGCTCCTATAAAGAACTTAGATCTGATGCCAAGCAAAGTTGCTTCTCATTATTAAAAAATAACCATCATATGAAAGTTGTACAGCAATAGCTATAATAAAACAGGTTGAGCAAAATGACAGCACTATAGTGCAGAAATAACAATAGTTCCAAAAAGTAAACTATGAAGGTTGAGGCCTTCCTATTTTTACAATACGAGGGGGCTAGTAGCCCTCCTAGATTCAAGGGACTCGGCTGTCCCAACTACTAGTGAACAGTCACTCCTCCAAAAACTGCTTGGCTGCCTTTAAAACTTGTTTTGGTGGTCTGTGGAGCTCAGTGTTGAGGGTGGAGATTTCAAGGAAGGCCATTTAATGCAAGAGACAACCTCCCTACGAATCCTCACCTCAAGCTTGGCTGTCAGCTGACCCATGATTGCTTGGTTTTGCTCCAAAATTTGTCCAAAAATCCTGAAATAACCACGTATTAGCCTCCTAGGTAGAGTGACCACCCTTATTCGTTAAAATAACATAAACATACTAGAAAAACATGCATAATCTATGAAAAATGGAGGATTGAACAAGGACAATTAGGTAAAATGAGCCCAATAGGTTACCCAATTTGGGGGCTCATCATCACCCCCCTGCTGAATTGGTTGCTCATCCTTTAAGCAATTAGTCCAGCTCATCATCCTTTATGGCTTTGAATGCCTCCCTCATGTCCCAAGCCTCTACTGTGATATCCTCTTCCCGGTCGTGGAATCCTGCCTTCCTCTCCACTTCCTACCATTGTCTACCTTCCTCCTCTTCCTTCACTCCTTCTAGCAATCCCATAAGTAAAGGAGGATTGAATTTCAAGCCAATCCAATTGGCTTTTAAGTTCTGGATCATCTGTTTGTAGAGAGGTTCCCTTGCCAAGGCCTCCCTCATCCTAGTGGGAGAGTGGTATTCCCTTATCTTCAGGCTGTGAGGCAGTGTGTTCCACCGCCTTGTGCAGGCATGCATATAGTTTTCTCCCAACAGTCTCTCCATGTCCTCAAAATGGGCAATGGCTTGAGCCTATTGCTCAATGTATTCTGGTAGATCCTGAGGACTGTTGGCCAAGTGCTGGTGGGCGCTTATCACTGCTGATGGGTCATCTGGCTCTGCTCTGATCATGAGAGGCTCACTGAGCTCTCTGCCTATGATACTGCGGACCTCTGCTGCTCTCTTCTCCTCATGGCTCATCCAAGAGGCCATGGCCATAAGCTGGACATCCCCTATCACTGTGTTAGGATCCCATGCGTTCATGTCCGGAAGGGAAAAGTTGTGCAGGTAGAACTCTGATAATTTGGCCCTATCCTCAGATGAACTACTGCCACATAGAGCTGCAAACTGATGATAATCTTGAAAAGGGGTGATGCCCCTTTGAGCCAAGGTATTGATTTGAAACTGTAACCATTGGTCCTTGAGGTAAAGGGCATAGGATTTGGCAGGCTGCCTGCACTGCAGAGCTTCCATTGCCCAGCTGGCCATGCAGGCCAGTTGGGCCTCCTTTTCTTGCAGCTGCTGTTTTAGAGAATGTATTTGTAATTCTTGTTCCTGTAGCTGCTGGTTCAGTGCCTCAATTTCAGTCTATGTTCCTTCCTTTCTTTGCTATTCATAAGGGGTATCTGTGGTTGTTGTGGGCCCCTCCTGTTGCTCTTGTTCCCCCAAGATGTGAGGCCCGTCTTCCTTCCTCTGTCCCTGTAATTGTAGCTATTGTCTAAGCAGCTCATTTTCTTCCTGTAGCCTGACCCACTAGCTGCTCTCCACATGCCGTACTAGAGCCAATTCCCTCCTTGCCTCTTCGAGCTATTCCTCTAGAGGACCTATATCCACCACACCCTTGGACTTAGCGATTTTCATCCAAGTGTGGGTCCTCACTCTCTCTTCCTCTAGTGCAAGGAAGAGTGGCACTGTGAATTTCTGGGGAATGATCTTTCCAGCCTCCAAGAAGTTATAGTAGGAGCCCAAGCTAGGCTGGGGGCTAGGTTCCATAATGTGCTCGACCTCTTCTTCCTTCTGTGGTGATTTCACTGCCTCACCTTCCATTTCTTCGGTCTCCTTCAATCTAGCCAATGTTTCCTGTAGAATAGTTTCAGCATCCTGTAGAGAGGTTTTTGTGTCCAACATTTTCATCCTCTCCCTCCAGGTGGATGTCTTCAGGCTTCCCCGTTCATAAGTGATGGCTGCCTTGGAGGGGGACCTCTCCCTTGGTGTGGTAGGGGTGTCGACAATGGTGATTGGTTCTTTGGATGGTGGTTGGGGTCTGCCGGTTTTAATTCTTACACTTCTTCTTGCCTTAAAGTATAGGGGAGGCTCCCTCTTTTGCTTTTCCTTCTGCTTGAGGGATGTGCTTAGGGTGGCCAGCACAGCTGTTGCCTCCCTAGCTAAAATCTCGGCCAATTTCTCCTTCTGTTGCCCTTTCCCCAGACTTCCTTTAGAAAGTCCTGTAGTGGCCGTTTTCTGGCTTCCTGTAGAAGCAATTTTCTGGCTTCCTATAGAAATAGTCTGCTGGCTTCCTGTAGAACTAGTTTTCCCTGATTTGGCTTGTTTGGTTGGGGGTGGCTTCTCTTTGACTTGTGCTGTGGTTGCCTTGGGTGTGCCTTTACTTGTTTGTACCTTTTTAGTCCTCTCTGCTCGGGTTTGCAACCGCTTCTCCCTTGGCGTTTGTGTTTTTACTCCCCTCACAGCTTTGGCCTCAGCAACTTGTCCCTTTTCTTGCTTTTCCTCTTGCCTTTCCTGTGGCTTTTCCTGTGATGGCCTGCCCTAGGTTTTCTTACCCTTAGCTTCCTTACCCTTAACTTTCTTCTCTGCCTCAATATGCTCCTTCTCCTCACTGCTGGATGAAGTGAGTTCTTCTGCTAGAGTCTGGATATCATCATCCTTGGACATATTGTGGAAAATCTCCCAGGAGATAGGGACAACATAAGTATGGAAGGCATCTTCTACAAGGAGCTTGATAAGCCCATGATGAGCCAGCTGGTCTGGTGTCCCCTCCTTCAGTTTTGTGCCACACTCAATCAATGACTGTAGGAGGAAGTATGGGATGCTCAATTTTTGTTCTGAGGGCAAATCCATCTTATGCCCGAGCTCGGTTAACAAGCGGAAGTGATAACCATACACAATACTAAATCACCCCTCACAAGTAATATATTTCATAATTTGAAGGCTGACGTCGCTCCAAAATGGCTGAATGCTGGCTCTCCGTACCCCATTCTTATCCTCTGAAAACTATTCTTCTGGGAGGAAAAATTCCTTTTTGGCCTTCTGGCCCAATTTCCTTTCCTCTTTATCCCACGGTATCCCCAATGGCAACTCCATGACCCAACTAATGAGTTGTGGAGTGAGTTTGAAGGTCAATCCTCTGAACTTTACAGTGGCCAGTGTTTTTGATTTGGGCTGCAGGGAGCTTAGGAACTCCTCTGTTATTTCATCATCGTGACCTTGAATTCTATCATAGAAGGTCATCCACTTTGCACGGGTAAACAGGTCTACCACCTCAGGAGTTTCTCTCAACTTCTTGGAATCCGAGGGTTCCTTTCTAATAAACCCTCCTGGCATGATGGAAATACTCTGTTTTTGGTTTGAGCTCTGGGTAGAATGGAAATTCGGAAATGGTTTCCTCCTTGACTCTCAGGACAGGGTTTCTCCACTAGGTGTATCTCCCCTTTCCCCAATTTTCTGGTTATAATACTGCTGCTGCCCAAAACTCGGCTTGTCAAAAGGAATTAAGCTCTCACAGACAGAGTGCAGAGCTAATTTCCACACCAACCATGTAACAATCACAACAAATTTTATATGTGCACAGGTGAGCCTCACAGCGGTTTATCGTTATAATGGGGAGAGTTTATTAACAGGAACCATGGAGGTGAACATGACGCAGCACCATTTAAAAGAAATTCTGTGTATCATATAAGCAAACCACCATTCTTGACCCACAGGTAGACTGGTTTCAATTTTCCCACTTCAAACAAGCTAGTTCACCACCTTTCGAAAATTAAGCATGGGGATGGCATGTTCGAGCCTACCTCTCTTCGAAATTTCGAATTCCGACGCAATAGACACGGGTTTCTCTGCTCCGGGAGCTTTCACTGTGGTTCCTGTAGAGCTCCTTCTTGTAGAGAGATTCTACTGCTTCTGGAGGACGTCACGGCGCTGCGGAGCAAGTTTGGGACGCGGGAAGAGTTTGAATCACGGCAAGAACTCGGGCTAACGAACTGTAGAGGAGGAGGACGCTCACGTTGCTGAAAAACCAGTTGTAGGCGTAAATGACAATGGTTGATGTGCGTGCTCTGGCCGAATGATTTAGAAATACAGCGCAATTCATGGCGTGGGGGGTGAGGTGTCTAGGCCAAGCCGTTAGACAACATCATGGCCATCATTCCTTGGCGTGTTTCTGACCGCCAATATCTATCTCCACCATTACCTGCTGTCATCCCTGTCAGTCCACCGATTTCACTGCAAATCTGCTGATCCCCCGACTGGACACTTCCCACATGTCGGCTCCATGTCCTTCCAGTGGAATCGAGCGTAACCATGCTCGTTCAGATCCCACGATACAGTTCTACTGGCTGTGGATGGCCAGTTGACT
Source organism: Pinus tabuliformis (assembly GCA_031772625.1). Taxonomy (NCBI): domain Eukaryota; kingdom Viridiplantae; phylum Streptophyta; class Pinopsida; order Pinales; family Pinaceae; genus Pinus; species Pinus tabuliformis. The sequence continues at coordinate 937,411,681 of CM062810.1, read as the reverse complement.
GGCCATTGCATTCGTTCAATCCGCCCATTCACAGATATGCAGTGTTCATAGTATAGCTTATGTAATTTGACGAAATAAGGTTAGGCACTTACCTGGGGTGACCGCGAATGTGTTTCGCAGGTTTTTGGACATGAAGCAATGGCTTTGCTCACTGCTGCTTCGTGCACAGGCGTGTGAATTCCCTCGTTCATTTGCTGATGCTAGGTGCAAGGCTTTCAGGACCCGGTCCTCTGGTGGTGAACGTTGCATACACGACCCTGTCTGTTCTCAGTTGTTGAGGAGGTGTTCATATTTACGCGGAGCTGGTTGTATGCCTCCTGTGTTGATTTCAACTGCTCCTGACTCCATAGTGTGTATTCCAGGCGGATCAGCTGCTACAGGATTCCTGTAGGACATCTTGTAGCTGCTTCTCCTCCTGGGCTGCATACTGAAACGGGCACGGCTACAGTCACGGATGAAGGGTTGGAAATCTTTACATCCTTTAGTTCTTCCATGGTGAGATCACTCTTCCACACACCAAAGAACACCCCAATGCCATTGCAATCAATCTCCAACCGATCCTCCTCCTCGTTGAGCGTAAGCCTCCCAACCATGAAATGGTAGTGAACTAGCAGCTTTCCTAGAGCATCTACATACCTCTGGACTATTTCATCGACCCATGTGAGCATAGGCAGGGAAGAAGGTGATTGTTGCAACAACAAAGATCAAGGTTTAATCAATGTTGGAAAGAAACATGGAGCGTCATCGGGTGGGCTCTATTGGATAAGCTCTGGGCTCTGTTGGAAAGACAACAAAATGAGTCTCCATCATTATTTGCAGGTCACATACAAAGTCCTCTTCTATCATCGCTATTGTCATCTACGATCTACTGAAACACTCTTTCTTTATTTCTTGCACCGTTTCTTTTCAGTTACCACTGCTTGGGAGTTAGTAACCACCTTGATATGCCACATGATTGATTGGGAGCTAGTAACCACTTTGATAGGTGTGAGGGAGGTACTAATCCGACGGTAGAATATCTTTCTATCGTCTAACACAGAGAATGGAGGGAAGATAACCGCACACAGTGGTAGTTGGGGGAATGGTTCTCAAAGGGAAACGCCTTACAGCATAACAAGACTGGTAAAATGGTAACAAACCTTTTCCACCAGAAATCATCGTTGAATAGAGTGGCAAGAACATCACTAACAACAAATTTCTCTTTCTCAACAAGCTTAGCATGAGAATCATACCAATCTGAGACACGCGAAACATGTGGCCTTGCAAGGTTCAATAACATGGAAGTTCTTCATCTCCAAAGTTAGTGCTAGACATAAATTCCTTGTGCTCTTCAATCTTTATGTTCACTCGTGACAAAAATGCAATTAAAAAAATGAGCTTGCTCAAAGAGGGGTGAGACTGTAACAGTTTCAGTACCTCAAGTAGTTGCAATAGTAAATCACCCTTGACAAAAATGGAATTAAAAAAATTAAGCCTGCTTAAAGAGGGGTAAGAATGTAACAAATTCAGTACCCTTGGTTGCAATAACAAGCAGTTGCAATAGTTAAAATTTATAATCAAAACTACATTCATTATTTAAAATACTGTGTACGTTTTGAAGTCGTGATCCTAGAGTAGAAAGAAAAAGTAAATTGTTAATTATAAATCATATTATATTAGCTATATTGTATTTCATATATATATATATATATATCTTTCAAAACATTTTAATCAAATTAATAATTTTATTATAATCCTAAATATTTTACAAATTATTTTTATATTATTTTTATTTATAATTTGACAAATATTTATATATATATTTCAAAACATTTTAATCAAATTAATAATTTTATTATAATCTTAAATATTTTACAAATTATTTTTATATTATTTTTATTTATAATTTGACAAATAAAATATTTTATGAGAAATGTTATATATGTTTTATTTTAATATTTGTTAAAATTTTACTAAAAAATATTAACAAATATTTTAGAAAATAAAAAAATGTTTACAAATATTTTATAAATATTTACCAGTGTTTTAAAAATAATAAATTAGTTTATATAATACATTTTGAATAAATCATTGGTAATGGATGAAAATCACTAAATTTAAAAAATTCAAAAATAAAAATATCCTTATTCTCATCAATGAATAATGAAAACAACAAATATGCACTGGTATTCTCTAGGTTGCAATTTCATTCAGTGACATAGGTCTACATATAATTTATAAAATATTATTGGAAAACCAAAAGCTTTGCAATTTTGGGTGATGTGCCTAACATGAATTTATTTTACTAAAATCCATCTTGACCACCATCCGCTTTCTTGAGAACTCCAGGCGCTCAATTTTCTTTAACATGGAGATCGAAGTTGGAATGTTGCCCTTCAAACTATTACCTGATAATTCCATCCACTTGATGTTGCGCTCGCCATTGATCTTCGGGATCCTGCCTGAGATCTCGTTGTTGGCCAGATTGATGAACTCCAGGCATCCCTCGGGGATGGGCAAGATTATGAGATATTGTCATTGAAGAGTTTCTCTATAGATCCATAGAATTTATTTGAATGAAGATCAAGAACTGAGATGGAATTAGGCGAGGAAAAACCTTAGAGAGATTGGAGGTGAGACTGTTGTTGGAGAGATAAACTTTTTCCAGGATGGTCATGTTCTTCAGAAGGTGACTTATATCTCCTGTAAGATTCTTGTTAGAAAGATCAATGGAACTCAACAAGGAATTCATGGCAATAAGCCTCCATGTGCTCAGACATTGTTTGACCCCACCGCTTGCAAGGTGAAGATTTGTCATCTCTTTCCTGGTTATCTAGTCTGGAATCCTACCCAGACGCAGATTATTGTAAGACAGATTAAGATTTTCATTTTAAACCTTTACTAACGCCAACAATTTATAAACTTATATTTATTTTAAACTAATAAATTTGAAAAATGGATAACATAATTGGAACTTGATGAACCCTAGGTCATTAGTGTAATGGAATTCACCATGTAAGTTCATTTCATTGAGGCTTTAAATGTCTCGTATGTAAGGGGATAGTGATGGCATGATTATGACAAATCTAAAGTGTTAAGTTAAATTTTTAAATATAATTTAATTATTTTTCTATTCATATCTAGAAGATTAAGCAATTGGATATATAGAATATTAGACGATTAGGTTAGCCTTGGGTCAATTTTAGGATATAAACCTCCAATCATACTAGATCATTTAAATTTTTAAAATGTGTAATTTTTTTTATATTATATAAATTTAACAATTTAATTTTTATTTCTAAAATAAATTAAAATTGATATTTAAAATATTTTATTAAAATTTTATAATTTTAAAAGTAATTTTATTTTTATATTATTAAATTTATAATCTATATTTAATTTTTTTTTTAAATTTTATAATTTTAAAAATAAAGATAATTTGAAAGTCATTAGATTTAGAAGTTTTCAAAGCCATCAAAAATTCATAATTTTGAGGTTAAATTTATATATATATGAACGTTATTTAGATATTTAATTTTTTAGTAATTTTTTTTCTTATAGTAAATGTTATGATTATATTTTTAAAAATATTATTAAAATAATTTTTATTTTAATATTTATGTAACAATTTATACTAATTAAATTAACCCGTAGTCTAATTAATAGATGAAATGGTCTTTTTCTAAGCGCTTGTTAGGATTAATTTTGCCAAAAATATGGTAGAGATTTTTAAAATTCAAAAAATATAAATTGTCTAATTTGCAATGTCCATGTACTTGGAGATTTTTTAGGGTGTTGAAGCCTTTTATGCATTCAAAAGTGAGTGTGTATTTTAAAAAACAAAAAATCACAATCTCACTCTAAATTTATTGCTCACTAGAAATGTGTATTTTAGGTTTTAATTCCAAATTCGTATTTAATAAGTGTGTAGTCTAAACATTTTATTTTTGGTGGTCATGTTTTCTCACTAGTTTTACTATAAATCAAAATTAAAATTGTTGAAATGATAAACTTGAACTGCTAAATTTCTATAGAATAATTGTTCTAGGATTTTTATAGGATTCATAATCCATTTATATGTTCAAAAATACATTTTTAGCATTGAAAACTAACAATTGTACTATTAGATTCAAATGAAAAAGATATAACATAGCAAAACTAGACTTCACTTTTGATAAGCAATTTCTCCCATCTTTTCCCTTTTATTATATTTATAAAGTGTATTTAAATGAAGTATATCACTTTTACCAATTTGATTATCCTTCTACAAAATTAACTTTACTATCTATTGCAAATTAATTCGCTTATAAAGTGAATAAACTCAAATATCACCAACATAGATTCATCTTAACTCCATATACAAAAGATAGAGAGGAATCAAATCTCTCAAGATACAAATATTCTTTTGAGTGTAAAATTTGAGGAAAAGTTTGCATCTCAAGAGACTTGATATAGAATTAAGATGAATCTATGTCATTAATAAACCTAAAAAACACAATTATTTTGAAACACGATTATTTTAAAGTAAAAACTTAGTTAAACTTCTTTTAATATTATATGTAACTATATGAGTTGTAAAAATAAAGTATTGGTAGACCCCTTTTTAGTTGTGTAAAAGATATTTAATAATGTAAAAAACAATAACAATGAAAAATGAAAAAAAGGATAAAAATGATTCACTTCAATTGTAAAGTAAATATCAATCAATTTAAATATATACAATTTCATACTCACATTGAGGTATATGACAAAGCTAGTATTAACGAGAGTTGCAAATCAAGATGGCTACAATTTTGTACTCACATTGACAAAGCTAGTATTAACAAGAGTTGCAAATCAACATGGGTAGTGCATGTACTATAGAGTTTGAGATGTATGTTGTTTTAAATTTAGTGAATTCATTGGATTAAAAACATATAGGAAAATTTGTGTAATGAAAACTTCAAATTGAGCTTGCTATATCATATCACTTTTCAATATGAATTTATGAATATAAAGATTATTTGGGTAGTGCATGTACTATAGAGTTTGAGATGTATGTTGTTTTAAATTTAGTGAATTCATTGGATTAAAAACATATAGGAAAATTTGTGTAGTGAAAACTTCAAATTGAGCTTGCTATATCATATCACTTTTTAATATGAATTTATGAATATAAATATCATTTATTTATACAAATTATTAAAATGGAATAAAGTTTATAAAAATATTGAATTTAAGTTGTTACATTGTAGTATTTTCAAGAAATTTATATTAATTTTGGATTTATTTGTAAAATTTAAAGAAAGATTTATACCTCAAAAGACTTGATTCCTCTAGAATCTTGGTACATATAAAACTAAGATGAATCTATGCTAAGTTTAAGCCAAAAAGTAATAAAATATTTTAACATGTGTGAATCTATGCTAGTTGTTATTAATATTTTTTAACATATTACATGTGTATTTGTCTGTCTATCTATATGTATGTATTGAATTATTTTTTATTATTGATAATTTTTATTATTAATTACACATTATATAATCTTAATAATATTATTTTTACATGCCATATGTCAACTCATTTAAGTACTGAAGGAATTACATATCTCCCTCATACTAAAAAATAAATTCTTATTTTATTAAAACTATCTTTTTTTTGTTACTTTCAATTAATTTATCTCTCTATATAAGTTGATGGAACATTAAGGTGGAAATGAAGTATTTTATTTATGATCTACACTGAATTTCATTTTTGTTACTATTATTTTTTAATTTTTTAATGTAAGTATTATTTTATTATTTTTAAATGTAACTTTACATGACAACATCTCTCATGATTTAGAGTTCCTCGGTGTGCAATGACTCATATTCTCCACATTAAAATGTTAATACATAGCCATCATAAATTACACATCAATGTTAAGAATTTAATAAAGTATACCCATGAAGTGTAAACCAATTGGTTTGTGTGGGGTTTAGTCCCCACCCAGTCATAAATTCAAATCTCATGGAGAGCGAGAGGGTAAAAAAAAAGAATGGAATAAATTAGACATCTCCTATACAATGAAAAGTGAAATATATGAAATTTTTTAATTTAAATTACTTTATTTTTCTCTATATAAACTTGATATAAAATTATGTTATTTAATACATACATTAAAACGTTTTATTTACGGATGACACCAATTTCTTGTTATTAATATATTTTTGTCTTAAATATGGCATATCAATTCAACATAAAATCGATTAGCTAATAGATAATAGTTAATTAATATAACATAAAACAAGAAGGGTATGCAAAACATAAAACAACAAGGTTACGCATCCCCCTCATGCGCGTGAATATTCACCTTTCTAGCAGGAGGAGAGGCAAGAGGAGGACTACTGAGTTGCCAAATTTTCCCTACATCTAAACCTGGCGACCTCTGCGTCAGAACCATTTATGGCCTGGTAGTTATTAGTTAGTAGCTATTGTATACATTATAGGTTCTGGCTTGCTTCTTATCACTCATTGAATATAGCTCTGATCTCATCTGGATTTTTTGATTATCGAAGTAGGACATACCAGTCTCTGAGTCGAACTATCTCATTGATACAACCTTTAGGTTTTTTCTGAGGTTCAGATACAACCTTTCGCTTTTCTCTCAAGTTGTCAAGCTCGTTACTCTTCAAGATTTTCATCTGAATTTTACTTGCAAAGTCCTGTCCGTACTTAATTTATGTTGCAATTTGTTGTGCAAGCGTTTCTATTTCTATAGCTTGTTGCTCTGCTTGTCTCTCTAATGAGCCAAATTCCCTCTTGACTTTAAGCTTTACTAATTTGTTTGCTCATTTGCTTTGTGACCCCAAAGTAACAATTTCATTAATGAAGAATGTTGACTGAGGTTGTTTACACTAACTAGTAGCCCATTTGAGTATCTCTTGTGATTAGGCCCCTCTCTATGTCAACCGCCAGGCACATATTTGACACCTTCGTCAGATATGTAAGCGTTCTCAGGCAGTATGACAGAGCATAAGGTTTGAAGGAGGTAGTTAAGGTCGAAAGGAAGGGTCCCTGCAGACAAAACATGTCCTGTAAAGCTCCCAAGGTTGCACAAGAAATCAACTAAAAGGTCTTCTCCATCTACAATCAATTAAATGTCTCCTTAACAACCGAACTTTGCTTCATTTTCATTCGATGTGGATTGGATGATCGAGGGGGATAATTACCAACCAATATTAGCGAGTGTTTGGTTAGGAGTTGAAAGAAACCTTGCTGCATCTTCTCTATTGAATCCCCTTAAACACTAAGTAATAACTCAGTGCATGCTTTTTGTGACTTTTCTAGTTGCAAATCAAGGTTTATATTCACTTGGTTATCAAAATCTGACTTCTCGAGATCTTTGAAAACATGTCTAGCATTTCCCATGTCGAAATATCCATGACCAGCATCTAGATGTTTTTCATTGTTTTTAATTGATTCTATAGGCTTGCAAATATGGCTAGGAGGTGAAAGAAACCTTGTTGCATCTTGATGAATTCCACCCTTTTTGTTGTCAATTTCATGAGTATCAGGCACCTCTTGTCTTGGACCTGAAGGTGATCGAACATCATTGACAACATAACCTCTATAGTTTCCATTTGCTTCAGTACTTGGCTGATTGGATGAGGTGTCTAGACCATCATAACTCAAGTGTATTGTTGAGGTGGCACGGGATGTGTCCTTGACATCATGGCCATATACATTCTCCTCAGTAGCTAATGCATTTCTATAAGGTTCATCATCAACCGTTTGTGGTATATGAAAACCTCTTTCGATAATCTCTCTTTGCTGCTCAAATTCTCTAAATCTTGTCTTTGAAGTAAGTGGTTGGACTGTACCATGTGAAGTAGTACCAAAACTACAACTTTGAAGGGGAAGAGAGACAGATGCTGGCTTTACAACTTTTGAAAAATATGCTAAGTTGATGCTAGACTCTTCAAGGATTCCATGCAGAGAGGAGACCATTGAAACAACAGGCTTGAATAGATTTTCATCAAAATATTTGGTTTTGGCATCCTGAAGAAGTCTTGGTGTTTGATATGTAGGGTTAGACCATTTGTGACTCTCATTGCAGACATAAGATTTAGTTGTCTTAGCAGTAGCCTTTCCAGGCTCAATAGGCATTAAATGGTACTATTTCTCAAATTGAGCTGGCAAGTTGCCCTGATCTTGGTCATCTTGTGAGTAGGAATTTCATAATTATTGTTTGTACCGCAGAGATACAATAGTAAAGATAAAATATAATACATTTTTGATAATTTTGACCTTATACAAAGACAACCTTTAAACTTCCTTAATGCTTGTGGTTATGACAATAGTTTCCATACATTAAGCTTTATCATGGGTATAATATTGACATAGCATGATTAAATGTGGGGATAGGTTGAACTATGGTTCATCTTGATCAATTTTAGAAAGAACATACCTACACATCACCTTATTTTCTCAACATAACCTCATATCCATCATCTACATGAAGGTTTGAGAATGGTTGCATTAATTGAATAAGGAGGGCCATTCCTATGGATGAGAATGTTGAAAAGGGCTCTAGCCCTAGAGAGATTTGTAAATTAGTTAGTCTCCTACACTTTCAGTTTTTGTAAATTGATATCCTATCAATAAAATGTTTTATGTTTAAACATGAAATGGTGCTATTTCTCAAATTGGGCTAGCATGTTGCCCTATTCTTGGTCATCTTCTGAGAAAGAATTTCATAGTTATTGTTTGCTTATCTCCTTATACACAGCCAACCTTTAAAATTACTTAATGATTGTGGATTTGATAATAGTTTCCATACATTAAGCTTTAGCATGGGTATAATATTGCAAGACTTCCATAAGGACAAGGTTATTTATTATATTCATAATAAGGTCATCACCTTAAGTTTTATTTTCTTCTTACCATAGATAGAGAATACATTAATGAAGAATCAAATAAAGAGTAAAGTTTTCATGTTCCAGAAGCCTATGGATGAGAATGTTCAAAAAGGTTCTAGCCCTAGAGAGATTTGTAAATTGGCTAGCCTCCTTCACTTTCAAATTTTGTAAATTGATATGCTATCAATAAAGTGCTTTATGTTTGAACATGAAATCTTGTCTTTGAAGTAAGTGGTCGGACTGTACCATGTAAAGTAGTACCAAAACTACAAGCTTTGGATGAGAAGAGAGACAAACGTTGGCTTTACAACTTCTGCAAAATTTTCTAAGTTGATGCTAGCCTCTCCAAGGATGTCATGCTGAGAGGAGACCATTGAAACAACAAGCTTGTATAGTTTTTCATCAAATTTTTTGGTTTTGGCATCCTGAAGAAGTCTTGGTGTTTCATATATAGGGTCAGACCATTTGAAACTCCCATTACAGACAAAATCTTTTGTTGTCTTAAGAGTAGCCTTTCCAGTCTTAGCAGGTATTAAATGGTACTATTTCTGAAATTGGGTTGGCATGTTACCCGTTTTTTGAGGTTGCAAAAAAATCAATCGATTTTGAAAAGTGCTGATTCAAAATACATCTTTTTTTTAGCATATTTTTGACACCGTAAATTTTTTATGTATAAAATATGAACATTTTTTTTTAAATGTTGGTGATTTTCATGAGGATTTTGAAAAACATTCAACATAAGCATTCAACATTTTTTAAAAACATTTTTGACACTTAAGACATTCTTTTAAGACATTTTTGACATTTTTCAAAATTTAAAAAACTAAAAAAAAAAAATACAAATATTTTAAAACACACATAAATTTAAAAAAATAAAATAAAAAATTAACCCAAAAGTATAAAAAAAAAAACAAACAAACAAACAAATAAAACAAAAAAAACATTCAAATTAAAAAAAAAACTAAAAGAACCAAAAAAACATAATTAACAAAAAAAAAAAATCATAATTTAAAAAATAAAATTTATTAACATTATAATAAAAAAAAATCAAAATATGATGCCTTGGCTTGGCAGGTCAAATCCGAGAATCGTCTTGCCAAGCCCTAGCCTGCTCGACCGCTGGGTTGGGCGGCCTTGGGCCCAGCCCAGCGGTCGAACAACCCTGGGCTGGTCAGCCGGTTCTCGGCTGACCAGTGCAAGGCCACTGGGCCTGGTGGCCTTTGCAATTGCGCGCAACTACCAAGGACACCCAGCCAGCGGCCTAGCGCTTGGTAGGTTGATTCCGAGAATCAGCCTTGGGCCCAAGCTGATTCTCAGAATTGACTTGCCAAGGCTTCATATTTTAAATTTTTTTTAATTTATTTTTTATTTTTTTTATTCTTTTTATTTTTATAATAATGTTAGTAAATTTAAATTTATTTTTTTCATTATGTTTTTTTATATGTTTTAAAAAAAAAATTAATTATGTTTATTTTTTGTGTTTTTTTATTTAAGTTTTATGTTTTTGCTTAATGTTTTTGTTGGACACCTAATCCTCTAAGGGTTGGTGTGGAAGCTGAATAGTCTAAGGAAGTCCAAGAGACCTTGCAATATGAAACCAAAGGTCATATGAATGTACTATAAATGTATATCATTTGTTAATAATAGATATACTCTCATGCTTATCATTCATCTTTTATTTCTGCCATGAATGTGTCTAACATGGTATCAGAGTGGGCGATCTCCTACCCTGCTCATATTTGAGGCCTTTCTCTGCCTATCAGTTGCCATCCAACAGACCTGCCCACTCAGCTTTACCCATGAATTAGAAGAATTATTAATGCTAATGTGGTACCATCATGTCACCCATCAAACCAACGAACACTCCTCTCTCTCAGCGAAATCACAGTAAATCGCAGTAAACGCTCCCTTGTCAGTCATGAAATCCCAATAACTGCTCTCCTCCTTGTGGGTTCTGACAGAGGTAACGTCCCTCAGTTCTGCCATTCCTCTGTACTGCGCAGACCTATTCTTATGACTGTAGAGAGGAATATTTCTTGCTATGTCCTCGATGAATAATGGAGCGTCCTTATCATTTCTATGATAGATTCCCAAAATCCAGTATCCGTTTCACTGCGCACATGTCCGTTTCAGAATTAACGCTTTGCTTGTAGTTGGACTGTTCATTTGGAATAGGCTGTGAGTGTACAATCCTAAGAAGTTACACCTTCCCAAGGTATCACTCCTTTTTCTGTGTTTTGTGGAGTTGAAGGATTGTGTTCCCTTCAATAACACCTTAATGTTTCCCTTCACCATAAGTTTGATTATGGAACATAGTGGCTACGGAGATTTCCATGGGCAAACCAGGGATGGAAGAATTAACGAACATCGGTGTTAGCTCTTCGAAAATGGAGGTTGGTGACTCATTTTCCTTCGTCAACAGGGACAAGGTTGAAACCTTCGTTGCTCTTTCTCTGTGACGTGGTTGTCACTGCATTAAATTTTATTGATTGTTATTATTGTTATGACTGCCTTTCTTTCTTCATGTGAGGTAGCTTTAGCTGGTGCAAAGACCACTAAAATTATTCAAGCTCTGGCTGGCCATTCAACATATGTGTCAGCTGAGAATATTACTCCAGTTCCAGATCCCTGAGATATAGTTGCAGCAGTTGTTTGTGATCAGCAGCTGAATCGACAAAGGAATACCAAAGAGTCCCTACTTCTGGCCGAGCAGCCCACTTCAAGCCACTCTACCTCCGCCTTCTAATCGACTCAATACCACCACTCGCTGTAATTTGAACACTCTCTTTGCATACATGCTATTACATTTTCGTTGTTCATTGTGGTATCGCTACAACCATTGCTCATACAACATACAGAACTTGAATTCACTCCCATACACAGTCCCGCTCCCATAGCGTTGCTCCACAGTCGGCCTCCTGGTCACTTTCTATGATACGTCTATCGATCATTATCTGAATTTGTTGATAGATTAGATTGGAATTCGCAGGGGCACGTGATCAGCATCTGCGTTTGTTGATAGATTGGATTGGAAGTCCCAACAGTACGGTGCTCAAGAGGGTGCCCCTGAGCATGCCTTCAGTTGGTGATACCTCTTCAAAGAATTGGGGACACTTCCTCTAGCAGAAGACTTCATCTTCTTGTGAGTTTTGGAAGAGTTCCAGGAATTGCATTAAGCATTCCAGAGTTGTTGGTCATCCTTAAACCATCACAGATTGAGACTTCCCTTTTCAGGTTGAGGTTCTCCCTTTTACACGGGGTGAGACCTCCCTTTATTGGTTGAAGGTTTCCCTCTTCAAAACATCAGGAGCACTTCCTCTAGCAGAAGACCCGAGCTTCATGCTAGACTTGGAAGAGTTTCGAGAACTGCACTAAGCGTTCTAGTCTTGGTGGTTATCCTTAAACCACTGCCCTTTATACCAACATTTCAGGGAACACATTCAGCCTAGTGTCACCATGCATTTTTGCACATTTTGTATTACAACTCTCTTCTTGGACTCATACATACCCCTTTGGATTAAGGGGGGGAATGTTGGACACCTAATCCTCTAAGGGTTGGTGTGGAAGCTGAATAGTCTAAGGAAGTCCAAGAGACCTTGGAATACGAAACCAAAGGTCATATGAATGTAGTAGAAATGTATATCATTTTTTAATAATAGATATACTCTCATGCTTATCATTCATCTGATGTTTCTGCCATGAATGTGTCTAACAATTTTCTATTTGTTTATTATTTTTTTATTTTAATTTGAATTTTTTTTTGGTTTGTTTTTTAGTTATTTTTTTAATTATTTAAAATTTTTCATTTTTGGACTAACTTTCTAATTTTTATTTTTATTTTTTTATTTTTGTATTATTTGTTTATTATTATATAATTTTTTTACATTTTTTTTTTTTTTTTTCTCTTTGACGTTTTATCTTTTAAGTTAATTTTTTTTTTTTTGTTATTTGTTATGTTTGATTTAATTTTTTGACTTTTTTGCATATTTTTACATTTGTGTTTTTTTTGGCCATGTTCTTATATTTGTTTTTTTAACTATATTTTTAAATTTTTATATGTTCTAATATCTATTACTATTTACTTGTTATTATTTTTTAAAAAAAATTGTGTTTTTCTTTTTGCTTTTATTTTTTCAATGTTTATTTTTTTGTCATGTTTTTGTTTTTGTTTTTTTTTTAATGTATATTTTTGTTTGCTAATTATTATTTTTAAAACTTTTGTGTATGTGTGTGTTTTTTTCAATGTTTTAATTTGTGTGTTCTTTTATATTTTTCATTTTTATTATTTTATTTGTATCTACGACTAGTAACCCAATCCCATTATGTCTTAATTTGATTGTTGATTTTAAAGTTTTTGTTATAAAGTATCGAGTCTGCCCTCACAATGTGTCAATTTCATGGTTGGTATTTAAGTTTTCATTACAATGGGTTGAGTTTGCTTACACTGTGTGTAAATTTGATGGTTGACTTCTAAATTTTTGTTGCAATATGTCAAGTTGTCTTAGGCTAAGATTTTAAAGTCATCATATTTTTAACATTTAAAAATGAAATTACTCTTCGTATAATGACTCTTTCATTCAAGTATTCATTTTAAAATGTTTTTAGTCATAAAATTTTTCCATAATGTCATGGCTGAAAATTTGTCAAAATTTAAAAAATTTCCGACGTTCTAGTATTCCAACATCAACATTTTTCGTTTTTAGAAAATTTTCATGTTTTTTTGGGGGTTTTGGGCAAGAGTTCTCGTTTTGAGTTTATAGTTCCCGTTTCAAAGTTTACATTGTTAATAGTAAAGATAAAATATAATACCTTTTAGATAATTTTGACCTTATACACAGACAACCTTTAAATTTCCTAAATGATTGTGGTTTTGACAATAGTTTCCATACATTAAGCTTTAGCATGGGTATAATATTGACATAGCGCGATTAAATGTGGGGATAGTTTGAATTGTGGTTCATCTTGATAGATTTTAGAAAGAACATACCTATACATCACCTTATTTTCTCAACATATCCTCATACCCATTGTCTACATGAAGGTTTGAGAATGGTTGCATTAATTGAATAAGGAGGGTCATTCCTATGGATGAGAATGTTCAAAAAGGTTCTATCCCCGGAGAGATTTGTAAATTGGTTAGCCTCCTTCAGTTTCAAATTTTGTAAATTGATATCCTTCTAATAAAGTGTTTTCTGTTTGAACATGAAATGGTACTATTTCTCAAATTGGGTTAGCATGTTGCCCTGTTCTTGGTCATCTTTTGAGCAGGAATTTCATAATTATTTTTTTCTTATCTCCTTATACACATCCAACCTTTCAAATTCCTTAATCATTGTGGTTTTGAAAATAGTTTGCATACATTAAGCTTTAGCATGGGTATAATATTGCAAGACTTCCATAAGGACAAGGTTATTTATCATCTTCATAATAAGGTCATCACCTTAAGTTTTATTGTGTTCTTATCATAGATAGAGAATACATTATTGAAGAATCAACTGAAAAGTAAAGTTTTCATGTTCCAGATGCCTATGGATGAGAATGTTAAAAAAGGTTCTAGCCCTAGAAAGATTTGTAAATTGGTTAGCCTCCTTCACTTTCAGATTTTGTAAATTGATATCCTATCAATAAAGTTTTTCTATTTGAACATGAAATGGTATTATTTCTCAAATTGGGCTGGCATGTTGCCCTGTTCTTGGTCATCTTGTGAGTAGGAACTTCATAATTACTATTTGTACCTTAGAGATACAATAATAAAGATGAAATATAATACCTTTATGATAATTTTGACCTTATACACAACCAACCTTTAAACTTCCTTAATGATTGTGGTTTTGGAAATAGTTTCCATACATTAAGCTTTAGCATGGGTATAATATTGACATAGCACATTAAATGTGGGGATAGGTTGAATTGTGGTTCATCTCAATAGATTTTAGAAAGAACATACCTATACATCACCTTATTTTTTGAACATATCCTCATACCCATCGTCTACATGAAGGTTTGAGAATGGTTGCATTAATTGAATAAAGAGGGTCATTTGAATGACTAGAGATAGTTTGATCAACTTAGGACATTCATTCAACTAATTGTAGAAAGTTTGAATAACTAAGGAGGTTCATTTTACCATTGGATTATCAATTTCCAAATATGTGACCCTATTACTCTGTATTGTAGAGAGCTTTGTAACTACTATAACTAGCTTAAGTTTGTACAGATCATGGATTTCTAAGCTACATCACTTCCTTTTCTATATTCCAGGAACAATGAATTAAGTCAAATTTTGCCTTGCTTAACATTAATAGCTAAACAGACATAGATGACCATCACATTACAAGCCTAAAAAAAAGCATTTCTCATTTCTGATGCTTTCCATCCACTAATGTTCTTGTCCTTGTATTGAAATGTACAATTATGCTTATCTCCTTATACACAACCAATCTTTAAAATTCCTTAATGATTATGGTTTTTCCATGAAAATACTTCCTTCTTTTCTATGCATTATGGATATTATATGATGAGTCTCGGTTTTAAGATAGTGTCTAGGTCACTTGACATAGGACGATTAAATGTGGGGATGGGTTGAATTGTGGTTTGTCTTAATAGAAATTTCATCAAAACCACAACACAATGAAAATTGTCCATAGGAAATCAACTAAAAGGTCTTCTTCGTGATCCCGCTGCAATCATATGATATATAGCAATGAAAATCTCCTGTGGGATGCTCCTTTGTTAGGATATATATATATATATATATATATATGACATGTTTTGGATGCCAACCCTTCATATGTCCTTGTAAACACTGCCAACCAATATAATTTGATTTTACTCTGTAAATTTACAATTGGAAGTATAAGATCATATAGAATATATCTAGATGATGCAATCAAATCAATTTTTAACATGATACACAATAAGAAGTTGTGTAAGTGTTTCTATTTATGCAACTTGTTGTTCTTCTTGTCTCTCTAATGAGCCAACTTCCCTCTTGAGCTGCACAATTGAAGATTCAACAATTTGTAGATTTGCTTTAAGCCTTTCATTTTCCTCATAAACATTTAGTGAATCGTTGTCGGTAGAATGATCTGAACTCCACCCATATTTCCATTCACCACTTGACCTTGCTACATATTGATTAATTCCACCCTTTTTGTTGTCAATTTTGAAAGACTTCCATAAGGACAAGGTTATTTATCATCTTCATAATAAGGTCATCACCTTAAGTTTTATTGTTTTCTTATCATAGATAGAGAATACATTACTGAAGAATCAACTAAAGAGTAAAGTTTTCATGTTCTAGATGCCTATGGATGAGAATGTTCCAAAAGGTTCTAGCCCTAGAGATATTTGTAAATTGGTTAGCCTCCTTCACTTTTCGATTTTGTAAATTGATATCCTATCAATAAAGTGTTTTTTGTTTGAACATGAAATGGTACTACTTCACAAATTGGGTTGGCATGTTGCCTTGTTCTTGGTCATCTTGTGAGCAAGAATTTCATAATCACTATTTGTACCCTAGAGATACAACAGTAAAGATAAAATATAATACATTTTTGATAATTTTGACCTTATACATAGCCAACCTTTAAACTTCCTTAATGATTGTGGTTTTGACAATAGTTTCCATACATTAAGCTCTAGCATGGGTATAATATTGACATAGCGCGATTAAATGTGGGGATAAGTGGAATTGTGGTTCATCTTGATAGATTTTTGAAAGAACAAACCTATACATCACCTTATTTTCTCAACATATCCTCATACCCATCGTCTACATGAAGGTTTGAGAATGGTTGCATTAATTGAATAAGGAGGGTCATTTGAATGACTAGAGATAGTTTGATCAACTTAGGACATTCATTCAACTAATTGTAGAAATTTTGAATAACTAATGAGGGTCATTTTACCATTGGAATATCAATTTCCAAATATGTGACCCTATTACTTTGTATTGGAGAAAGCTTTTTAACTACTATAACTATCATAAGTTTGTACATGATTGCTTCATATCATTGATTTCTAAGCTACATCACTTACTTTTTTGTATGCCAGGAACAATGAATTGAGTCAACTTCTACCTTGCTTAACATTAATAGCTAAACAGGAATAGATGACCATCAAGTTACAAGCCTAATAATAGGCACTACTCATTTCTAATGCTTGCCATTCACTAATGTTCTTGTCCTTGTATTAAAATGTGCAATAATGCTTATCTCATTATACACAACTAATCTTTAAACTTCCTTAATTATTGTGGTTTTTCCATGAAAACCCTTCCTTATTTTCAATGCATTATGGATATTATATGATGGATATTTTTGCATGCCAACCCTTCATATGTCCCTGTCAACAATGCTAACCAATATAATCTAATATTGCTTTGTAAATTTGCAACTGGAATTATAAGAGCGTAGACAATATATCTAAATGATGCAACCAAATCAATATGTAACATGATACACAATAAGAAGTTTTGTAAGTGTTTCTATTTTTGGAACTTGATGTTCTGCTTGTCTCTCTAATGAGCCAACTTCCCTCTTGAGTTGCACAATTGAAGATTCAATCATTTGTAGATTTGCTTTAAGCCTTTCATTTTCTTCATAAACATTTAGTGCATCGTTGTCGATACAATGATATGAACTCCACCCATATTTCCATTCACCACTTGACCTTTCTGTTTGCCTTGAACATGACAATTATTGACCAATACTGTTAAATGATTATGTAGCCTTGCAAATATGGCTAGGAGATGAAAGAAACCTTGTTGCATCTTGATGAATTCCACCTTTTTTGTTGTTAATTTCATTAGTATAAGGCACCTCTTGTCTTTGACCTGAAGGTGATAGAACATCATCAACAACACAACCTCTATATTAGATTTTAGGCTTCTGTGGGAGTTTTTTGATTCATGATCCGGATTAACCACAGTCTTCAGTTCATTCTGCCAACGTTTCAAACCCCAAAGGGGGTCCATCATCAGGATAATCTCTCATTCTTATTCTTTCTAATTTGCCCTGATGATGGACCCCCTTTGGGGTTTGAAACGTTGGCAGAATGAACTGAAGACTGTGGTTAATCCGGATCATGAATCATCAAACAACCTCTATAGTTTTCATTTCCTTCAGTACTTGGTTGATTGGATGAGGTGTCTAGACCATCAAAACTCAAGTGTATTGCTAAGATGGCACAGGATGTGTCCTTAACATCATGGTTGTCTACATTGTCTTCAGTAGCTAAGGTATTTCTATGAGGTTCATTGTCAACAGTCTGTGGTATATGAAAACCTCTTTCGATAATCTCTCTTTGCTGCTCAAATTTTCTAAATCCTGTCTTTGAAGTAAGTGGTTGGACTGTACCATGTAAAGTAGTACAAAAACTGCAGCTTTGAAGGGGAAGAGAGACAAACGCTGGCTTTACAACTTTTGAAAAATCTTCTAAGTTGATGCTAGCCTCTCCAAGGATGCCATGCCGAGAGGAGACCATTGAAACAACAAGCTTGAATAGCTTTTCATCATTTTTTTTGGTTTTGGCATCCTGAAGAAGTCTTGTTGTTTCATATATAGGGTCAAACCATTTACAACTCCCATTGCGAACAGAATCCATCCATTAATGTTCTTTTCCTTGAATTAAAATGTGCAATGATGCTTATCTCCTTATACACAACCAACCTTTAAAATTCCTTAATGATTTTGGTTTTGACAATAGTTTCCATACATTAAGCTTTAGCATGGGTATAATATTACAAGACTTCCAAAAGGACAAGTTATTTATCATCTTCATAATAAGGTCATCACCTTAAGTTTTAATGTTTTCTTATCATAGATAGAGAATACATTATTTCATTTAGCCTTAGCTATCCTATTCATTGGTCTCTTTAATGGATAAAGTGGAATTGCTTGAATGCTTCTTATTCATTGTTAAATATTTCCTTTAAGATATTTCTAACATTTGTTATATATAATTTTCACAATAAAATGTTTGAGCATTCAGGTTATCTATAAATTTTAGATATTAGTGAGAAGAAGCAATAATTGAACCTTGGATAAATCTCCAGACTACCAAAGCTGAAGTTGAAACCAAAAAGCTTGAGGTATAGGGAGTGTGCCTATAAATATTTATACACATTTACGAATATTTCCAGATTTTTGGTTCTTTACAGCATTTAGAAAAAGTGAATAGATATGTTGATATTTAGGTCATTGACATAATGCACACAATAAATGTTATTGTGCAGGTAAGTCTGCATAAATTTGTAAGCATGATAAAATGCATCACTTCAAAAGGATGCATCAATGCATCTTAACATTTTTCTGTTAAAATATTCAATGATGTTTAATTAATTTTAAAGGGGTGAAATTTAAGTACTCCTCTAAGCTTTATCTTTTGAACAAAATGTAATTTGTAGGCTCCACATTCTATGATGTATCATATCTGTAGTCTTTACAATCATCTTAGAAGAATGCACTGTTAAAAATTTCTAGCCCTCTCTTTTCCGCTCTATGAAATAGTATACGTTTCTCTCTCAAATATTGTGTATTTTTTATTTCATATTTTTTTGTTGTGAATACTCATAAATATATTATTGGATGTAGTTTGAAGTTACGATACATAGGTAATTTCCTTACAATTAGTCTTTATATATTTTTACTATTGCAGAGCCTTAATCATATCCTTTAATACTGTTACACTTCATAATTGCACAAGGATGGTCTCAAATGCATTTCAACGCAATGCTCAGCCGCATATACAGAACCCCAAGAGTGATCCTAGGTACCTACCCCACCGTCTTCTCATGGTAAAGGCTTAGTGCTCCACCTCTGGGCAAAACCAATGCCATATGATTATTCCAAAATAAAAAACACTATTTGAATTTTTTGAACTCAATATCGATATTGACAACAGGGCATTGTTGAAATCACCTTCCTTTCAAATGATATAGGGAAACAAATTTGTGAATGTACTTCTAGAGCATTATATCTGATCCTCTAGAGGGCATGTTAATAACAATACCTTTGGTATCATAGTTTTGAATTAAATATGCTATGTGTTCAGCGTTACTAAGTCCAACATGATTATAACGCCAGCCAACGACACTGAGTTTTGAGTTCAATATGCTTTGCGTTCAACATCACTAAGCTCAACAGGATTATAACGCCAGCCAACAGCTCTATCAAATCCATTTCTAGAACGTTGGTAATTTTCAATAGCTTGAATTATTTACTCTTTATTTTTCATAATAAAAGGACCATATTGAATCACTGGTTCATTCAGTGGTTGCCCCCCAATTAGGAGAAAAGAATTTATACTTTTATAATATCAATGGCATACTTTGTGCCTTCATTGTACGCTAATGAATCAATATTTAAGGTTATGTTTTATTAGGTAAAACCATCAACCATTAATAGTTGAACATGCATAGATGACCATCACATCACAACCTTGATAAAAGGTTCTACTCATTTCTAATGCTTTCCATCCACTAATGTTCCCTCCAAAAGATGAAGAGTTGGAGTGGTTTTATTTTGATTGCCTATGCAATCAGCACAGGTTTATTGAATATTATAATCGGGTGCTAGCGAAGCCGTCTGATTGTTTTTATCATGGGTAGGTTTGTGAAATTTTCAATTTACAATTTTAACTATGTTTGAAAGAGGATGATCATATGGAAGTTGGTGTCATAAATCTCTTCATCTTTACTTTTACAAGTCTAGATAATCACTCATTTACAAACAATATGAACATGATTGTTGCCCCTTAGTTCACAAATTTTCTTGTAGTGTTATAGTAATGTTATGAATGTTAAACGTCTAATGCAAGGAAAACCACATATAAACAATTTTAAAGAAAAAAACACCTTTATGAATTTTGTTCTATATAGTAATTTTTTTATCTCTACTTTTAGAAAATGACAACAAAACTTACTGAGAATACTATTTTCTCAATGTTCTCTGGATCAACTCATATTCAACCATTGTTGAACTTGACCCCATTCAATCAATGCAAAGTTCAACTCTATGATATCGCACTACCATCTCTAATAACACACATATGAAACACCTTATGCTTCCAACAGATTTCAATGACCTCATAGCAACAACCTTGCTGCAAAAGGGTTCTATTATACATGTTAAAAGTTGGACTACTTCAGCTATTGGTCCATCAATGTAAGTTTGTTATAAATTTCTTATTTTAACTTTACAAATTTTGTCGATACCACTTCTAAGCCTAACATTTACTTCTATGACTATCATTTACGGTGTAGGTCTATAACACTAATAGACTTTGAGATTTCTGCTTCATCTGCGCCCTTAATTGGTAATCCAAAAAAATTGAGTACTCCGATCACTTCTAAAGACGACACTCCCTCCTCATCGAACCAAGATCCTTCATAAAAAATGCACTGCCCTCTTCCACCTACTCCAACTCAATCTGTCATGCCATTCCATATTCCTGTCAGAGCACTAAACCCTTACCATTCAAACTGGTGCATAAAAGGCTATGTTCAAAGAAAAACACCTCTTCGACAATTTCAAAATCAATACGGACCCAGTAAAGTGTTTAGCTTTGACCTGTTCGATACAAAAGGCAAACAAATACATATTTCTTGTTTCAACAATGTCATCGATTATTTTTTTGACAAAATCCAACCTGGAAATGTCTACATTGTCTCAAAAGGGAATGTGAAAATGGCTAATAAGTAATACAACCATTTAAACAATGATTGGGAAATTTTGTTAAATGCAACATCTACCATAGACCATGTTGCCAGCAAAAAAACATGCAACCCAATGGT
Source organism: Pinus tabuliformis (assembly GCA_031772625.1). Taxonomy (NCBI): domain Eukaryota; kingdom Viridiplantae; phylum Streptophyta; class Pinopsida; order Pinales; family Pinaceae; genus Pinus; species Pinus tabuliformis. The sequence continues at coordinate 937,390,027 of CM062810.1, read as the reverse complement.
GCATTTCAATATAAAATCAATCAATGATATCATAACAACAAACGTCAACTCGATTGTTGATGTCCTTGGTATTGTCACTGACATTTCCATTCTGTGCACTATACGTAGAAAAGACAGCTCTAGAATTATTAAACAAACAGTACACCTTCAAGACATGTCTGGGTATAACATGGATGTGATCTTTTGGGGAGGAAATTTTGATGTTGTATCACAAGAAATATCCTCATGTGTTGCAGGAAATAACCCCATCACCGCAATCAAGTCTGCCTGTGTTGGAGAATTTAATGGAAAAAATGTCGGCACTACAACAAGATCCGTTATTCTTGTAGATCCTGACATTGAAGAGGCCCACACGCTAAAGTCATGGTTTAAAAAAGAAGGTTCCACTATAATTTCTACATCCTTAACAATAATATATTCACCTCCTTTTGGCCATCAACCAAAAAAAATAACAACTGTTGATATTTACAATATTGATTCCTTAAAGAAACCTACATTCTTCCAACTAAAGGGCACAATAACAAAAATTTGGATAGACAATTTTTACTACCTTTCTTTCCCATCTATCGTTGATGGGAAAAAATGCATGAAAAAATTTATTCCACAAAATACACGCATATGGTATTACCCAAAATGCATCATTGAAGTAACTGACTGTCATTACAGATACTTACTTAAGATCGACATACAAGATCACACTGCTGAGCTAGCTTCAACAACTTCTTTCAAAGACACGCATCTACAATTCTTGGGATTAATGCAAAGGACTTCTATTTGTTATCCTCAGATCCAGATATAATCAAGAAAATTGTCTCCAAAGCACTATGGACAGATCACATCTTCACACTATTAGTAAAGACAAAAATATTTAAAGGAATACCAGAGTTGAAATGTGTTATCATGAAAGAAGAAAGGTTGCAATTCACAACACAATGCACCAACATCCTTCGAGCAATCGATAACATGTCGATATCATAGATAGATATCGTTACATGTACTTTTCGCTTTTTGATAGTTTGTATTATCTTACTTTATAAATACAATTTTAGACCATAAAATATTGTACGCCTTCTCGGAAAATTCTCCTATTTATTATTAAAATAAATATTCGTCCTCCATTGTTTCTATTATTGCATTGTGTATGTACACTTATTCACATTCTTTTTACTTTCTTTATTTTAACCAATGAGCGAACTTGATGCATTACACATGCAATTATCTACATGTATAGTTACAAATTACTTAAATGTTCTTTCAAACACATTGTCCTAATGATAAATTAACATAAAACTATTCAAAACTTCAATTTATTTTTTCTCTTTCCCTTTTATACAATAACATGGTTGTTCTCTCTCCAAATAACATTCATTTTTTCCCCTCTCTTGCCTATAGGTACCATAAATTGTGCAAATGTCTACTTCTTGTAATGATGAATGTGCCCAAAGATACTATGCAACAAATAGAGAACAAATAAATGCATGTCGATGTGAACTTTATCAGGAAAAAAAGGCATCACATATTCCCACAAAAACAAAAAGCAAAATAAAAACCAACATTCGTCGTCCAAAACATATGATGCAAATTCACATTTGCCATCAAAACTCTCTGTATTTACCACTTCCCACCCCAAAAGCAATATTCATTTCCAATTATCAAATTCTCTATCTTTTGAGAAAATCTCCCAAACAAATACATCCATAACTCATTGCCAAACCCCCACCATTGCACATGATTTCAAGAATGTTCACACTATTGATGCACAACAATAATTCCGTGCAAATTTCGATAAACTTTCACCTAAATTTCTATGCTCCATTTGTCTTGAATCATATCCTGGAATAAACATCCACAATTCAAACCAAATGTATTGTTGCTCCAGATGCATATTTGAAATAAAAGGTCTCATTATCAAACAACATGGACCTTGGTCCTAAACCACCCGTCCTTGATTCCCTTTCACAAATAGAAGAAATGCTCATTGTTAGGGTTAACCCTATACTCCAAGTAACACACGCACGTGGTGGCCAATATAAATACACGCGCCACACAATTTTTTTCCCAAGAGACATTATAAAAATCACAAGCATGTTTCCATGACGTGTTGAAGACTTGGACATTCTAATTGTCATCTGTCATAGTAATGACCGTTGTGCTTATGATTTCATTTTCATTAGACAGCATGTGCTCGTTGCATTAGAATACAAATTGGAAAATGACCCATACTATAAGAATGATCGTATTGATAACAACACACTAGCATCCTTACAAACATTCCCCACTCATGTATCCTCCTTCCTTTGTCATTCCAATACCACATATAAAACTGCCCATCTATCACCTGAAACACCACTTGACCCCACTGAAGATTCCGCAAACCCATACCTGCACCACACATCATCATTTATACCCATTGTTCCCAATACAAATACATAAATCCAATAAATAAGACATTATTTACATGCCTACAACCACCATTCTGATATTGCAATTGAATGGCCACCAATTGGCCTATCCCCAATCAATGAATATAACACAAAATGTCTACTCTCTATGGCTTTACCCATCCTTTCCCCACAGGAGCTGCAAGTCCAAATCAACTAAGAATGAAAGCAGTGCAGTTACATGAATACACACTTCATCTCTTTCGTTACCACGATAGCAAGTTCGACAAGCACCCACACTTTCGTTACTACATATACAATCTCATGATGTGACATTGCAGTTAAGCAACAACCTCCATTTTTGTAAAAAAAAAACATTGTAGATAACTTTCCAACATATATTCAAGATATGAACATCCGATTAGAACAATTTCCATCCGAGCAATTGGCAGAACAAGTTATGCGATTCAGTTGCTCTTTGCGTGGCACAAGATATTTTTGACACAAAGCTAAAAATGAACTAGTAGACCTGATTTCTCATCTCGGTTGCCCGGCATTGTTCTTCACATTAAGTGTAGATGATACAAAATGACATGATCTTCATGCAGTCATGCTCGAATTTCAACCTCCTGATATTGTGATGCAGGAGCATTCAACTCAAGAAAATCATTGTATTTTAGTAGGCATAGGGGTCTTGTGTTTTAAGGAAGTTGGTTTCCTAAGTGTTCAAATTAATGTAATTACTAAGGTTTTGAATGATTTTAATGAGAAAATCTATAATAGAGATTTAATTACGTATTGTGAGGCATATTTGTAAATGTTCTCGAATGTAGGATAACATGAGAGATTTAGGATAGATTGAGAGATTTGAGAATTAGGTGTAAATCTTAGATTAGGAGTTAGTTCATGATTTTGTGGATTAAAGAGGATCCTTAGAGATAAGGAAGATATTTTAGGATTTTGTTGAGAAGGTTATGGATCTAAACTAGAAATTGGTTATAGAATCCTTTTGTATAAATGTAAGCCAAAAAGGTAGAGAAAGAGTTAGTCGAGTCAAGTTAGTAGTTAGAGGTGTGAGTTAGAGGTTTGATTGTAAGCCTATGGGCAAGTAGGAAAACAGAGGCCACTGATACAGAAGATCAGGCCAGAGAGAGAGAGAAAGAGACTCTTATGTAAATATCTGTTTATTGATACAAACAACTCGATTTTGAGTTCATGTGTGTGTATTAAGTAATTGAGATACAGATCGTGTGTGATCTTGAATTATTCTGTGTAACATAGGTTGCAGGTGCAAAATCAGAAGGTGAAATACAAAGAAGAGTAACAGAGAAGTGTTACGAGCTTTATACACACAAATAGTTAGGAGGAAGCCTTTAATGTGTATTGAAGGTGAAGGAAACATAAAGGCATGAGCGGAGTTAAGTCCAAGAGGAAGAAATAATGTTGCAGAACAATTAAATACAGAACCCTGGAAGAAACCTGAACCACAGAGAACACTGAATAAATGATGTAAAACCGAAGAAAGTAAAGGAACGAAGAAGTGAAGTAAACGTGCATAGGAGCCGTTGGATCTTGGAGATCAAAGGATGAGATCGAAGGAAATAAGCGTCCAGGATTAAGTCGCGTAGAATGGAATCAAGAAATGAACGATGGAGATCAATTTAATAGTTAGCGGAAGAGGAATCTGGAGAGCTGTCACAGTTGTTGATGGTAGAATATCTACGGTCATTAAGCGTTAAATAGCTTGGGCATTAGAATATTGATGAGAGAGATACTTTTGCCCTCGAGAAAATGCTGGGAAGAGAGCGAGCAATGACTGGAATGGATGCCGCGCCCCTGGCCGCCTCTGCAACCCTAGGTTTCATTCATCATGTCGACAGGAAGGGCAGTCCAAGCCGGGAGGTTTCTCTGCATGGGGCTCTGGTCTGCTCTTTGCCCCTTCTCGCGACCACACCTGCAAAGCACTTCGATTTTGGAGGTCGGGAGTTTCTTAACCTAGGATTATTCAACGATATTGAAGCGCTCCTGCTCACTGCAGATCAAGCCAGGGACTGCCGCCTCCAGAAATGCGTGGAAAGGCCGGTTCTACTAAGCGATATCAAATGGAAGAAAAGGGCAGCTAAAGGAACAGCGTGCGAGGCCCGTGAACCGCTCCGCCCCTTTTCTCCTGCAACAATCAGGGTCGATCTCATTCTCCGAAGCAAAGAGCCAAAGATTCAGATAAGGATATCTATATCCACCTCATCCCTTTTCTGCGGATGGCATGCTCCAGATCTCAGATCTGCTGTAAGCAAGCAACGCTTCTGCTTCTTGTTTTTGCTGGGCATGCGCGCAGAAGTTTTAAGGTTAGCAGCACACATCCTCTGTGCTCCGAGTCCAGCTTCAGCCATCGCTCCAAGACCGGTGAATCTGATTTGCTGGAAGCAGATTCATCCATTGAACCAGCCAGACCGATCTGAAGAGACACAGGCATTTCAGATCCAAATCAAACTTATGAGCAAGACGATGATGCAATGGGTTCACGCAACAGATCTTGTGCAAGATCTCCTGCAAAAACTCGAACGCCGGCTGAGGATCCCCTCATCTTATCTCAGGCTGCTATATCAGGGTAAGCAACTTATGAATACCCTTCCTCTTTCCTTCTACAGCATTCATAAGGACGCTTCTATTGGGGTTTCCTTTCGGTTAAGAGGAGGGTCCTTTGGGCAGACTTCCTCTGCCCCTTCTTTTTCTTATAAAGATGCAGCTTGCAAAAATGATGCCCAACCTCAAACCTCTTCGAAAGCAGCCCAACCAAATGGGGCTCCAAAACAGTTTCTGGTAGACAAATCAGAGGAAATTCCTTCTATCAACTGCTCTCATCCTGAGCTTGAAAATCGCTACCAAACATTTGCAGAATCTGCACTTATATGCAGATTTAATGGGCTTTGGCCTCGCACAGCAGAGCTATATCAATGGATCCATGACTCTTGGACCAATAAAAGCAAGATCTACCTATGTTCAAAAGGATTCTTCATTGTGGTTTTTTACTCAAATGAAGACTACCAAAAGGTCTTAACGGGAGGCCCTTGGTTCTGGGGCTCAGCTGGGCTTTTTCTCACCCCTTGGTTTCCAGAATTTGACCCTTCTACAGCCATCATCACCAAGATTCCCATTTGGGTCAGGCTCCCGAATCTTCCGGCACATCTTTGGCATTACTCTGTCTTCCTAGCCATTGGAGACACTTTGGGACGCTACCTAGCTACAGATATTTCCAGAAAGGATAATGGTCTCTACACTTATGGCAGACTGTGCGCAGAAATAGATATCAGCAAAGGACTGCCGGATCAGATCAATCTCAAGATGGGAGATTTCCACTGGACTCAACCATTGGATTACGAGAATACAGCCTTCCGTTGCCGACATTGTTATCAAGCGGGACACCTCCAGAGTACCTGCACCCAGTTCCTCGACAAAAAGAAGAATCTGAAACGCAAGCCCAAATCCAAGCGCTGGAATCCTTGTGAGCCACCCCGTCGTATGAACGATTTAGACTTCTCCAGCTCGGATGAGGAGGAAACCATAGCAGACGGGCAAAATGATGAGACTCCGATGGACGCTCCCTCGGTCGACCCGGCAGTCCCATCTGACCCTCAGATTTCTCAGAAACGTACTCATTCTTCTTCGTCCTCAGACTCTGATAAGGATATTCCGCCGCCAGTGCAGAATAGTCTACAACTTGTAATGGCTCAGCCAAACTCCTCTGGGTGGGTCAAAGTAAGCAAGAAAAAAGGAAAAAAATGTCGGGTGGTAGGAACTGACCCCTCAGGGTAGTTTTCTCTGCTCAGTTCTTTCTTTTGCTTCTCCGTGTTCTCTTTGGCCTTAGCCTTCCCTTGTCTGTTTCTAAGGAGCGAGGTAGAGAGCCTATCTCCATTGGCTCCCTCGCTTTTTGCTTCGCTTTCTCGCAAGCCTGTTTGTACTATATTTTTCCTCTCTTAATAGAATTAGTCTTTATACAGAAAAAAAAAAAAATAGCTTGGGCATTAATCAAAGAATAAAGGTAGGTTTAGAAGCGAAAGCGGGTTATCGGACGGAGTAAAGGTGGTAAGTGGTAATGGAGAAGAGTCACCCGATTCCATTAAGAAGCTAACATGTAGCACGTCGAAGGATAGAGGAAACTGTTTTATTAGGCGGGTAATCCTCGTACAAGTTGTCCGGTTGATATCGTTGTGGACCGTTGAATCATATATGGTTTTGATCTACAGTGGAGGATCAACAATTAGTTTCATTGATCGGGTGTAATATCAACCGTTGGATGGGACAATGAGATCTATGGAGGAGGTTGAAGCCGATAAGACTTGGGAAAGAGCGGACCTGAAAGTTTATCAACACAAGCTTAAATGTATTTGAGTTCCAGAGGATGAATGGAGATCACGCTACAACTGTTGATCTGATAGATTGAAATCAACGGTGGAGGATTGATTAGATAAAGGTAAACATAGGAAAATTTGCAAAGGCTGAAGATTGGTGAAAAGGTAAAGTTTACGTGTGTTTGTGGTGTATTTCTATTATATAGGAATTATAATAGAAATAAAGCGGATAAAGGTATTTTGGGTTTAAGTCGGGTTTTAACCAAAGTCGGAGACCATGGTATGGACTTAGGATTTAATATGTGCAGGGTATATATAAACTAAAGTTTAATGAAGGTGGAGTTATAAAGTCCCGATGCAAAGGTTAAATGAAGGTTTAGACTTTGGGTTAGTCTAATTAAATGTTTCCGCATGATATTAAATGAAGTGGCCTTAAAACTTAATTAAAGTACATTAAACCAGTGTCGGCTTAGCCCAGTGTCATATTGCAAAACAACAAAAATGGAGAAATAATAACATTATCTCTAACCCCTATTTAACATCACTATATATGCACCATAGATTCACAACATTCCGTGAATTGCACTTGGAGACAAAATACTACTGGTACAGGTACGCACTCTACCACATTTCTTTCATATTTATCTACACAACAAACCTCAAGTAATACAAAATTATCTTACAAAAAATGCATACTTCCCAGGTGTGAATGGTAGCATAGAGGATCCGCACACATCCATGGTTTCCTTTGGATAGAAAATGCACCTGATATGGAAAGCCTCAACTGGGAAGACACAAAAGCAGTTGATATTGCTACGCAATTCTTTGACAAATATATTTTAGCTTGGAACCCTCGCCTTCCTCCTCTTTCAAACCAACCAATTACTCAGGAAAATTTAGAAGACCCTTGCCTATTGTCCATGCCACATATTTTCAGAACCAATCCTTTCAATTCTTAAGAACAACTCATCATTTGCATTGAACGATACAAAAAATGCACCTAAAGCACATGCCTAAGAAATAAAGTTTCCTCATTCAAATGTCACTACAAACCACCTTGGGAAGTACATCCAAAATCATCCAAGTTCATTGACTCCAATGGCCAAAAAACATACACCCCTGCTCACAACGATGATAAAATCAATACCCATAACCCTACCATCCTATCTATTTGTCGTGAAAATGTTGACTGCCAACCAGTACTCTCGATCCATGACGTATAAAAATATATCACAAAATATGCATCCAAAGAAGAAAAAGAAAAAATATAAAAAATAATATATATATACATACATATATATATATATATATATATATATATATATATATATATATATATATATATATATATATATATATATATATATATATATATATATATATATATATATATAGATATATATATATATATATATATATATATATATATATATATATATATATATATATGAAAGCTTCCACCTCATGCTACGTAGAATTTTCCTCGCTTCACCCAATGTTGACCTAGCAACATCCGCATTTCGAAAATTCCTTGCAAAAACCCTTGTTGATTGTGACATTGGAGCACAAGAAACCTGCCATATGCTGCAAAAATTACCATTGACATTGTGTAGTCGATCCTTCTTTTCTTTAAATGTAAGCCAAAAAATTTATATGTGCCTTCCACAAATTAACACCACCTCTTCTCCATCACCACACATCATAGATACATATATCCAACGCCCATCTACCCTAGAATCTACATCACTTACAAAACTAACAAGATTGTGGTCATATTATCCTCATCGAAAGATAAACAAATGGAAACTTATACCTACAAAAGCAATTATTCAGATCATACCACACTATTCCTCAATACCATCCACTACAGAATCTTGTTATGCTGAATTTTGTCGAGTTGAACTTATGCTATACAAACCATTTCGTCATATTGCTCGAGATATAGGAGATTCTGCTGAAGAATTTATCACAAACTAGAAAACATTTCATCGTTTCTACAAACCTTGGCATCAACACCACACACTATCTAATATTGAATATGTTGCAAATGATAACTCAATTATTCATGAAACCCATCCTCCAGACACCATGGAATTAAATGAATGGGAATTACACTCCCAATTTCAGCCTACAAACGAGCTTCTCATAAATTACCTTGACATGCTTGGCCTTCGTGGTTTTGATGACAACCATAATTAGAATCATACCACTGTCCCATTAGATCTACAAAATAATGGCAGACAATTCATTGAGAATAACCGCTCCATCCAACATATTCTTCAAACACATAAACATATCCTAATGACCCTTAACTCATTATCTCCAATGCAAAGAAAAGCTCTAAATATTATTTCTAATCATTTTGCTATGAAAGATATCTTACCCGCTCTAAGAATGATAATACAAGACATTGTTGGTACTAGAAAATTCCTCCTTATAAATTGCATCAAAGAAATACTCATAACCCTTGCAAGCTCTAGACCTTCACCAATCATGCTTCTCACCCCAACATGCATTGCATCCTTTAACATACAAGCATCCACAATCCATTCTGCCCTCCACCTTCCTATAAAGGATCTTACGCCCTTAGAAGGAAATGCTCTTATGAAATTCCAAGAATAACTTAAGCATATCAAATACATAATAATCGATGAAATGAGCTTTATTGGGCCAAAGCTTCTCATCCAAATTGACAAAAGTCTTCCAAAGGCATTTCTACTACAAAGAAACACGCCTTTCGGTGGTTGTTCCATTATATTAGTTGGTGATCTCGGCCAGTTTCCGCCCATCAAATACATACCACTATATGCAGGCATGAGCCACGAAAGCGCATTTGGAACACATTCAACACAGTCATCACATTAGACACAATATTTCGTCAATAAGGTGACAACATCGCCCAGGTTACTTTCAGAAACATTCTCTAGAACATTAGAAATGCAAATCCAACAATTGAAGACTACCACATCCTCATGTCACATATAAAATCCTTCTAATCAGGAGATGAAATACATTATTTCCATGATTCCATACATGTATTCCAAACCAATGCTCAAACACTGGTCCATTATAAGAAAATGATAAAATATTTAAATGCTCTTGTCGCAAGATCCATTGCAGAAGATGGCAATACATATTCTAGCCTTTCCTCAAAAGACGAGCAACTTGAGCAAATTTTCTTGCTATGCAAAGGAAAAAAAGTGATGATAACTTCCCACCTTTGGGTTTTAGCTGAACTTGTTAATGGTTCCTTGGGAGAAAATATCCATCTTTTACAAAGAATAAACTACACCTACACAACTTCCAACAGTTATTGTCGTAGCTTTTCCCAAATACTTCTACATAATTTTAACGAAACATTCATTTTGCAGGTTCATTATTGCTTCTTCAAGTCTCCGATGCCTCCAACAAGTTTTAATGCAATTTCAAATATGGAATGACAACCATGATGTTGTTCACAATGTTATATTTCTTTTTTCACCTCTTCCATTACAATCTACTACTTGTATTTTTTATTGAAACTTAAAAAAACATCTTTGAAGATCAAGAGGTAATCTTTGTTACAAACATTATACTATCTATAAATTTTACCTAATGTAAATCATTTAGCTTTATCTTCTACCTTTGCATGCAATCTTGTTTATTAATTATTATTTTCAATAACCTTTCACATGTCACGATTATTCCTCAATTGCCCCGGATGTCAAAAAGCAACACCATAAATAGGTAGCATATGGAAAAATAGCATAAATGAAGAGAAATATCATATGTACGCAATCTTGTGTCCCTCAAACTTGTTTTAAAATTAAAAGCAATAAACCTTAAAATAATATACCACAACATGTTCACATAAACAATGGCAACTACATGAATAATGGATAACCTCTACATGAGACTATTTTTATTTACAAAATATCCATATTTGGAATGCCCACAAGTAACTCAAGGATATAGCTGCAAGTGTAACTCATTATCTTCCACCCTTGCATTCAATATTTTCTATAAATTCTTACTTTCAATACCCATTCATATGTTGCAATTGTTCCTCAATTTACGCCTTACAACATTTCTTTTACAACACCTAATGCAAATGCTAGCTATTTTTTTTATAAATATATATAATATATTGTATATTATATTTAACAATCAATTTAATTTATGTTAATATTCTTTCTATCTAATTTCAATTTTTACTTCAAATTGTAAATTATTATTAAAACTTGTTTTTATATCTAAAATATCTTATTCAATAATATTTCAAGATAAGTCAAACATTTTCTATAAATAATGAATAAATGTGTATGGTAAAAACTTTACACTTTTCAATTATATTATAATTAAGTGTTTAACATTTTTCCCACTCCTTAATAAATAGTTAAATTATTCTATAGTAAGTATGCAAATTGAAATAATTATAATTTATTTAATTATTTTTATAAATAAAAATAAAATAATATAAAATTTTCTCACTAATTTTTTATAATATTTTTTTTCCATTTTTCTGATAAATCAATGTTTAGTCTTAGCCGACGTTAACCACCACCATCATCATCAATAAATAATTTATTTATTTTTTATTAATTTTAATTATCAAAATATAAAACCATAACAAAACAATGATATATTACGTGCTAAAGCACAGGCGCCCAGGAACATTAAGGTATAGATTGTATTCGTTGTTCAACTTGAAAGGAGCGAAAAACTACAGTAAATTAAATAGTTAATGTTAATGGTATGTGGGAAGGACACGTCATAAAGGAGAACCCGTCACCATGTGGATCTACGGACTTACATTTATTTATTTGTTTATACTCATCATTTTAAGCCATACACTCAAATTTTAAAACAACTTTATTTACAATGGTTATGAATCAATTTTAAATACAACTTTATTTGGATAGTTATGACTTAATTTTAAATATAACTTTTTATTTTTATTTATTATAATAGTAGCTCAGTATTTAAAAATAAGTAAAAAAGTAATTCACTTGTAGCTATGTAGATTTAAAAATTACTAATTTGATTAAATCATCTCTCTATGTAAATTACTAATATTAATATTATATAGAACTAGTAACATTAACTGATAAAATTTATAAATTGAGATTAACCAATAAGAAATGAACTAGGTTTTTTTATGTGATGGATGAACTAGGTTATATTTGATGGCTGATGACATCAATTTTGAATACTTAAATTAAAGATAGGTATATTATTATAAGTTTAAAAATAAGTATTGATTTTAATAAACAAATATGTTTATAGGAAAAGAATACAAATATAGTGTAGATATATGATTATTATTTTATAGTGAAAAGTATGGATTATTTTACAAAAACATGTGATATGGTTTGTTTATACTAATAATCAACTAGTTATTACCTTAAATACATTAAATCCATAATTCTAAAGATACATGAGAAGATAAAGAATGGTCCATTGGTAAGGTGGATCTCTAAAAAGGTTGGTGGTTTCAATCTGGAAGGAATTGTCCTTGAGGACAAAAGATATAAGGGTGGAAATATCAGATGGACATGTAGATGTGGCTGGATAAGTTACATTCTATGTTGGTGTAGATGTTGTTGGTGTTCTTCTAGTTGTGCTTAACAAATATCTGAGATCTGTTAATAATATTCTAAAGATAGAGAATTGTCTTGATGAGATATTTCTACGGAGGGCTATTTGGAATAGATTATTGGTTTCTCACTTGGCCAGATAAGTTGTTTGGATTCGGGACTGTTGGCTCTGGCTGCATGCTGGAGGTACAAGAACAGTAAATGTAGACACTTCGATAGGTCACCTACTCACAATTTGAATTGGTTCATTAATGGAAGTTGGTAAGTGAAGAAAGAGAGTATTTAAATGGAAAACATATTAGATTGTGTCTAACAACTTTTAAGATTCTCCCAAATAAAGTATGTCGTCAAAGCCTTGTAGGTAACAGATAAAACTTGTTGGCCTATAAATATCTTGTAGTCCAACGAGACTTCAAATTTTCTCGGAAAGCAATGAAATTTCCAACAACAATTTGACAATATCCAGCAAATTGTTTGGGAAATCTAGGTTACAACTATCAATTTTCAAGATTTTGGGTGCCCCATGTTGAGAAATCTAGGGAAGCTATATTAGATGATTTCTCTTACTTTGATAACTGCTTGTGATGTATTTTTATTTTATTAACTTCTTCTTTTACTTTCTTATATTTAGCTTTCTTTTCATATAAAAACTACCAAACCATAAAGAATAGAAAAATAAGAGGACACAAGATATAGGTGATCGGCCAGGGCCAAAACCCCTCTAACTGAGAGGTAAACCCACAAGAATTATTTTCTTCTTATAGAAATTCAGTTGATGAATTCTAAGACCTAAGACCTTTGACCTAGACCTTCTAATACCAAGTTAAACCTTTCTTGCTTTCCAACCACTTCTGCAATTTCGATCCCCAGTAGATTCTTCTGCCCAACAAATTCTTCTGCAACTTTGACATGCCCAGCAAATTATTCTGCAACCTCAAATTACCCAGAAAAATCTTTTGGAACATTGACTTGCCTGACAAATGTAGAAACACTAACATGAGAGAGAGAGAGAGAGACCCAAAAACTTCGATCTAGCTCTTCTTCTTTCTTTTCATCCTTTTTCAGCTTCTATCTTGAGGAAATCGAACTTGAGTGAGTGAGTGTCCAAATGAGGTTGATTTCCTTCTTATTTATAGGCTTGTGAGGGGTACGAATTGTTATCTTTAGGCCGACTTGTCCCTTCATGTAGGATGACTTGATCTTTGCACCATGATGAGATCTTGGAGAGTCTTTTGACTCTATTTTGACTCAAATAAATTTTCTTTACAATATGTAACATGCCCAAATGGGTCTTCAATACATGACAAAGACTCAATTGATTTTATGACAAACCTAGAAGTACTCAATGGGTGCTTGACCTAAAAATGAATTTCCCTTTAGCATGAAAACCATGCCTCAAGAATAACAATAATAAAATTATTTTTCTCTTTTCATTCATTAAATAAATAAAATCATGATTACATATGTCATTATGAAGACCAAACCTAGTTACATATTTCAACACTCCCTCTTAACTAGGGAGGTATTCATAATCCATACAAGGTTCTTGGACATCCTCAATCTAAATAATTCTCATAAGAAGAGCTTAATTAGTAACCCATTTGTTTAGCATCATATTATCTAGCATTGCCACATAGCAAGGCCTTGACTAACAACTCTATCTCTCCATAAGATCATATCACAATGTTAGCCAGACCAATGACTTATAAACACCATCATCATTGTCTCTCAAGGTACATACCCCACCCAGGTGTTCACAGGGTATGTCCTCCCAGGACTATTCTTATCTTGGATTCCTAGTCCTCAAAGAATATCGGCCCTCTATGACTACTCTTATATTGGATGCCCTACCTCATCCTCAAAGAATATTGAATGTTAAATGTTTACCCAATCCTCCATTCTTTTTTCCAAAGTGAAGACAAGAATGATGTGTCTCTCTCTCCTCATGGCCTTCACTAAGACTTGCAATTGTTAATCCTAGTCTAGTGCATGAAACATGAAGTAGAGAACCATATTTGTTACTCCCTCTTAACTAGGGATGACCAACCCATTCCTATAAAAGGAATGTACCCAATCTCCCTTAACCAAGAACTTGTCCAAGCTACCTCTTAACTAGGGACTTTTTTTCAGCAGCTCACTCGTTCTTTAGTGGAGATCATGGTACCTTCAGCTACTTGAAGAGCTCATCATTTTGATGTTATGAATTTCATCTTTATCATTATGTATCATTCATCTTTTGGGAATTTTTCATAGGGAATCGACCATCCATAACTTTCACTAGTACAAAATGAGATATTAGTGACTACGTGACTAAAACAATTAGTCACCATAATTCTTTTAAGATAATTACTACTAAATTCAAGCAATTTTATGTGACCCAACTAAAAATGACTAACTTAAATGACTAATTTAGTCTATGACTAAAATATATGACTAGATAATAAGTGACAAAATTAAAAATGATTAATGTAAATGACTATTATAGTCCAAAAATAAAAATATAACCAACTAACAACTACAACAAGTATATGAATCATTCATTTAGGCTAGTCATTTTTAATTGTGTTGCTCCGTAAATGGAAAATTGCAATTTTGATACTGAAGTGTTACATTTCACTAAATTTTAACACTGCAGATAGATTTAGAGACCCCCTTTAAGTGGCTCTAAATTTGTTTGCAATGTCAAAATTTAGGTAGATGGATTCAATGACCCCCTTAAAGCGGTCTATGAATCAAACTATAATGCTAAAATTATAATAGTTTTATACAATATAGAGTGTAAGTTTTTAAAATATATAATATTTTTATACTCCCTTTGGAAGGAGGGACAAGAAAGAGAGTTTGAAACTGATATAGAAGGGTTTTAAGGGCTAATATAAGGAATTTGTCCCTCACATCTTAGAGAGACGACACACTATTTGTTGTGGGGTTTTTGTGGTGTTGTTATATACCATGGTTGATTATTGCACTAGATTCATAGAGGCAACGATTTTATTCATTTGAATTCAAAGTAGCTTGATTTAAACTTGGTCAATTAATATAAATCTAGATTACTCTAAATCCATATTATTCTAAAGATAATTATGTGGATAAATGCATTACAAAAATGTGAAGAAATTCTAATAGCACATTCACATTCTTAGAAGGTGCACACACTATTATTAGAAAATCATACATACTAACAATTCTTGTGGCTCTTTATGTAGAATTATAACATGCCATGGCTTCCATATTCAAGTTGAAATCTGGATATCCCTTAGAGAGTATCTATGTGTTTTTTTGAGTGTTACTTCATGTTCCTTGAACTTTAGAAGCTTTATTTAGGGCCTAAGGCCCTCTTTTCTCCTCCTCTCGAGATAGTACACTCCCCAAGACCCATTATTATCATGTAAACCATACGAATGGTGATAAATATCCCCTATAAAGTCCAAATATCCCCTGCAGATGTCTTGTGTGGTAACTCAAATACTTGTTCAAAAAGTTTGATCATGGGAAGATTAAAATATGACCCAATCACCTTATGATCCTTCCCTAATCATGGCTAAGGCCCCAGGTGCCATACATGGTGCAAAAAAACTCCTAATGAAATTAAGGCCAAACTTAGAGGTCCCAAGACCCAACCATGGCACAAAAAACCTTCAAATACCACCCATAACACACTTGAAGGCTAGACATATCTTAGATATGATATGTGTGGTGGTTTGAGGCCTTATTCACATCCATTAAAATAGAGAAGTTTTGTTAGCGACTAAGGATCTTTTTTTCCTTCCCTATCTATTATGGAGGCCATAAAACCCATTCTTAGGATGAAAAACATACTAATTATGCCCATATTCCCATTCTAATATCTTGTTCATGGACATTAAACATGAGAAAGACTTGTCTTAGGCCTAAGGCCCTTTTTCATTCCTTGGCCAAGATATAAGCCCTAACTCCCACATATGATGTGGAAAACCTCATAATGGAACCCTTATCCTAGATGGAGGCCTAAAATCCCTCAAAGAGGATTTATATTTTTCTTTATGGTCTTTTTCATGTAGTGTAAGATAAAGAAGTTTCATTTTGGGCTTGAGGCCATTTTTTTCATCCCTTTTCCATGGTACAAGCCTAAGACCCATTCTTATTATGTAAAACATACTAATGACACTAAAGTTCCCCCATAGAGGCCTAAGATCCCCTATATAGGTCATGTGTGGTTCTTTGAGAACTACTTCACATAGCTTAATCAACAAATATTCAAATAAGGCCTAAGCCTCTTATGTTCCTATTTTGACCAACCCTACACTTTTAAGCATCATATGTGATTTGAAAGCCTCCAATGTCATTAACGTCCAATTATGAGGCTCCAAGACACATTCTTGGTGTGCAAAACTTTTGAATGGTAGACACACCCCTCATAGAGGCCAAATAATATCCCTTAGAGAATATAATTAATGTGGTGGTTTGAAGCCTTTTTAATGGCCACTGATTATTCAGAACTTAAGTCCCTTTTTTTAATTTCCTTCCTTCACCATGGTAAAGGCCATGTAACCCATTCTTGTTATACAAAACATACTAAATGCCCATATCTTCGCTAAAATTCTTGTTCATTCCAATTTAGCATGACCTATTAACCTCTAACACTAATTTAAAAATAAAACAATTATAATCTATTTACTAGTATTAGAAATAAAATAATTATATTCTATTTACCTCTAATTTTGACTCATGGAAATTCTCATAATTTAATGCTTTAAGTTATGCCACTCAAAACAAAACATAACAACATAGTCACCCACAACCTATCATCCCTTATCATTACACTCACCTACTCCAACGCTTGTGTATAACTAAGAAAAAAAACTAATAGAAGGACCAAAACACAGATCTAGGAATCCATTTCGCTAATAGATTTTGTTCTAGTAAGTGTAGATCTGACATTTGTGATTGTTTATATAGGTGATTTTCTGACATTCTATGAACCTATGGTTCTTTTGTCTCGTTTGTTGAGCTCTAGAAGGAGTAGTTAGAAGTGGGCTATTGAGGATTCAAACCATTCTATATATGGTGAGTCCTCATTTTGTATTTTGTTTCAATGGGGATTGATGGAGACATTATGCTTCCGATCGCTAATTCATGGGTCGGAATATCAAAAGGTACGTAGTATCCTGACCAGATATGCCTTTTTTTTTGGGGGGGGTCTAGAAGTAGCCTCATCTGTCCCAAGTTATCACATCCTCAAACTAGGCATGCAAGGGAAGAGAAAGGGCCACTCTAGGGCTATTAGTAAGAGAAACACAGATCTAGGAAGCCATCACCATCACTACTAAACCACAACCAAATAAAATCAATAGAATATCTCCATTGTCACATCAATTTATGCAAAAATTTCCCGAGATATTGCCGAAATAAATATTTGTATTGAATGTGATGAACAACGAATTATTAAAATTAAAATTAATGTATTTTTATGCTCTAATGCCAATGTTAATGTTAGCAAAAGTGTCAAAGTGTGGGGAATAAATTGAAGGAAGCATTTTTGAATACCACAAAACAAAAATCTCAGAATATGTTTTGATGAAACTTTGTAATTTCACTAAAGATGCTAGGAAGGAGCGGTAAAAGATAACGCTCTAGACTAGTAGTTTATGTGATGTATTTACATATTTTGACATCCATTTGGCTATTGTCAAAGCATAAGTGGATTTCTATTGAATTGAATGGGATATGACAGATGGGTATTTTACTGGTCCATGAAGTTCATAGGGGTTTATGCTTACCAAAGATCTAGTTTTTATGGTCTTGATGGTGCTCTCCCTAGTTTAGTAGAGAAACCCAACTCATTTCTTTGGCACCCATGTCTCCCTCCATTTTTCAATGTCGTCAAACATTGATGGCTCAACTGTTTTTTGGGATAAGATTTTCTGCATATAATTCTTCATAGGTTAAGGCCTGTTCAGATAGAGTTTTGGAGACATGAGTCGGATGTGATGGTCAGAGAGGTAAGATATCATTAAATATATACAATGAGATATAAAAAATTTGTTTGGTTTTTAAGAAGAAGGTGATAAACTATGTCAGTGTTTGTCTATATGTATATATCTGTGTAGCTATATTTGTAGAAGTTGTTTGAATTTTATAGGTAGGTGTTAATTGTGTCATTGTTTGAATATGTATATTTCTTCAAGGTATTTTATTTTTATGTAAATTTTCATGATGTATCTATCTATGCCTTATAGGAATATGGTGTGGGATTATGTTTTAAGTATTTGAGGTGTTCCATATCTAGAGTTTTATAGTTATTTTTCTTAATCTCATTTCTGTATGTGCCTATTTTCCTAGCTTTTTCTTGGGGTTTTCTGTTTTTGTATTAATGTTTTCTAGAGTTTGGTTCAGAGGAGGAGAGGAAGATCAATGGTATAGTTTCTTGTCTCAAAATTATGTCTAGCCATTCATACTTTAGATATTGTTAGAGAGAAATTTTGGGTTAGGGAGGATGTATTTCTACAAAATTTGTGGTTTTGACTAATCCTAGCCAGTGGGATTGGTAGGAGACAGCGAGAGGTGTTTTGTTTGAGAATATTTTACTCTTTTAAAATTTCTATATTATTGGGGGAGAGATATGGGCTTGAAGTCTCTAGATGAAGGAATTCATTTGTTGTTGAATATCATTAACAAGATATGGGGGAGAATGGATTCAAGCATTTGATACTAAGCAATAGTTTAAGTGGTGGTGAATGTTGCAACATGAGTATGAAATGTAGGTGCAGGTAGATATGGGATTATCTGTCTCATACATGCATGTTATCACATACCGTTATCTTTTTCCTAGCATTGTTTCTATTTTTTGGGGCTTTGGGGATATTCTTGCTTGTCGTACATTCTCTCCTTTCGAGAAACCTGCCATGATCCATTTTGGTTATTGAGAGAATAATGAAGGATCATGGTTTATCGAATTTTATCGTGGAATAAATCCATTCAAATTACATCCTATTGAGGAGGTAAATTATCCCTTACATGCATTCTTGAGGTCATCTTAATTGATTTTTTCTAGTAGGGAGATGACACTAGAGATTTATGAATAACATCACTAATGAATTCATAATATCAAATAGCTAATTTTTAGCTTATCGATATTAATAGGAAGGAATTTTGAATCACAGAAGCTTAGCCTAGCCTGTTGCTAATCCTATATTTACATATGCATCAACTTCTAATAGTAGTCACCCAAGCAATTTTGTGGGGGATCATTTTCTCTATATTCGGGTCTGTCTTCCTGATTTCAACATAGCCATCATAGTTTCTTGTTTTGACTAATGGTGTATGAATCTTGTCTTTATTGTTACAATTTTTGGAGAATTTATTGTTTTAAATTATTTGAAATGGATGGTGCCTTTGATCTCTTGGGAGAATATTTTTCACATTCTTTATAACTAAAAGTATGCATTTTTACTATTAGCTTAATTTTACTTTTGTCCATAATATTAGAACATGGTATTTATTAGTAATTCTATATTTGTTGATAAGGAAATAGGATTTTCATTTCAAAGTGATCACCTGTGTAGGTGCCTTCAGGTACAGAATATAAAATATGGATTTTTATCTATCCCTACTAACTTTTAGAAGTTTTTCAACCTAAAATCCTAAGACCATCCCTAGTATGTTGATTATCTATCCCTAGTAGATCATATTTCTCATGGTGTGATCCATGGGTCAACACCATTTATAGAAACTTGAAACTTCCTTGTAACAATTCATTATTAATAAATAGAATTAAACTAAAAGATAAATACGAAGGCAAAAAAAATTTGCATTCTTTTGATAGTGCTTATATGGTACCTACAAATCTTCTTGATTACTGATGAGTAGCTGAACAGACTATAATTTCTTTCAGGTGGAACAATGAGAGGCATTGCTGAGCTTGGTTTGCAGGAGGTGTACCATCTTTGTTATAGATTCTGGACTTCATATCGATTATACCCCCTTGAATATGATGGATGTGTAAGCCATTTATCCCTTGGTACAACAAAATTCTTTGCAGTGTGCTACAAATTTTTAGATTATGGGTCTTCATACTTTCTTTTCGCTATGCAATATTCTTGTTTAAGTTGTCAGCATCAACTTTTATCATCTTTCCAAGAACTTCTGACTTTAACTCCAGATTCTAGAGTACCACAAAGGTCTCTCACAGTTCAGCTTCATATTATCATCAATGACATGATTGCATTCTTCAACTATTTCTCCATAGCCTCTAAGCAAGGTCCTACATATCTGAAGTCTACCCATAATTTGTTTTACTCCTTTAACTGATCCAACAATATGGTAGGTTGGTTTTGCAATCTACCACTGTGAAGACGCTGAGAGGAATTTTCCATCGTTCTTCTGGAGATCATACTTAGATAGAAGAATTAGGGTGGATCAAAGTTCTTGTTTGTTTGAGGGGCCCTGATCCAAGTTTAGCATTAATTAGCCAAATAAATCCCTACACTACTGTCCCTTTTGGCATCAGCCCGTGGAGTGCAGACTGAAGTCTCACCTGAAGTAGTATGGGGGGATGTTGGAACCAAGTTTCCGCACCGTTGAGATGGTTGTGATGTTGTTTATCTCTTCTATCCCTGCCTTCGTGTAGGTGATCTCGCTCTAGGGCTTCTAAGACAAACCCTCTGTTCTGGCTTTAACCTGTGGCTCAGGTACTTTCGTGCTGCTATAGCGGCGTGCCGTGTAGATTCCTCTATTATCCTAAGTGATTCACTTATCTTGTCAAATACTTAATGATATCATCGCGTAAACAGATGTTCTTACTTGCGTTCACTTAACCAACACATTTACATACATTCACGCATTATTTAAGCATTATAAGTGAAATTCATACCCAACATAACAAGATGCATAAACAAGAAATAAAGATGCATAAATTGTAGAATACTTCTCTTTATTGATAATTCCGGATGATTACAGACTCGACCCACCCTGTGCACTTAGCTACAAGGGTTTGCACACTCAGATGTGGACTTCTACCCTAGGCCTCTACGCACTTAGCTGCAGAGCCTCTACCTACGCTACAACCCAAGACTTAGACTGCTTGCTCTAAAGCTATGACTCTCTTCGTTGTATTCCATTATCTAACTACTTAGAGCTTAGCTCTATTTATACAATCCCATGGTCCGTAGACCATGGGTAGATCTTTTACAACTGACATTACATTTCCAAAATAAGGGTGGACAACCCTATGACTCTTTAACACCTACGCGCTCTATGACCACAAAATGTGGAGTCTTTACACTTGGATTACAAAATTTGACCAAAATATGGGCTTTTAGCCCCAAAACTACCCTTGGGGGATCCCATGCCCAACAGGCCCCCAAAAAAAACATCGTGACTCACCCTCGATTCACTCTGCAGGCGCGGATATCTTAGCGCGAAGACCTCCCAACTCTGTTTGGATGACCGCAACCTCGACAGCGCATTGGGCGACTGCCTAGTGGACTTCTTCCACTCTCTGCTTGGTGACTGCCGCTGAACTGATACCCTGAATATTCTGCTGAGTTGCCTGCAGTGTCGCGAGCTTTCCTTCAATGGAAGCTGTGATCGTATATGCCTCGTCTATCCATGGTTTTAGGTGCACTTTTAGGACCGCTTCTTTGTGCCGAGCAGCATCCACCTGTTCCTTAATCGCCTTTGCCTCCTGCATGAACGTGAGCCTCTATGTAAGGGTGACCGTCTGCGCAGTCCCTTTGACCTCGTCATATCTTTTTTATAGCTTGCGCGCCTCTGTCTCCAGGCGCTCTACATTCAGGTCCTCCTGCAAGGTGGTCAGGACCTCGAATGATTGTTCAAAAAGTCGCGTGCAGTATGCTACTACACTGTCAACCTCCGCTATTTCTGTTGTAACAGCGGTGGCACGCTATTCCCTAACTTCCGGCAGAGTTGAAGGCACTCAGCTGCAGGGGTCTGTGCACTCAGCTACGTACTTCTACCCTAGGCCTCTGCGCACTCATCTGTAGAGCCTCTACCTACACTACAACCCAAGACTTAGACTTCTTTCTCTAAAGCTATGACTCTCTTCGTTGTATTCCATTATCCAACTACTTAGAGCTTAACTCTATTTATACAATCCCATGGTCCTCTTTTACAGCCAACATTACATTTCCAAAATAAGGGCGGACAACCCTATGACTCTTTAACACCTACGCGCTCCGTGACCACAAAATGTGGAATCTTTTACACTTGGATTACAAAATTTGACCAAAATATGGGCTTTTAGCCCCAAAACTACCCTTGGGGGATCCCGCGCCGAACAACTCTCCATGAAATGATACCTATTTCTTATAGGATTTGGTAGCAAATTATGGATCATGAGAATACATGGGGTGGTGTGGAATTTTTTCCTTGCAATGCCCCTCGATTATTTTACCTCAATTAACATTCAATCGATTTGGGATAACAGAATTTTAATAATTATCGGTAGCTTTATCCTCTCCTAAAGCTTGAGGAGTGAGGGAGGATGTATGGGGTTGATAATTCATGGCTTAAGATGAATTGGAGAGGATGACCACTTGGATTTCCCACCAATGCCACTTGAATGTTTTTTATCAGCTCTAATAGTTTTTAGGTTATTCCTCTCACTGGCTTTATTAACTATCCATTCGACAATTTTTGGTTGACCTTCTACCATGGCCAAAAGAGAAGTTCATCCTAGTCTTAATTGGTTCAAATTAGCTTATCTTATTTTTTAAAACTAATTACTTTAGTTTACCATGGATTTTCCTACTAGAACATTAATGAGTAATTTGGAGTCCCATTCAACCACTATTGAATAGATATTATTCCTGATGCAAAGTTGGATCTTTTATGTTGAAGCTTTGGCCTCAACTTGATTGTAAGTTGCTATGCCAATGAGTTCATAACATATATAAATATTCTACCCTCTTTATCTTTAGGGACTCCACTAGAACTTGCCAAGCCAAGGTTACATCTGGTTGCTACATTAAAGTGAAGTTTAATCATCTCATCCTTAGGAGAAATTTGAGTCACTTGAGGATTTGGAGTATCCGTTATTTTTTCTCCTTTAATGGGACAATTTTTATAAGTTGTTGAACAAAATTCTTTCATGCATTTTGGTTATTCAATAGAAATTTATAAGTAGAATATAAGATGTTTATTTAGGCTAGATAGCAGCTTCATTTGTCCTAAACAATCATTTGTTGTCAAACAAGATAATATTAAATGTTATTGCACAAAATTCATTATGATGGAAACTTTCAACTGCAACCTCATACCCTTATTTCTCATATGAAGTTAGGATATTATTCGTTGAATTCTATCCCTTCTTATGTTTCGTGTATATATATTCAAGTACGTAGAGGTAGAGATTGTTTCTATGGAAAGATGTAGAATTGGTATATAAGAGGGTATAGGCAGCATATATATTGTTTATTTGGAACAAAAAGTAGTTTCATATATTCTTCAATCATTTTTTTAAGATGAGATATTATTATATGCCATGGCACAGTCTTCTTCATGATGGAAAGATCTAATTTTAAATCCACATCCTTCTCATATGAAAGTAGCCTATTATTGGGGTGAATCACCAAGTGGTTTTCCTTTGTTATGTTATCAACACATATTGAAAAAGTGTGTATAGGTTGAGGATGGTTATATGATAAGATGTGGAATTTGTATATAACAGGGTATATGGTAGTTCACTTTGTGGGCACCACCTCATTCCATACAACTAAAAAAGGAAAAACACCCCCTTCTCCTAGTCATTCCATATTTTTTGCTAACCTCATTCTAGTGACAAAGTTTTCTAGGTGGTTGTATTTCCAATATGGAAATGGGCCATAATCTAAGTTGTACAAGTTTCTTTAATAAGGGAATGTTAGAGACATGGGTATGAGTATATGGAATATCTAGAGGCTTTGCCTAAATTTCAAGGGAATGGAAGGTTGGAAGTGGCAATATATATATATATATATATATATATATATATATATATATATATATATATATATATATATATATATATAGAGAGAGAGAGAGAGAGAGAGAGAGAGAGAGAGAGAGAGAGAGAGAGAGATATTCCTGTTTTATGTGCCATCATCGTTTTTTATCATCCTTCCAAGAATTTCTGGCTTTAATTTTGGATTCTGGAGGACCAACGAGGTCTCTCACAGTTCAACTTCATACCATCATCAATGACATGATTGCATTCTTTAGCTACTTCTCCATAGCCTCTAAGCAAGGCCCTACATCTCTGCAATCTACACATAAGTTGTTTTACTCCTTTAATTGATCTAACATTATGGTAGGTTGGTTTTGTTATCTACCACTGAAGGTGTTGAGAGGAAGTTTACACCGTTCTCCTAGAACTCATACTTAGACAGAAGAGACTGTGTATAAGTTGTTCATAAAAATGCCTTCTTTCATTGTGGTTATTCAATAGAAAGTTATAGGTAGCATATAAGATGTTTATTTAGGATAAATAACAACTTCATATGTCTTGAACAATCATTTGTTGTCACACAATATAATATTATATGCTATTGCACAAATTTCTTTATGATGGAAACTTTCAACTGCAACCCCATACCCTTATTTCTCATATGAAGCTAGCATAGTATTCATTGAATCGTATCCCTTGTTATGTTTCTTGTATATATATTCAAGTATGTAGAGGTAGAGATTGTTTATATGCAAGATGTAGAATTAGTATATAAGAGCATAGAGGCAGTATATAAAGTGTTTATTTGGAACAAAAAGTAACTTCGTATATTCTTCAATAATTTTTTAAAGATGAGATAGTATTATATTCCATGGCACGGTCTTCTTTATGATGGAAAGATCTAATTTTAAATCGACCTCCTTCTCATATGAAAGTATCCTAGTATTATGGTGAATCACTAAGTGGTTTTCCCTTGTTATGTTGTCAACACTTATTGAAGAAGTATTTAGAGGTTGAGACTGGTTCTATGATAAGATGTAGAATATGTATATAACAAGGTATATGGTAGTTCACTTTGTGGACACCACCCCATCCCATCCCCCCAAAAAAGGAAAAACACCCTTTGCTCCTAGCCATTCTAGATTTGTTACTGACTTCATTCTAGTGACAAAGTTTTCTTGGTGGTTGTATTTCCAATGTGGATATGGGCCATAATCTAAGTTGTACAAGTTTCTGGAATGAGGGATTGTTAGAGACATGGGTATGAGTGTATGGAATATCTAGAGGTATTGCCCAAATTTGAAGGGAATTTAAGGTTGATATATATATATATATATATATATATATATATATATATATATATATATATATATATATATATTGCCCCTACGAACTCTAGATTGGATTCGGCTACCTTCTTGGAACAAGACTGACATCTCGGTGATCTGGAAAGTAGTTATCAATTCTATTTCATATATTCGGGATGGATTAACCTAGAGGATTAGTTCAGGCTCCTCTGTTCGGGTGGGACTAGACCCCTAGACTTGCAACAGTAATGCCTATCGTCTTCCTCATGATTTGATTATTTCTTATCAAATGCAGGCATCACACACCTTGATCATATTACAGACCTTCATAATACTAACTTATTTTCTCAGGCTTGGAAATCAGTCATCCAAATTGGTATCCTTGACATATGGCATCAAGATTGGCTTAGCTACCTAAATTCACTCCCTGAATCACATATTAGGATCATTGATGGGGACGATGAATTGATATGGGCGTAGGCAAAGCATGGGATATACACCCCCAAGGATGGATATCCTATTATATTCTATGCACACCGACCACCTGTAATTGATTGGTGGTGGAGAAATATGTGGAAGATGAAAGCTCCCCCTCACTATAGACTATTCATGTGGGCAGTCCTCCGTAATAAAGCTCCCACCGGTGAAAACCTTATGAAGCATTCCTTTTATGGACCCACATAGTGTTGTTTATGCCGACAGGACTCCGAATCCATTAAACACCTCTTTCTACACTATCCCATTACAAAGTAATTTCGGGCTTCGATTCTTTCTTCTCTTCCATTATCTATCTGTTGGCAAGGCCATTCTATACATGAGGCATGGAAATCATGGCGGTCTCTAGTTAGGCCACTTAAGGCTAGGAATCTCCCATTACTAGTCTGCAAGGCCATTTGCCTATCCAAGAATAAGCTCATCTTCTGTAACACCTCACCTCTTTGGAACCTTGCATCTACCCGTGTCTTGTCTATTTACTCCTTTATTCCAGATGAAGAAAAACACACCCTAGACCGTACCATCATCCCTGAATTGATTGATAAAAGTATCCCCTGGGCCTATTTCGATGGGTATGATCAAGCTATGGGTTGTGGGGGGGGGGGGGGGGGGGGGCATATTATATCTATCTGAGACTCACTTCTTAAAAATCTAGATGGGATTGGGTAATGGGACAAATAACTATACAGAATTGATTACCCTTAGACATCTTCTTCAATTTGCATTAGAGAAACAGTGTAGACATTTGCAAGTATATGGTGACTCCAAGATCATAATAAACTAGTTCAACAATATATCTAACTGTCATGCATATTCTCTAAGACACATATTGGATGATGCACTTCGTTTGAGGGCCCTTTTTAATACCATTGTACGTCATCATATTTACAGGGAACGTAATCAGGTTTCCGACTAGCTTTCCAAGGAGGTTGCGGTCAGGCCTCGGGGTAAATGGTTGATTCAAGAGCAGCTGGATGGGGAACACTTCTAGTAATATCACATGACATACATTGACATCAGAGCATAGGGGTCGTGAAGGCCTGTGATTACTTGTTTATTTTGATTTTTATCATGTACATATTTTTGTTGAACACTATGTTGTCTATATCATATTTCGACATGTAAATATGCTCACATTATCAGCACCCCCATTGGGGGTTTTTTGTACTTTGTATATCTGAAGGGCGAGTTGCCCCATTCTACAACATATGCTTCTTTAAACATCTACAATATGTAATTTTCAATTTTAATGGAAATTACGATTTTTCCTCAAGGGAAAAAAAAAAAAAAAAAAATATATATATATATATATATATATTGTAACTGATCTGATTAGGTCCGTCAGGGTGCGTAGCACGCTCGACTAATAAGGCCGCCATCGGCTCGACTGATAAGGAGAGGAGAGATTGGTTCATGAATTATATACGTATCCCTCTTCCCTCGATATATATATATAGATATATATATATATATATAGATATATATATATATATATATATATAGATATATATATATATATATATATATATTCCTGTTTCATGTGTCACCATCAACTTGTATCATCTTTCCAAGAATTTCTAACTTTAATTCCATATTCTGGGGGGCCACGGAGGTAGCTCACAATTCAGATTCATACAATCATCAATGACATGATTTCATTCTTCATCTACTTCTCCATAGCATCTAAGCAAGGCCCTACATCTCTGGAATCTACACAATCTATTTTACTCCTTTAATTGATCCAACATTATGTTAGGTTGGTTATGCTATCTACCACTAAAGGTGCTGGGAGGAATTTTTCATCATTCTCTTGGAGCTCATACTTAGATAGAAGAGATTGTGTATAAGTTTCGCATCTAAGTTCCTTCTTGCATTTTCGTTATTTGGTAGAAAGTTATAGGTAGCATATAATATATTTATTTAGGATAGATAGTAGCTTCATATGTCCTGAACAATCATTTGTTGTCAAACGAGATAATATTATATGCACAAACTTCTTTATGATGGGAAATTTCAACTGCAAACCCATATCCTTATTTCTCATATGAAACTAGCATAACATTTGTTGAATCCTATCCCTTGTTATGTTGCATGTATATATATATTCAAGTATGTAGAGGTAGATATTGTTTCTATGCAAGATGTAGAATTAATATATAAGAGGGTATAGACAGTGTATAAAGTGTTTATTTGGAACAAAAAGTAACTTCATATATTCTTCAATCATTTTTTTAAGATGATATAGTATTATATGCCATGGCACAGTCTTCTTTATGATGGAAAGATATAATTTTAAATCCACATCCTTCTCATGTGAAAGTAGCCTAGTACTGGGTTGAATCACTGAGTGGTTTTCCCTTGTTATGTTATCAGCACGTATTGAAGAAGTATGTAGAGGTTGAGACTCATTCTATGATAATGTGAAGAATCTCTATATAACGGGGTATATGGTAGTTCACTTCATGGGTACCACCCATCCCATCCCCCCAAAAAAGGAAAAACACCCATTGCTCCTAGCCATTCCAGATTTTGTACTGACCTTATTCTAGTGGCAAAGTTTTCTAGGTGTTTGTATCTCCAATATGGAAATGGACCATAATCTAAGTTGTACAAGTTTTTGGATTGAGGGAATGTCAAATACATGGGTATAAGTGTATGGAATATCTAGAGGATTTGCTTAAATTTCAAGGGAATCAAAAGTTGGAAGTGACTATATATATATATATATATATATATATATATATATATTCCTGTTTGAGGTGTCAACATCAAATTTTATCATCTTTCCAAGCATTTCTGACTTTAATTCTAGATTATGGAGGACCACAAAGGTCTCTCACAATATAGCTTCATACCATAATCAATGACATGATTGCATTCTTCAACTACTTCTCCATAACCTCTAAGCAAGGCCTTACATCCATGCAATCTACACATAATCTGCTTTACTCTTTTAACTAATCAAACATTATGGTAGGTTGGCATTGCTATCTACCACTATGAAGGTGTTGAGAGGAATTTTTCATCGTTCGCCTATAGCTCATAGTTAGACATAAAAGACTGTGTATAAGTTGCTCATCAAAATGCCTTCATTCATTGTGGTTATTCAATAGAAAGTTATAGGTAGCATATAAGATGTTTATTTAGGATAGATAGTAGATTCATATGTCTCAAACAATCATTTGTTGTCAAGTGAGAAAATATTATATGTTATTGTGCAAACTTCTTTATGATGGAAACTTTCAACTGCAACCCCATACCCTTATTTCTCATATTTCTCATATGAAACTAGCATAGTATTCATTGAATCATATCCCTTGTTATGTTGCTTATATATATATATATATATATATATATATATATATTCAAGTATGTAGAGGTAGAGATTATTTCTATGGCAAGATGTAGAATTAGTATATAAGAGGGTATAGGAAGCATATAAAGTGTTTATTTGGAACAAAAAGTAACTTCATATATTTGTGAATCATTTTTTTTAGATGATATAGTATTATATGCCATAGCGCAATCTTCTTTTTTATGGAAAGATTTAATTTTATATCCACATCCTTCTCATAGGAAAGTAGCCTAGTACTTGGGTGAATCACTGAGTTGTTTTCCCCTGTTATGTTGTTAGCACATATTGAATAAGTATGTAGAGGTTGAGACTAGTTCTATGATAAGATGTAGAATCAGTGTATAACAAGTTATATGGCAGTTCCCTTCGTGTTGGGTTGTGTTATATTCTTTCCATGACTAGCCCACGTAGTTAACCAGGGGGTGGATCCCCCCCCTTCGTTGCGCCGCTTGCGTAGAGGGGGGGCTCACAGGAGGTTTTAGGGGTGCAGATAACCCCCCTCTTTGGGGTCCGGGGCAGCGCCCCTGAAAATTCTGTTTTTGGACCCTATATTAGGTTGGGCATACCTACCTATGGTTTTGTGCATGTTTTTCACACACGGCTTTGGACGTAATGGTTTTCAGTCCATGGTTTTGGACGCGATGGTTTTCGGTCCATGGTATTGGATGCTTTGGCATGTATAAATATGTATTGTAACATTGAAAGGAACATAATGAAAAATCAAGCTGGTAGTCTCGGTTTTGGGATCCAAGGGAAAATCTCTATGTATATGTGTTTTATTTGTTATGCTCTCGCATTATTTATTTTCTGTGTTTTAGAATTCGTATGCAGGTAATTTCTGTACGGGGTTAAAACCTACATTTGGTATCAAAGCTGTTTTGGCTTCAAGGGGACGCCTTTGTTGCTGAGGGGTTTTTCTCAGACCTATGGTAGACCCTCTTCAGTGGGAGATCTGTAGGATCGATTCTGGTGGTGAAAGAAGATGGCGAGCAGTGGAAAGATAGAGATCTAGAAATTTAATGGTCAGAGTTTTGAGTTATGGAAACTCGAGATGGAGGATCTGTTGGTGGATAAAGATCAGTGGATCACGGTAGATCCGAGTACTAAACCAACGGGAATGTTCGATGAAGAATGGAAGAAGTTGGATCAGAAGGCTAAGAGCACAATACGATTGTGTGTCTCGGATTCAATATTGCTAAATGTATCAGGGGAAGCTATGGCGAAGGCTTTGTGGGACAAGTTAGGGACTTTATACCAATCTAAGTCTCTGGTGAATAAACTATTCCTACAGAAAAAGCTGTATAACCTGAGGATCAAAGATGGAGGCTCAGTGACAAAACATCTGAACGCATTTAATACTATGGTAAGTTAGTTATTATTTGTTGATATTAAAATTTCAGATGAAGATAAGTGCATCAATTTGTTGTGTTCTCTACCAGATTCGTGGGATAGTATGGTTATTGCAATAGGTAGCAATACAACTACCTTGCAGTTTGATGAAATAGTCTTATCCTTGTTGACGGTGGAGATGAGACGGAAAAATATGGAGAGCCAGAATGGTGATGTCTTGTCTGTACGAGGACAGTCCCAAAACAGAAAAAAAAAAAAAGTCATCGAGTGGGAGATCTAAATCTAGAGGGAGACCTAAATCTCCAGGAAAACCTGTAAAGGTGGTGTGCTGGAAATGCAGAAAGGAAGGGCACTACAAAAGGGACTGTAAATCTAAAGCTCCTGATAAAGGAAATGGATTTGATTATGCTCCTTCTACAGAGGCGAAAACCACCTCAGATGAAGGTGGGGATGTGTATTTGGCTTCTTCAAGTACACATGTAGATCATGGGGCATGGTTGATTGACTCAGGTGCATCCTTTCACTTCACTCCCCATAGAGAGTGGTTCTACGAGTATGAGAAATATGATGGTGGTGATGTCTTCTTGGGGGATGATAGGAAGGCTAGAATCGTTGGTCGCGGAAAAGTAAAGTTGAAGTTGCAAGGTGGAAGGGTTAGAACACTTCCGAGTGTTTTGCATATTCTTGAATTAGCCAGAAATCTGATTCCTGTAAGCAAGTTGGATGATGCAGGTGTAAAAACATTGTTTGAGAAGGATACCTACAATATGGTTCGGGGAGCACTGGTATTGATGCGAGGAGTTTGGATTGGAACTCTATACAAGCTGCAAGGTAGCACTGTTGTTGATGGGTGCAGCAGATCTGTGGTTCCTGAAATGGAGAGAATACCATGTTGTGACATCAAAGGCTTGGACATACTGGAGAGAAGGGCCTTCAAATACTTCATGGTAAAGGTATGGTAGAAGGTATGAGTAATAGCTCTCTGGATTTTGATTTCTGTGAAAATTGTATATATGGAAAGCAAAATCTGGTGAGTTTCCCCTCTTGTGGTAAGAGGGCAAAACAGATATTAGAGATTGTGCACAGTGATGTGTTTGGACCTATGAAGGTTCCATCACTGGATAAGTCTGTGTACTATGTATCATTTAAAGATGACTTCTCAAGAAATACATAGATATATTTCCTTAAGAAGAAATCTAAAGTCTTTGACAGGTTTAAAGAATTTAAGGCTCTGGTGGAAAACCAGATAGAGAAGAAGATAAAGGTGCTGAGGACAGATAATGGTGGAGAGTTTTGCAGTAAGGAATTTGAAGAATTCTGTAAAAAGTGTGGTATAGCACGGCAGAAGACTACTGCATATGCACCTCCGCAAAATGGAGTTTCAGAAATAATGAACAAGACGTTGATGGAAAGGGCAAGAAGCATGCTAAGTGGTGTCAGGTTAGGACAAGAATTCTAGGAAGAGGCGGTAGAGACTGCATGTTACTTGGTCAATAGATCACCTTCATCAGCATTAGAAGATAAGACTCCACAAGAGGTATGGACTGGTAAGAAACCTTCTCTTTCACATCTGAGGGTATTTGGATGTGATGCATATGTACATGTTCCAAAGGAGAAAAGAACCAAGTTAGATAGTAAATCTGAAAAGTGCATCTTTATTGGGTATAAGGATGGTTTAAAGGGTTATAAGCTTTGGAACCCGGTAACAAGGAAGGTTGTGTACAACTGAGATGTGGCGTTAAGAGAGGTAAAAGATGTTATTAAACATGAAGTCCAACCAAAGGAACCTAAGAAGATAGAGTTTGAGCTTAAGGAGGAAGAATCAGACTCTACAACAGAGGAGGAATCAGAAGATGAAGAGCCACAAACTCCGGGTGTGAGAAGATCAGTTCGAGAAACAAGGCAGCCAGAAAGGTATAGTCCATCTGCTTTCTGTTCAAATTTTGCTTTATCTATTACTGACGATGATCCCAGAACTGTGAAGGAAGCAGTAGATTCAGAGGATGGCAAACTCCAGAAAGAGGCCATGGTTGATGAAATGGCATTTTTGCACAAAAATGAGGCTTGGGATCTAGTGGAGTTGCCGGCAGGAAGGAAACCCATTGGCAGCAAATGGGTGTTCAAGAAGAAGACAAATGCAGAAGGAAATGTCGAGAAATACAAATCTCGGTTGGTAGAAAAAGGTTATTCCCAAGTGCCAGGAATTGATTTTGGTGATATTTTTTCTCTCATTGCCAAGGTAACTTCTATTAGATTACTTTTATCTGTTGCTGCTGCTTTTTATTTTGAGGTAGAACAGATGGATGTGAAGACAACATTTCTTCATGGGGATCTGGAAGAGGAAATCTACATGAAGCAACCTAAAGGCGTTCCGGTGAAGGGTAAGAAAGAACTAGTATGCAAGTTAAAGAAATCTCTATATGGGTTAAAAAGCCACCAAGGATGTGGTATTTGAAATTCGATACATTTATATGGGGACTTAGCTTCACCAGAAGAAAAGTAGATCATTGTGTGTATTTTAAATTAATTGGTGACCATGTTATTTATCTGGTCTTGGATGTGGATGATATGTTGTTGGTTGGAAATGACAAAGAAATTATCCAAGATTTGAAGACCCAATTGTCCTCCAAATTCGACATGAAATATCTTGGTGCTGCAAACTATATTTTGGGCATGGAAATTAAAAGAGATTGGGAAAAGAGGAAGCTCTGGTTAAACCAGAGGAAGTATGTCGAGACAATACTGCAGAGGTTTAATATGAAATATAGTAAAGCAGTGAAGGTTCCTATTCTTGTAGGTGTGAGGTTATCTGTTGAACAGTGTCCCAAGACATAAGAAGAGGAAGAGGACATGTCCCGTGTTCCATATGCAAGTGTAGTCGGTAGCCTGATGTATGCAATGGTTTGTACTAGACCAAACATTGCACATGCAGTGGGAGTATTGAGCAGGTTTATGTCAAAACCAAGGAAGCAGCACTGGACAACAGTGAAGCGGGTTTTCAGGTATTTGCGTGGCACTAGTGATTATGGTTTGTGCTACCAAGGAAGACCAGGATTGGACAGAGTGTTGGATATTCGTGGCTTTGTTGATGCAGACTGGGCTGGAGATCTGGATCAGAGAAGATCTACAAGTGGGTATGTGTTTAACCTATTTGGAGGTGCAGTCAGTTGGATGAGTAAGAAACAATCTGTAGTGGCACTATCAACTACAAAGGCAGAATACATGGTAGCCACTCATGCAAGCAAGGAAGCAGTTTGGTTGCAGAGATTGTGTTCAAGTATGGGGTTAGTACAGGGAGCTATAAGGATAGACTGTGACAACCAAAGTACAATTTTCTTGGCAAAGAACCCTGCATATCATTTAAAGACAAAGCACATTGATGTTCAGTATCACTTTGTGAGGGATATGATAGAAGACAAAAAGGTGTTGCTAGTAAAGGTGGACACTTTGAAGAATACTGCAGATGCATTGACAAAATCTGTGAGCTCTGAGAAGTTCTCTTGGTGTAGAGAAACATTGGGCTTTGTAGGGCTGGATAAATGACTAAGCTCTCTTGTGGCCCCTTGTGGAAAGAAAACAATAAGTTGGAGAACGTTGGGTTGTGTTATATTCTTTCCACGACTAGCCCACGTAGTTAATCGGGGGGTTAGAGGGGGGTCGGAGCCCCCCTTCGTTGCACCGATTGCATAGAAGGGGGGGTCACAGGGGGTTTGAGGGGTGCAGGTAACCCCCCTCTATGGGGTTCAGGGTAGCGCTCTGGAATTTTTTTTTTTTGGACCCTATATTAGGTTGGGCAGACCTACCTATGGTTTTGTGCATGTTTTTCGCACATGGTTTTGGACGCGATGGTTTTCGGTCCATGGTTTTGGACCCGATGGTTTTTGGTCCATGGTATTGGATGCTTCAGCATGTATAAATATGTATTGTAACATTGAAAGGAACACAAAAAACCATCCAAAGAAAGGAAAAACACCCCCTGCTCCTAGCCATTCCAGATTTGTTAGTGACCTCATTCCAATGACAATTTTTTGGGTGGTTGTCTTTCTAATATGGAAATGGGCCATAATCTAAGATGTACATGTTTATGGAATGAGGAAATTTTAGAGACATGAGTATGAGTGCATGGAATATCTAGAGGCTTTGCCATAATTTCAAGGGAATGGATATATATATATATATATATATATATATATATATATATATATATATATATATATATATTCTTATTTGAGGTGTCAACATTAACTTTTATCATTTTTCCAAGAAATTTTTACTTTAATTCCAAATTCTGGAGGACCACAAATGTCTCTCATAGTTCAACTTTATACCAACATCAATGACATGATTACATTCTTCAGCGACTTCTTCATAGCCTCTAATTAGGTCCCTATATCTCTGTAATGTACCCGTAATATTTTTTACTCCTTTAACTGATCCAACATTATGGTAGGCTGGTTCTGTTATCTACCACTGTGAAGGTGCTGAGAGGAAGTTTTCATTATTCTCCTGGAGCTCATACTTAGATAGAAGAATGAGTGTGGATCAAAGTTATCCATGAGATGATATCTATTTCTTATAGGCTTTGGTAATAAACTATGTATCATGAGAATACATAGGGTGGTATGGATTTTTTTCCTTGCAAACCCCTCGATTCTTTTACATCAAATGACATTCACCTAATTTGGGATACTAGAGTTTTAATAATTACTGGTAGCTTCATCCTATCCTAAAGGTTGAGGAGTGAGGGATGGATGGATGGAGTTTATAATTCATGGCTTAAGATGAATTAGAGAGGATGACCAGTTGGATCTCCCACCAATGCCTATTGAATTATTTTAACAGCTCTAATAATTTTAAGGTTCTCCCTCTCAGTGGATTTATTAACTATCCAATCTGTAATTTTATTGGTTGACCTTCTACTATGTCCAAAAGAGATGTTCATCCTAGCCTTAGCTTGTTCAAGTTAGGTTATCCTATTGTTTATAAACTAATCACTTTAGTTTCCCCTAGATTTTCCTACTAGAATGCCAATGAGTAATTTGGAGCTCCATTCAACCTCTACTAATAGATTATATTCCTGATGCAAAGTTGGATCCTTTATGTTGAAGCTCCAGCCTTTTTACATATATATGTTTATGCCACAATCTCCCCAGTAGTCTATCCTTTCAGGGATAGTGGTAAAGCTTATTTGATGTAATGCTTACTATGTACTTTTGGAGAGATGGAAATTGGATCACATCCACCTTAGTTGCACTGAGAAAGAGCTAAGATCCATGCTAATAGCCTAGACATGGGAGGGAATTATAGTGTTTGTATGTCCACATGTTGGGACATTAAATATAGATAATGCATTGACTACATGAATATGACGTTCGCACCCACCCATCTAGATTTGGGTATGATATTGACCTGGGGGTTCCTAATATTGAGGATCCATCAAATGCACACAAATCACTGAGTTCTGAAATATAGAAATAGGAGGTATGCAACTTCAAGATTCACAAACTGGGAAGTGCATCCCAGACACAGGTCTGTATAGATTTGTGCACGGGACAGGGGCAGTAGAGCATGACACACATAAAAATTAACCCATTTATGGGATTCGTTGGGTTTGTTAATCGTGAGGAGCTAGGAATGAATTTTGGAACCAAATGGAAAGAAGAGAAATTATAGCAAGACCATGAAGCAAGATTCCTATGCACTGTGTAGTGGGTCTCTAACACCCAAAAAATGTGGTAGCATTGGTGTTTGTGGGTTTAGATGTATTTCTTTCAAGAAATTTAGGATATAGTGATTGTAAATTGTGTATAAGGGGAAAATCTTTCCTATATGTAATAGAGACAAAGAGATAATGTGCTCATAGGAGCCTTAGTATGTATGTGGCATTAATCATTGCATGGAAACCATGGTTTGGACTTGTGTGTTGCATTAAAGATTAGAGGAGGAGCTAATAAATAAAGAGATTGTGTTTATGATGCCACAAGTTGTGTATTCATGTTCATTTTAAATCTACTAGAATTAGGTGTTAAAACTCTCTTGATTCCTCCAATTATAATGTTGTGTGGCATAGTGTATTTCTTAGTTGCTAATAACACTTTTTCAAATCTTGAGAAGTATTATTGGATTTACCTATGGGCTAGAACAGGGTGTGTAAATCTACACATTTGTAGATTGGAGGTGTCTTCATCAATTTTGCAGATTTGTGCCTATAGTAGTGACATGATCTGCACCCATTTGTAGTCAGTTCTATATTTTTGTAGTGTACAGTCAGAAAAACTACATTAGTTTTGATATTAGAGCAACCCCAAAAACATCCTAGAGGGGAATCCATTTGAACTAGGAAAGCATAAGCATGAGGAATGTTGGACTTAGAATGATGCAGATGAATCACTATGAAGATGCATGGTAATTGAAACCCAATTCCAACAGGATGAGTCAAAAGATGAACAAGAGAATGTGAGAATCCCTGTTGGAAGTGTTGATCCCACAAAAATTTAGCATCCTTGGGCTCATGTAATTAGTATCAAAATATTATCTTCTGATCTACATTTCTTGTTGTTTAGTTAATTTGAATAGCAGGAGTAATAAAGAAGTTTCCACTACTACAAAACTGTTATGGATCCATGCATTTCCACAAAATTCACACGTTGTTATAGAATTGATGCACTGCTACAAAATTGCTAAAGACAAATGCATGGGAATTAATTGGGACAATCAAGGGAGATTCACCATGAAATACCCTTGGGAATTCATTGAGACAACTCATGAGGAGGTGAAGTGACACTAAGATTGTTGGAATACCATGTGAAATTAACAGTTTGAGGGTTATTTGTAAATCTAGTGAATTAACTAAAGAGAGTTTAGTTCCAACAATTTGTAATGGGAGAAGAGAAGGTTCATATCCAATTCTGAAATAGAAAAGAAGGTTTAGCTCCAACTATACAATAGAAGAAGGGGTTCAGCTCCAATGAATTAAAAGAAGAGGAAGAGAATGAATACCATCTCATGTTTAGGGAAGTCTAAGATTGATTGGAAGTTTGATCATTCTAGTATAAAACAGTATGAATTGTGGAGAGATTACAACCTCGAGATTGCATTTCACAAGCCCAAATCAACATATTATTCAATAAGGGTTTAGGTTGTCCCTTTGTTATATGTTATTTCCATTATTAATTATATCATATTTAGTTTTGTAGCACATGTATATTATGTTTGCTTAAGTACACTACTTTTGTGGTTGTTTCACTCTGCGAGTGCCAATTTAGTTTTGTCGTTGTATTAGGGAATTATAGAACCATATCATGCATCAAGTGTTATTAGAGCAAGGTTTAACTCTGGTTCAAAATTTGCAGAATTACTAGAACTAATTCTCTCTTGAAAGTTGGTTTCCACAAAACC
Organism: Pinus tabuliformis; assembly: GCA_031772625.1. Classification (NCBI taxonomy): domain Eukaryota; kingdom Viridiplantae; phylum Streptophyta; class Pinopsida; order Pinales; family Pinaceae; genus Pinus; species Pinus tabuliformis. Next base: position 937,351,893 of record CM062810.1, on the reverse strand, counting down.
AATTCTTGTGCAATTGTGGTAGCAAGGAAACAGGTAGAGGGTTGTTTCAACTTGAATTTACTGGAAGAAGAGTGTTGGGAGGTAGTGTAGAAAGAAAATGAGTTCCTAAAATATATAAAGATTATGACCTCTTTATCTTTATGGACTCCACCAACCCTTTCCATTGCAAGGTTACATCTGGTTGTTAGGTTAAATTGAAGTTTAATCATCTCATCTTTAGGAGGGATCCGAGTCACTTGAGGATTTGGGGTATCCTTTCTTTGTTCTCCTTTAATGGGACAATTTTTAATAATTTTTACATTAATAGGTCATTAGCTTATGAAACTAAGAGACTATGTAAATGTTTCTGATCAAAATGCCTTCATGCATTGTGGTTATCCAATAGAAAGTTAAAGGTAGCATATAAGATGTTTATTTAGGATAGATAACAACATCATATGTTCTGAACAATCATTTGTTGTCAAACGAGATAATATTATATTTTATTGCACAAACTTTTTTATGATGAAAACTTTCAAATGTTACCCCATACCCTTATTTTTTATATGAAGCTAGCATAGTATTCATTGAATCCTATCCCTTGCTATGTTTCATGTATGTATATTCAAGTATGTAGAGGTAGATACTATTTATATGGAAAGATGTAGAATTAGTATATAATAGGGCATATGCAACATATACGAGGCAGTATATAAGACAGAATTTATTGGATTTTGATGGATTGGGACAATGGTGGATCATGTCTCTATGCTTTTCCATTTAAGTTGTTTGTTTGTCTCATTGTTCCCATGCATTCATTATTCCAAAGTTATAAAGGATATGAAAATTGTATCTTGGTTGTTATTATAACTGCCATCTTATTTTCTGAGTTTTCTATTTTCACATAAGACCTTCAATAAATGGAAGCACATCTCAATACAATATGTAGGATCAAACTTTCATGCTTTGTAAAAATGTTCCGATTATTTATTCTTTATATTTCTTGAAGTTTAATGGATTGGTTCATAATGGTGGACCATGTTTCGATGCTTTGATATTTTTCTATTTGGCTAGTTGTGGTAGAATATTGAAACTTCAAGTTGTTATATGGTTTCTAGATAGTTAGCTCAGGATTGAATTTTTTCAATCAAATTACTTAATATGGTAGTTATCTTGTTCAACATAAAACTGATTCATATGGTGTTGATGTATGGGGAGATTTTATTTACCTATTCCTTGAGAAAAATAATGCTATCACAATGCCAGGAGACATTGGTGTGGAAAAAAACATTAATCAAGAGCCACCTGGAATCATTTAGGCATTACTTTAGATGAAGAGTTTCATCTTTCTTATCCTTATGTTTTTCACTATGATAGGTAGGTGAGGAAATATATATATTATTAATGTGATTTCGTAAACATATATTTGGAAGTGAAGGATGTTTTGTTGGGGTTCTTATTTAATTAGAACTAAAAGTTGACTTCTTGAAATCTAGGTAAGTTCTATACAATTATCATCTCACTTTAAGTATAAGACTCTTATTGATACATGCATTTCTTACAACCTTGGTCCACATTTTCTCTTCTATGTTATTTATATTTACACGCTCAATGTGCCAATGCCTAAATGGGTAGGACCTGTACACTCCTTAGGGTACGTATAGGTCAGCTAATGGGGTTTTACCATTCACCCTCCCCATTGTGATCATGGCAAAGTCCTAGGTCATGGTGATTGTAATATAGAGTTCTCAAAGTGGTTGACGTGAACCTCATAAGCCATGATGAGAACATGGGTGCGTAATAACCACATAATTATGTTCAAGCTCTGAGTCTCACCAACTCCAAATCAAAATCAATTTGCACTTTTCAAACTGCATCTTGTCAAATATAAATGAGACAATTTGTTTAGTAAATGGTTTTTTGAAAATTTTGAGCAACAATAGGATTAATTGGTAAACATTTATAGAAGAAAATTGTGATGCGATGAAAGAACAAATCCATTCCTTGGGCTTTTGGTTAATGCATCTTTTCTTTGTAAAGAAGGTTGTTAATATTGAAAGAATGTTTTTGGAACCTGGAAAGATCAACATTTTTTTTTGCTTGTTTTAAATTTATTAGTTTGAAATCATGTGGATTTCTCCCTTTACCATCCTCTTTAGGGAACACTTTAAAATAGCAACACTTTTTAGTAACAAAAACTTGATGATGTTTAAGAGAATTTGTATGAACAAAATGGTAATAAGGGTGGAAATTTTCTTGCATAAATCTTGAGATTTGTTTCTGATTTTTGCCTCACGTTTTTCTTATGCAATTAAATTAGGTTTCTTAATTTTCATTCATTTTTCTCATTATGTCATCGTTGTCATCTATTTCAATTTTATAGATATTTTTTATTCACATTTTCCTCTTACATTGTTGTTTAGTATATGCATATATATATGATTCCCGAGAGTAGCCATAAAGGGGATCTTCATTTTTACCGAGCATTGAATTTTCCTCTTGAGTGGAGAATGGAGAAGGTGCTTCTTAAGAAGTTTCTTGTAGAAACTTTCTTGATCTACTATAATGGAAATTATTGGATTTTTGGATTAGATGTTAGTCGGTTTGGTGCAATTACAAATGGAGAGCTAGAAATCTGGTATGCTAATTCACCACTTGGCCCTTAAAACATGTAACTTAGTTTGCATGATTATGCCTAAGATTTTTCCTGAAGGTTGAATACTAAGCTCCTAAGGTGTTATTTTCTATGGTGGTATTTTATTTGCTTTCTTTATACATGTCATCTAACCACATGGAGGTCACTATCTCCCAACTAAAGAAAACTTGTTTGAGTTTCTAGTAGGGATTCGTATGGTTTTTAATGTTATGATCCTTTCACCTCATGGTTATTTTGGGAAATAAAATGTTTTATGAATCCCAGAAAAGACACTGGTGGACAGGTAAACAATTTTTTTATAATTGCAATGTCCATTCCATGATATCCTCTCTTTATTGTTTGATTGTATTTTGAATGTTTCTTTTGATTTTGTTTTGCCTTTTAACTATGAAATTGAAAATACTTGGTATCATGTCCATTTAAACAACAACCAAAGCTTGAAGATGAAATTAATATTACACTTAATTAATTGAAATCATTTTAGTTGTTTTGTGTTAAAATATTTTTATGACTATTAGAAAAGTTAATTTCATGTTGTTATTTGAGCACAGGTTGTTTATATACTTGAAAAAGTTCATGCGTTAGAGAATGAAATGTTTTTTCGAATAAAACGACAAGGATTAGACATCACACCTCAGATTATTTGTTTTCACAAGTTATCTACAGCTTGAGCTTTTTAGCATGGAACTTAGTTGACATGATTGTGCCTAAGATTTCCGTGAAGGTTGAATACTATGTTACTAAGGTGTTCTTTTCTATGGTGACGTTTTATTTTCTATGTTTATACAGGTCCTCTGATCACATAGTGGCCATTAAGCCCAACTAAAGAAAACTTGTTCAAGTTTCTTGCTTTTATGGGGAAAATGGCTTTGACATTGCTGATGTTGAGGTATATGTCATATAAATAATTTATAGTCTACTTTAGTTTATATTCTAGTGTTCATAATATTTGTGTCTTATACTTTGCATTGTATCTTATTTTGTTTTTAGAAAAGGAACTCAGTATTGATGGTAAGAAGCAGGAATTGAAGAAAGAGGAGAACAATAACACTAGAGTGACAAATGCAAAAAGAGAGAGAAGAGAATCAGTCTAGTGTTAACCTTAAATCCAATATCCCTCATAAGACACGCACATAGAGACTAATGGTCAAGTCTTTAGAGTTGGTGAATTCATCTGTAATGCCTTGGTAACACAGTGATAATGTTTTGAAGTGATGAAACAATATTTCAGTAAATTGTAGTCTAGCCACTCTTAAATTGGAAACTCATATTGTAATACTTGACATTTCATATAATATAAGTTTTGTGGTTGAAATTATTTATAGTTGCACTTGATATTGTTTAGTATTGTAATTAACATATGTATCTTTGTATGACATTATTTTAATTTAGTCGCAAAATCATACTAATTAATCTATGTTGATTAATAATGAACACATAAAATCAATTTAAAACTACTAAATTAGTAGTTTATATTGATTAATGACGAACACAAGTAATATGAATATACGACTAAATTAGTCATTTATAATGATTATCAATGAAAGTAAATGAAATGAATATAAACTACTAAATTAGGTGTTTATATAATGAATATAAAACTACCAAGAAAAGATAAATAACTACTGCAAAAGATAAATTTGTGATTACAAATTACGACTAAATTTTGCATATATATGACTATTAGTAGCTAATTTACAGTATCTTATAACATGACCGAATTTAGTCATATTTCTTCGGTCATTAATTGCTTTTAAGTGATGACTAAATTTTGCATATATATGGCTATTAATAGCTAATTTACAGTATCTTATAACATGACCAACATTTTAGTCATATTTCTTTGGTCATTAATTGATTTTCTAGTGTGATCATATAGTAATATGTTGTGTTGTATATTTGGTCATTAATTGTGGAATTAATGATCCGGGTGGATGTTGGTGGCCACCCACCTATCCCACTTGGACCCCCACAACTGTTTCTTTTAGTTTTTTAGTTTCTGTAATTGTAGCACAATTTACTATTTTTAGTAGTTTTTCAGGTCCTGAACTTCCAGAGCCGTTTTGAGGCCCTAAATGACGTTTTTTGGGAAATCTGGGAGCAACATGGGTCCAAAATTATAGTTCTCGGATAGATATTTCTAATGAGCTATTGTACGCGTCAAATGGAGATCGGGTGCCAAAGTTACGACCCCGAGACATAACGGGCCCACAATTTGGCGTTTCATCTTCTAGGGTTAGGTTTTTGGGATGTTAAGGGTTTTCCATTGCTTCTCAACAATAAATAGGCCTTCGAGCCTCATTGTAACACAATTCAGAGCAATGTAGCCGCCACATCTCTTCCCAGAGATAAGCTACCATCTCCCTAGCTAGTTTATTTCCATTTCCATTTGTAAGCATATTTCAGTGTTTTACAGTAATGAAATGAAGTATTATTTCCGCTGCATCTCTGTGTTTATGGTTATCTCTATAATTTATTGCGTTCCTGTTTAAATCCGGATCAATTAATGACTAAATTAATGGCCAAATTTATTGCTAAATATACTACTAGACGATAAAATTGAGACAACCAATTAATGACTAACCTAAAAATGACTAAAAGTTAGTCACGTTATAAGATACTATAAATTAGCTACTACTGGTCACCGACTGAAAAATGGTCATTTATATGCAAATTTTAGTCATTTTTTTAGTAACTAATTAGCCATTTTGTACTAGTGTTTCCTTCATGAACTATGTCAGTCGTGTCATCCTTTTCTTCATCAGAAAGTGGTCTTCTAATCCACATCTGGATTTTCTTCATATCACTGCCTCTTCCTAGTCATGTTTCCTTTAGGATCTTTCATCCAAACACATGAGTGCTAGTTGTAGGTGACATCTACAACTCTCTTTCGATAGCCCTATATCAACCCATCCAGATGTTGTTCAAAAACAAAAAAATGAACATCAAATCAAAGTTACCTTTTTTTATGGCCCTTCATCATGATATCTGTTTGTAGCAACATCAACATCTTGCATACATATTGACACATCTCCAAGATATTCAATGTTAAGGGTATCTTCTCTTTCTAGACTTCATCAAAGTCTAATTCATACCTTTTCTATGGGTATGTAATGGTCAATTCTTCTAGTTATCATATGTTGGTTTCCCTTTCTATGTGACCATAGTTGTATCTTTCACAATGTCTTCTTTATTTCTTCACATATTGCTCCCCAGGAACTTCCATCCATAGTTCCTTCATATTTTCCAACCACCTCATATTCCATATGAGGACATATTATGTTTATTTCATCTTTTCAATATGTGAATCATGCCTTCATGCATCTATTCAACAGAAGATACCCCTTTCCTTTTATTACACTCATAAGGTAGAGTATTCACCCAAGCCATTTGTAACTATATGATGACATGAATTAATCTATTAAGCATATGCATACATACCTCTTTTCTCCTTTTGGTCATCTAGACTTCCTTCGGCAACTTCCTTTCCTTGATTGAGAGTACTTCTACCATATTGACATGCTACACTCCTTTGTTACCATATCATCATTCTTCCACACAATGAATCCCATACAAAGTGAAATTCTCAATGAGATACTTGCTTCTTCCAAGAGAGGTGAACCTTCTAATGAAGATTCCAATGAAGGATCTTGATTATCCTCATCTTGCAAATGCTCCTTACGAGTGATGATGATGTATGATGAATTCTATGCTAGATGACTTTCTTCTACCCATAAGTAATGCTTATGCTTTCAATGGGGTTTCCAAGAGCTACTTCCTTCTATATGATGACTTATACAACAATGTATACTTCTACTTCAACTATATTTCAAGATTTTATAAGGATGTTTCAATCTCTTGCTTTAATTGTATGCTTCTAATATGATTTCATCTCCTAATATGATGCATCCTATCATGATTTCAACTATGATATATATCTTTCATGAAAATTGTGAAAGAACATAGCGAAGGAGATTATTTTAGTCATAGCAGCAATCTTTCACTTCCTCCTTCTTTGATTTCTTCTTTTCATCTTCTTCCACTTCTTTGGTGACATGGGCTTCTTCCCTTCCTCTTTTGTTGTTGTCCATCTTGATCTTAGGACAATTTCTCTTATAGTTCCCATATTCATGACAACCATAACAATGGATTTTTGACATATCCTTCTTGTTCTTTTTTTGATGACCAAACATTCCAAATTTTCCTTTCCTCCTAGCCATGGAAGCAAATGCTTGAACTTGGTTGTTTTCCTACATCACTTTTTTCCTTCAACCTAGTTTCTTCCATATTACACAATGACCAAAGTTCATTGAATGGGGTAGCCACAGGGGCTTCACTCAATGAACCTCTGACATATCATGTGCGTTCGTGGCATACCAAACAATACCCCTAATTTGACTACATATTGGGAAATACCTCTAAAAATCATTTGATTTAACCCCCTACCAATACACCTTCCCAATTTAAAAAACCCTTACTTTCACTAGATATTGTAGGTATCCATTTTTTCATTAACATTTTTTATACCCCTTATATATTTTCATTAACTTTGAGCTCTATTTTTTATACCTGCCAATATAAAAACCCTTTACCCCCTAATAAATGCTCAATATATTATGTCATTTTTTCCTCAATATACATCCCCCAATATGAACCCACGTGGTATGGTATTGCTCCCCCAGTGAATCCCTCATGGGGGTAGCTTCCTTCTTTCCATAGATGCTTGATTTAAATTTCTCCATTCCTCTGGTAGTGCATTGAGCACTATGGTGTTCATTTATTTATCAGACATGATTTGTCCCAACTCTTGTAGTTAGTCTCTTATTTTTGATACCTTCATAAAGTATGAGGCTATTCCATCTTCCTTTGATATATTCATCTTGTAGAGTTCTTGTTTTAATTATATCACTTCTCCAGCAATACTTACGGAGAACAATTCTACTAGCTTCTCATATATTTCTTTTGATGTCTCCAACTTTGATACATGTGGTATGAGGGGATCTTTAATGGATTCTATAAGGATCCTTTGAGACCTTACTTCCCCTTTCATGTACTTCTCTAGAGCTTGAGCCTCTTCCTTTGGAGGTTTAGTGATTGAACCCTTAACATGATCAATCACTTCATTTTCTATGAGGATCGAATATGTCCTCTTCTTCGATGCAAGAAAGTTTTATGACCCAACCAATTTGTTGATTTCCTTGCAAAATGAAATCATTTTGATAGATTCAGATGTGGACCTAAAGATAATTACTTGTGAATATACTCCTTGATGACAATATCTTCAACTTGATGTCTTCTTGGTTTTGATGATGATGTTGATAATAGAAGATGTCTTCTTGATGAAGATGTCTTCCTTCAAAAGTGATCCTTCAAAGAGAGGGGGATAACCTTGGCTCCTTGAAGATGACAACACATTTCTCCTTTATGAGCTTCCCGTTCTCAAATTCAACTTCAATAAAAAATTCCTTCCAGTAGTTTCATCTTCTTCATCAACCTCTTTTTCAACCCCTACAATTTTCGGTCACTGCAAAAACCCTAGTTTTTGCATGTGTGGGAGAAAGACAAAGATTTTACCCTTCTCTCTTCTTTGGTTGGATAGAGGTTTTTTTATTTTACAACTTGACTTGAAATATGGCTTGTCTTTCACTTTTTTTTCAACCTCCTTAGGTGACTGTAATAATTCGACTTCCGATGCAACAAATGAGCCCTAATATCCTCATGCATTTGAATAAGAATATTGCAAAACAAACCCAAAATTACTCTGATCCTTTTATCTTCTCGACGATTAATGCTCTTGATGATCTTCTAGTGATTCAGCCCTTGAGTGTCCTTCTTCAAGTTTCCTTTCCTTGTCTTGTCACATTAGCTCTGATTCTCTAGGGGCAACTAGATTAGGTGATTTCTCTTACTTTGATAACTACTTGTGATGTATTTTTACTTTATTAGCTTCTTCTTTTACATGATTATATTTAGTGCTCTTTTCATGAAACAACTACCAAACGATAAAGAACTGAATAACAATAGAACACAAGATATAAGCAATCATCTAGGGCTAAAACCTCTCCAACTGAGAGGAAAACCCACAAGAATTGTTTTCTTCTTATAGAACTTCAATTTATGAATTCCAAGAACTATGACCCTTTACCTAAACCCTCCAACACCAAGTCAAACCTTTATTTCTTTCCAACCACTTCTGCAATTTCAATCCCCAGTAGATTCTTCTACCCAGCGAATTCTTCTGCAACTTCGACCTTCCTAGTAAATTCTTTTGCAGATTTGACTTACCCAACAAATTATTATATAACTTTGACTTGCCCAGCAAATGTAGAAACCCTAACACGAGAGAGAGAGATAGAAAGAGACCCAAATAACTTTGGTCTAGCTCTTCTTCTTTCTTTTTGTCCTTTTCCAGATTCTGTCTTGAGGAAATCAAATGTGAGTGAGTGAGTGTCCAAATGAGGTCAAGTTCTTTATTATTTATAAGCTTGTGAGGGGTACAAATTTCTTTCTTTAGGCTAACTTGTCCCTTCATTTGGGTTGAATTCATCTTTGCACCATGACGAGGTCTTGGAGGGTCGTTTGACTCTAGTTTTTACTCAAATATTTTTTCTTTGCAATATGTAACATGCCCAAATGGGTCTTTAATGCATGATAATGGCTTAATTGACTTGATGACAATCCTAGAAACACTCAATGAGTGCTTGAACTAAAAATAAATTTCCCTTGAGCATGAAACCCATGCCTCAAGAATAACAATAATAAATTTATTTTTCTTTTTTCATTAAATACATAAAATCATGATTACATATGTCATTATGAAGACTAACCCTATTTACATATTTCAACACCCCAAGGTTTTTTGATGGTGTTGAATCCATTTCCACCATCAAAAACAGAATTCAAGCGCTCATTCTGTCATATTTATTGAGAAAAAAATAGTCGGATTCTGGTAATTTTTTGTCATCTAGGAAAATTTGTTACCTTCGTAGAAAATGCCATAAAATATTCCATTTAAAGTGACTTGGGATATTCTTAATTTGGAAATAAGTGGAATACTTCCTTTGACAATGAAAGACTACCTTGTTGGATAACACTTCTAGGGGTTACACCATCAAAATGCTTGAAAGCTGAATGCTTGTAAAGGAAGTGTTGTAACTTTTTCTGACACCCTCAAAAGTTACAAAAGAAATTCAAAATTTGCTAGTTTATTCCCTAGCCAAATCATTTGGCATATATAGATTTGATGAAGCAAATAGTTCCTATGTGTTTTTCTATGCCATTTTTAGTTTCGAAATTAAATAAATTTTATTTTATAAAATTATATATTTTACATATTTTATAAAATTATTTATTTAATTTATGAAAACTTTTTATTTAAAACAAAAATATTGGGCAAAACCCAATTTCCAAATCCATGTTATATAAGTTATCCAACAATAACAACTCACAAGTCAAATCAAACCTATGTCCCCACCCCGCATTTCACACATTAAAATACCATTATATAAATTACCTCGAGATGTGTGAAGTAACAAATCTATGGTTTGCGGGACCCCCCTATCTAAACCACTTACCATCTACTACCCCCCTCCCCCCACCCTGCAAGACCATTGTAAAACTACTTTTTACATTAATTTGGATTTATAAATATCAAGCTGGAAGGTCTACGAGGTATGCAAGCAAATTTATATATTATAAAGTATGTACGAAAGGAGGTAATGGAGGGAAGACTTTTACAGTCGTATTTTTTTAAATGAACTTACAGGTGAAAGATTGAAGGAAGAGGAGGTTATGTCAACAATCGAAATATATCCTCATTTACGAAGATGAAAATGAAATTTTACAGAATAGACAAATGAATGTTTTTTTGCTATGGTATAAGGAGGAAAATCATTATAAAGAGGGAAAATGTACGTGAAGAGAAAATTTGGATAATTTCTTATTAAAAATTTTTACAGAAGTAAAAAAGGGAGAGATGAGAAGATATCTTCATGATTTACCAAACATGGTTGGAGCATGGTTTTCAAAACCATGGGAAGCAAAACAATAGATGGTTTCTAGAGAAAAATGAGAATTATTTAAGAAGTTTCATTCATTCATAAGTGCACCAAAAGTGGCCAAAACTAAATATGAAAACAATGAATGGTTTTCGGTATGTAAATTTGATTTATGAAATTCAAGAATAAATAAATGTTACAATGGAGAAGTAAAACAAGACATGGATTTCAAACAATGAATGGTTTTACAGGATAAAATCATTTGATGAAATATTTTGAGATTTCATTTATGGCATTCATGGAAATATGGAAATATGATTTTATAAATTTTTGGGAAATATTTTTTTCAAAATATATTCTTCCCAAAAATTTAAAATTTATATTTTTGAAAATTAAAGAGTGACAAAAAAATCAATGATTTCCAAATCATTTTCAAATTTCTCGACAATGGTTAAGCACTTGAAGGATAATTAAGATAATTGAATTGTCAAAGAATTTTATTAAATGACAGGGGATTAATCAATTCTATAAAAAGGGATTAGTCAACCAGATTATGGGCATATTAACTGCATTTTAGGGAGTAGCTTCAACAACCTCCAGATTCTGAGACAAAAGATCAACATGCAAAAGATCAAGGTAGATTTGTGACAAAAAATGGGCAACTAGTTTCAAGAATAAAGGAAATCAATCAGCAACCAGAGAGCCAATTCCTAGATTTTGAGGTACAAGACTTTCAATCGGCTCCATATTTCCCACATTTTTTCAGAGATTCTTTTTATTTTAGTATATTGTTCAAATTTTTATTCCAAAAAGCTAGACATAGTCAGTCGGATGTAATGTTATATATATTGTTTCAATTTCAATGTAGAAGGGTTGTCTTTTGATGCCAAAACCTTGCCATTTTTTTAAATACTTTTATTACAGAAATTTTAATTGAAGTATTATGGCTTTAGTTTCATGACAGAAATTGGTTCTCATGCATGTATTTCCCTGTTATTTCATAATATTTTTTTGCATATGTTCAAGATAACATAGGAGTTAGGGAAAGACTAAGTTTGAGTATCAACCTCCTTGACAGCCCGCTGCAAAGTTATGATCTTCACTAAGATTAGCTAATTGAACTTTCTGTTAAAATTAGCTCTTTTGCAACATTTAATTGTTTCCTTTTGTAATCTCTTGAAATATATCTTTTTGGTTGTAGAATTCTTCTACACACATCTAGTATATTTGGCTGATTAATTATTCAGTATGAATACTCAATTATCTGATTTCTCTTGTATTCCTCCACCAAGCTCTTTAAGCTATGTTATTATGTCGGAACTGGACATTGGCACTTTGATCAAGTTTCTGCAAGAAAACAATTTATTTCGGAGCAGAGATTGGATAATCATCAGCAACCAACTACAATAAATCATAAATCTAACCATTAAGGTTGTTGTCCAGTGACAATGAACAACGTTAAAAAAAGCCTCGTAACATTGAGGGAGCCCCTTCTGGTTCGAGGGCCAGCTTGAACTTAAATTTTGGTTGAGTTGGTTTCTCGTTGCAATTTCATAGCTAAGAACTGCCATCGAGAAACAGATACAACATTTGGCATCGTTGTCGGGGAGAAAAGTAACAAAGATATATATCCCCGAAGAACGACAATTAACTAGATCTATTCCTTTCTGGTGAACAAGGAACAAGTATTTGATATTGGTTGCAATTTCTTCACTTAGTAGCTCCACTTTGTTTATATGACGATTCCATTGGGTTACCAATTCCATTGGTTTGAGATTTCAGATGCATCCACTGATGTGATAGCTCAAGGTTCATTGATGGTTTCATTTAGCAACATATTTTTCTTCATCTTGACAGTAATAAAAAACTTCATATTTCTACAGAGGATGCATCTTTCCAAGTTCACCTATAAGTATCAATTGCCTATGGATTTTATGCTTCATATTGTAAATATCTTTCATATATTTAGCTACATGCAAGGTGGCATGTCAATCAATCCAATCCTCACATGGTTGCACTGGAAGCATGACTACACCTAACAGTGCAGATTTCCAGCTCAGTTAGATAGAGGTTGTGTAGGATTGAATTAGTAATTTTTAGAATTCAGTATGTAGTGTGTGGTTTTCAGAATAAATAAATTTCATTGTGCAATAGATCAGCAGTTGTTTGAGTTTGGATTCCAGTTGCACTATGTAGTATGGTTTGCTTATAGTGAAATAAGTTGCAGGAGATAGGAAAAAGAACATTTGTTGACTATTGACTCCACTAGCCTAATGGATTAAGCATTGTTGTACTTACTTTTACTTGAAGCGGCTGATAGTTTGGTTTTAGTTGGCATCTTACATATTTCAGAGTGCAGAACAAGTTTCAGGCCACATATTGCATGTTTGAGAATGTAGATGATTAATTTTCTTATGGCAAGACTCCATGCCCAACAGAATCAAGGCGGTTGGTCTACTAGTTCTCTGCATTACCCGGGTGGAAGAAGTCCCTAGTTGGAGCATGATGTTGTAACTTTCTCTGAGACCCTTAAAAGTTACATTTTTTTTTTCTTTCGAAAATTGCTTATTTATTCCCTAGCCAAATCATCTGGCATATACAGATTTGATGAAGCAAATAGTTCCTATGTATTTTTTTGTGCCATTTTTAGTTTTGAAATTAAATAAATTTAATTTTATAAAATTATTTAGTTAATTTATTAAAAAAATTTATTTAAAAATAAATATTAGGCCAAACCAAATTTCCAAATCCATGTTATATACATTATCCAACAAAAAAAACTCACAAGTCAAATAAAAAAGTCAAATCAAACCAATGTCCCCACCCTGCATTTCTCACATTAAAGGGAAGACTTTTACACTCGTATTTTTTTTAAATGAGCTTACAGGTGAAAGATTGAAGGAAGAGGAGGCTAGGTCAACGATAAAAATATATCCTCATGCAGGTAAAAATGAAGATACATGTTTCAGAAGTACATTTAAAAAACAAATCATTCCAGTGTTATAAGGAGATTTCCTCCCTGTGAAATAATTTTACAGAGGTGAAAATGAAATTTTACAGAGCAGACAAATGAATTTTTTTTCTATGGTATAAGCAGGAAAATAATTATAAAGAGGAAAAATGTACATGAAGAGAAAATTTGGATAATTTCTTATCCAAAATTTTTACAGAAGTAAAAAAAGGGGGAGATGAGAAGATATTTTTATAATTTACCAATCATGGTTGGAGACATGGTTTTCAAAACCATGGGAAGCAAAATAGTAGATGGTTTCTAGAGAAAAATGAGAATTATTTAAGAAGTTTAATTCCTTCATAAGTGTATCAAAAGTGGCCAAAATTAATTATGAAAACAATGGATGGTTTTGGATAAATGTTTGTAAATTTCATTTATCAAATTCATAAATAAATAAATGCTACAATGGAGAAGTAAAACAAGACATGGATTTCAAACAATGAATGGTTTTACGAGATAAAATAATTTGAGGAAATATTTTGAGTTTTCATTTATGGAATTCACTGAAATATGGAAATATGATTTTATAAATTTTTAGGAAATATTTTTATCAAAATATCTTATTCCCAAATATTTAAGATTTATATTTTTGAAAATTAAATAGTGACAAAAAAATCAATGATTTCCAAATCATTTTCAAATTTCTTGACAATGGTTAAGCACCTAAAGGATAATTAAGATAATTGAATTATCAAAGGATTTTATCAAATGACAGTGGATTAATCAATTCTATACAAAAAGGAATCAATCAACTAGATTATGGGCATATTAACTGAGTTTTAGGGAGCAACTTCAAAATCCTCCAGATTCTGAGGCAAAAGATCAATAGGCAAAAGATCAAGGCAGATTTGTGACAAAAAATGGGCAACCAGCTTCCAGAATAAAGGAAATCAATCAGCAATCAGTGAGCCAATCCCCAAATTTGGAGGCACAAGACTTTCAATCAGCTCCATATTTCCTGCAGTTTTTCAGAGTTTCTTTTTATTTTAGTATATTGTTCAGATTTTTATTCCAAAAAGCTAGACACAGTCAGTTGGATGTACTGTTCTATATATTGTTTCAATTCCAATGTAAAGGGGTTGGATTTGGATGCCAAAACCCTGCCATTTTTGTAAAGACTTTTATTACAGGAATTTTAATTAAAGTATTCTCGCTTTAGTTTCATGACAGAAATTGTTTCTCATGTATGTCTTTCCCTGTTATTTCATAATTTGTTTTTGCGTATGTCCAAGGTAACATAGGAGTTAGGGAAAGACTAGGTTTGAGTATCAACCTCCCTGACAACCCACTACAAGTTATCATCTACACTAAGATTAGCTAATTGAATAGCTTGTTTAAATTAGCTCCTCTACATCATTTAATTTTTTCCTTCTGTCATGTCTTGAATGTATATCTATTTGGTTGTAGAATTATTCTACATGCATCTACTATATATGGTTGATTAAGTAATTCAGTATGAATACTTAATTATCTGATTTCTCTTCTATTCCTCCATCAAACTCTTTAAGCTATGTTATTTTGTCGAAAATCGACGTTGGCACCTTGATTAAGTTTTTGAAAGAAAGGAGTTTATTTTTGAACAGAGATTGGATAATCATCAGCAACCAACTACAAAAAATCAAAGATATGATCAGTTTGCTTCAAAGGTTATTGTTCAATGATAGCGAACAGTGTTAAAAAAATACTCATAACACTTGAGGGAGCCCCCTTTGGTTCAAGGGCAGGCTTGAACCTAAATTTTGGTCAATTTGGTTTCTCGGTGCAATTTCGCAGTGAGGAATCGCCTTCGAGAAACATATACAATAGGAAGGAACGTTGGGCTTTCTAGGATGCAACTGATTGGTCAGGTCTTAATCAGATAGAGATTTATTTCTTAATTTAGGATGCTTCGGAGTTGGTAAGATCCAGTTAATGGCTATCTACCCAACCTATATTGAATACTACTCCTAGTATACTAGATTCAACAACATCTCTACGTTACGTTGGTGGCGGTGATAAATCTTGTCATCATGCCTATTAGTTTCAGGAGAATATCGATATAGTATGAATGGGATTCTTGACCTGGATGGGGTGACATCCTAGGGGTCTAATGGAGAATTGGGCCCCCGTCCCTTTTTGTCTATTAACCATTCCTTGATTATACATTTGGAATTATCTGTGCAACTATCTTAGAGCATTCACATATATATAGGTGTGATATTCACATAGGTGGGGATAAACATACACTTTTGGTGATTGGAAGGTATTCTAGTCTCAATCCAACATGGTTGGTCAATCATTTCTGATTGACCATATATTTGATGTGGAGGAGATTATATATATCACGATAATAGCCGAGAATGAGCTAGCTAAAAGTGGCAGTTGCTCTTAAACAATGAATGAGATCCAAGTACAAATGGATATTTCTCCACTGATGGTGGAAAGTCTTGACTCATGCAAAGCATTGAATGGAAAAAAAAAAAAATCTAGATGTAGGAATGAAAAAATCGATTAAAATAAAAGAGGGGATTTAAAAACTTATCTTAGGAGTTGATGTGTATTGGGAAAGCGTAGTAAGAATGAAACATCATGTTCTTGTAAGCTAGTGGGAATTTATTAAATTGAATGGAGCACAAATGAAAGAATGGATAGTGAAAATATGGACCTCAATTCTTGGTAATAGACAAAAAGTAAGTGTATTGGTTAATGGTTGGTTCATATTCCACTTCTTAAGTGAGGAAGATTCCACAAAGATATCATTTATGCCAGGAGTGAGAGGACATGGTTTTTTAAGTATTTAGAAGTGGTCTGTAGGTTTTGATCTCGTTATGGAAGTTCTTAAAAGGAAAATTATATGGAAAAATCTGTCTAGCCTCCCATTAGAGCTTTGGTCGAAGAAAACAATCATGGAGATCACCAATAAGATCATGAAATTCTATTATGTTGATGAAGGATGCATGAGACTTCTGGAAAAAATGGTGGCATGGTTTCTAGTCGAAGTGAATCTTTCAAGAGGTTTTTCAGTTTCCCTTGACATTTACTGGGGTCCTTTCTCCATTAGACAACATCATGACTACTGGGGAATTCCATTTAGGTGCCTTGGATGTCATGAAACCATACATGATAGAATAATGTCCTTCTCGTATGAAGGGAGATCGGAAGGACCATTAGGGGATTTTTGAGGTCTAAAATGGGCCTCCTAAGAAAAATGTACAACCAAAATAAACTTTATAAGAACCAATTGGATTCAAGATGATGATGTCAACCATGGGGGATGATTCGCCATTTTTGGAGTAAAAAAGTACAAAGATTAAAAAGTAATAAAATAATAAAACTACTTTTTCAACTCGTATTTTAAACTTATCTCCCTAAGTTTTTACTCAAATTTCAAGCGGGAGTACTCGTTGGATGCAAAATTTAATTCCTCATCCAAGGAGTACCCATGTTGCATACTTTCGATGGACCCTACTACACGAAAAATGAGAAATACATGAAAAAACGTGATTACAATCACAATTTTCATGTAGCAGGGTCCATCGAAAGTATGCAACATGGATACTCCTTGGATGAGGAATCAAATTTTGCATTCAACGAGTGTTTCCACTCGAAATTTGAATAAACCATTACGAAGATAAGTTGAAAATACGAGTTGAAAAAATAGTTTTGTCTTTTTTCCCTCTAAAATTTGATGATGTAATCTAATCTTATTTTATTATTTCCACTATCAGTTTATAATTTCCTTAGGAGGCCCATTTTAGACCTCAAAAATCCCCTAATGAAGCATGTTGTTTTTGCAGATTGATATCCTCCAGGTCACAAGAGATTAGATAGGAGTTTGAGGCAACACTTTAACTCTTAGATGTCAACCTTGGAGGATCACTCTCTAGATATGCTTGGTCAACATTCAAGCCCGCAAATAGATACAAAATAGACAAGATTCTTTCCATATAGAAAGAAAGGCACAAAGGATATTATGAGCTCTAACTAGTGTCTATCTCCTTCCACCTCAAAGCAATCTAAAGGAAAGCAGACTATAGATTGACAGACTCCTATATCCTCTTTACTTTCACCCATCCATTATAGGCCTTTACCGAATGGAGATCCCTCTCCCATATTGGTGGATGTAGAATTAGAGGGCCTCACCAATAATGAGTCATTGGAACTTGAACCATTGAATATCAAGAAAAAAAAATTCATGAAAATGAGTTCGTTGTTATTCCAAAACAAAGAAACAATCGCACTAAAAGGAAGAAGAAGAAAATTAAATATAAAAAAGTCTCATTATGCGCGAGCATTGATTTAGAGTTAAATTCTCAGTTCTCGAAGTCATTAGATAAGACGTTGTATCCACCCTTTTATCCAAGTTCCTCTAATGGGGTTCATGGATCACAGAAGAGTTTTGAAACGTGAGACCTTAGAGCAAAGATTCCTACTGATATTGTTTATCAATGAAGATCATGTCCTTTAATGTTATGGGTTTGAGATCGTCCCAAACCAAACAATCCCTCATAAACACCATAAAATCCAAAGACCCATCTTTAGTCCTTCTTCAGGAAATATGGTAGAGAAGGAGAAGAACAATGACTTATTGTTGAAAATATGTCCTACTTGGGAAGCCCATGCAACCAGTGCTTCTAGAATCTCTAGAGGGTTGGTTGCTATATGGAATCCCAATCTGCATTCTTTCAAAACCTTTAAATCTTGTGTTGGTATCATATTGCTTGGTTATTGTAGGGGCTCTTATATCTTAGGCGCATTTTGAACATATATACTCCTTACAACAGTAAAAAAGAATTTTGGGAAAAACTTGATGCTAGTGGAATATTCGACATCCATTCGCTCATTATAGTAGGGGATTTGGATTTAATAATGGATGCAGGGTAATGTTGGGGCCAGAGAAGTAAGATAGACCCTTTGGTCGATTATTTCAAAGATTTTTTCAATCGCAAATTGTTGATGGATATTGTACTAGGCCCCATCTGCCTAACTTGGATGAATGGGATCACGAAAAGACTCTACAAATTCTTGGTTCATGCCTCCTTGTAGGAAAGATTGAAGAAGATTAAGTCTAGTTCTTTTTTCTAAGAAATATCTAACCATGGCATAATTATTATGGAAAGGAGTGGAGAGTATGAGCCACACATTATTCCTTTTAAATTCAACCGTATGTGGTTAAAAGAACAAGAATTTGTGGATTTAGTTCAAAATTCTTGGATACATGCTACAACGCCAAATATAGAGAAGGGAATGGAGATAGTTATTTAAAAATTAAAAGGCTCAAGCAAGTGGTTCGAGCTTGGACCAGAAAGTGTAAGCAAGAGCTCTGGAGGGAATTATCTTCAATCAAAAAGGATATCTCTGATCTCCTAAACCCTTCCGCCTTTTTCTAAACAAAATAAGGAGCTTATCTTACAACTGATTGATAGGAAAAAAAAAATACTAAAATATCAAGAAGAGGAGTGGAGGCTAGAGAGTAGGATGGAATGGATTAAAGGAGGTGAAAAGAACCCTCGATTTTTTCACATAGTTGCATCTAAAAGGAAGAGAACTAACACTATTTGGCATATTTGAAATGAGGTTGATAGACTGCTCACTTCAATGGAAGATATTAAGAAATAGGAAATCCATTGTTTCAATAAACAATATAAGGAGATAGAGGAGAATAATATAGTTGATAAAATGGAGATGGACAACCTATTTCCTCGCTTAGTCAATGAGGAATACCTTGATCAAATGGATAGGTCGATAACATTGAATCATCTCTTATATAATCTAAAATATATGGAAAAGGACAAAAGCATGAGATTGGATAGATGGTCGGTGGAACTCTTTCTTTTATTATTCAACATAATGGGCTCTGACCTACTGGAGATGACAAAAGAATCTCGTTGTACAAGTCACATATTAGGTGTTATCAATGCAACCTTCATTACTCTTATTCTTGAAAAGACAAATTCCTCATTTTTTCTAATTATTGATATATCTCCCTATGTAACTATGTTTGCAAGATGATATCTAAATTAATTGTTAACAGAGTCAAGAAGATTTTATCTAATCATATCTCATAGGAACAATTTAGATTCCTATCTAATAGAAGAATTCAAGATGTTGTGGCTATGACATAAGAATGCTTACATTTAATTAAATCTCACAAACTAAAATCATATTTTATGAAAATTGATCTCATAAGGTCACATGATAGAGTAGATTGGGAATTTATCCAACACATTCTTCACAAAATGGGATTTCCTTATATACACATCAAATGGATCATAACATGTGTCACTTTGGTGAACCTGGTTGTATTAATCAATGGTTCCCCAATATATTCTTTTAGGATCTCTAGAGGATTAAGGCAAGGGTGTGCACTTTCACCTCTGCTATTTATTGTGGTCATAGATGCACTTAGTAGAGGCCTTAAGGAAGTGAAGGAGGATGGCAGGATTTCTAGTTCCAGGGTTTCTAGGAACATATTAATGACACATCTAATGTTCATTGATGACGTCCTCTGCTTTGGAGAGGCAAAATTATTGAATGGAATATATTCTTCCAAGTTATTTCAAAGTTTAGCAATTCCTCGCGGCTTATTATAAATAAAACAAAATTATAATTGATTTCAAATGCGGTGGATTCAAAGGAGTTACAACAGGTCACAACTTTCTTTGGGGTAAAAATCAAACCACTATTAGGAGGATTTAAACATTTGGGATTCCATTTGAAGCTGATAAGTTACGAGAAAAGGGACTACAATTGGCTTGTTGATAAATTCAGAAATAAGATTGCATTATAACACCATAAATGGCTCACAAGGGGGTGTAGAGTGATAATGATTAAGGCAGTTTTGCAAGGCATATCTATGTATTAGATGCATCTATTTCATATACCCCAATTGGTAATTCACATAATCGATTCCATCATTGATAAATTCATGTGGTTTAGAGTTGGTAAATAAAAAAAAATCATTTATCTGAACTTGATTTGATTTACAGGCCAGTTGAGTTGCAGGGGGGCTGGGGTATAATAAGAGATTCAAAGCGTTTCAATATGGCCCTATTGACTAAAAATATATTGAGGGATTTTTATGGATATGGAATGTTGCAAGAAAATATTAAGGAAAAGTACCTTAAAAATGAAAAACTAGAACAATGGGTATTGGCTAGGGCTTCTACAAAAATAAATGCTTCATACATCTGGCACAATTTGATGCTTGCCAAACCCTGGCTTTGTGGGAATCTTTTCTTGGAGGTGGGTTGTGAAGATATGGTATTGTTGTATTGGATGCCATCAAGGGGTTGATTGAGGATCATAATCTATCGGCCCCTACCATCCAGTTCCTGAATGATCACGATGTCTTCTCCTTGGCCCAACTTGGTGCAAATTGACACTCATTTATGTCATCTACCAAATGGGAGATCGACATCCCAGATATGCTTAAGATAGAATGGGAACAATATTTCTCTAATTTGTGTAATTTTGGGATCTCTCTATATAATCAGGCAAACAAGATATCATAGGGAGGTTGTGTAGCTAGATGTAACATCTCTTCCCAAGAGGTATATTCCTATATTTCTATGAGTATCCAACCTAGTCTCTTTGCGACATGGTTGGCACAAATTTGGAAGTGGGAAGTTCCACTAAAAATAAAATGCTTTACTTGGTTGGTACTTCACAATCGGGTTCTTAATTGGGAGAATCTCAACAAGAAGGGTTTTAAGGATCTAGGGAGATGCTCTCTATGTGGGTTGGCTTTCAAAGTGGTTGTGCACTTATTTCTGGGCTGCCCCTTTTCGATTTCCATTTGGAAGGAAGTATCAAAGTTACTTAAGATTGATGTTCACGTGGACTAGTCTTCCATTGGTTCTTGCCTCGCCAACTAGACTTCTGGGTGAAAAGATTACAAAACAGTTTCAATGTATATATTTTGGGGCATTTAGTGTTGTAGAAATGACTTCATTTTTTAAAACAAGTCTCGTTAGGTGTTGTCCACTAGTCTGAAAATTGTAGCTTATTTTTGGGAGATTGGCCCACAGAGACCAAAGATCCCTAGACTTTGTGTTACCATTAAGGATCTTGGGAGATTTTTCCCCATTGGGTACTTCAATGGGGCTTCTTCTTCTGGTCAGTGTGGATGTGGTGCCTATTTCTAGCTTTGTCCTTCTCATGCCTTCCATTTCTTTTGGTTTGGGGGATTTGGTTCTAATTGCATGGAAGAGGTGGTGGCACTATGGGGGGTGTTGCAGTGTGCATCATGGCATGCCATTGAGAAGATTCTAATTGTCGGTGATTCTTAGATGGTTATTGAGTGGACAAAGGGTCAAAATCCTCTAGAGGTGCCATCCTTATTTCACTGGATGCGGAATATTAAATTATTGATGGCTTCTTTCCTTGATATCTCCTTCTCACATGTTTATCGGGAACAAAACTCTTTGGCAGATGCCCTCTCCAAATGTGGGGCTTCCATGTCGCTGGGCAGGATGCACTTTGATTATCTTTTCAATGGATTTTCCTATGGAGTGGGGTCTCTTTCCTTCTAGTATAGGCCTAGCGTCGTCTCCTTGATTTGCCTCCTCTATCTCTTTTTGCAGTTATTTTTGGTGGGAGATATTTTACATCCGCATGTGGATTTTTTTACGTATATCCTATCAGGTTCGAGGATGAACATGTTTTTAAGTTTTTGTTGTATGTGGTGTTTTGGATTCCTAGATATGTTGATTCTCTAGCCTTTGTTGGCTTATCATTCTGTCTTTTTTGTATTAGTCATTTTCAGTATGCAAGGGACTATTTTTTTCCTCCCCAGTTTTGGATTTTGTTGTTCTCTCTTATATGTTCTCTTGTGTCTATTAAGTGTTTTCTGCTACGTGATAATATTTGGGTCTTCCATAACAAATGTATTGGCTATGTAACTACTTTGTTTTTATTAATGAAAGATGGTTGTTTTTTCTTCTAGAAAAAAGATGAGATGTTCCAACTCAAGTAGATGACCAAACTCATTTGGAATGCTCCCTGCCAAGCTATTTTGAGCCATCAAAAGTGTGTACAATTAGAGAGTGATTTTGGCATAGAGCCAGAGAGGATATTATTGCTCATATCAAGTGTTCTCAGCACTTTAACCGCCCAAATTCTGGTGGAATCCATCCTTTCAAGGAATTATCAGTAATATTGCAAGTGCGCAACAAAGAGAGACTACCCAGAGATACTGGAAGTGTTCATTCCAATTGTAATCTAGAAAGGATTGGCCTGGATTATGGACACCACTCTTTTGGTGCTTTTCTGCACTAAATACCACACCATGAGGAGCATAGATTTTGAGAGTATTTAAGAGTCTAGTTGGAAAATGATCTTGTTGGAACGGATGTAATGGCCTCTCTAAATAATAGAGGCCATTTATTTCAATCACTTTGCTCAAATTCAATTCAACATAAATCTTTGTCAGTGTTTCTGCACACATTTCCTAGGAATTTCAAAGCTCAATGGCCTGCAAATTTCACAACTTTGGTGTCCATTTTGACAATTTCAATGAGGATTGTCGATGGGCTGAGGAATTTATAATTGCCTTCAACAAATTGTAGCGTGATGGAAAACTTGGACATCAAAATTCTATCTTGGCACCATATTGACAAGGACATAGATGCGACGGAAGGCTGGAAATGTCAATAAATCACAGCATTGAGTAGGACATTGAGGACAAAACAATAAATATTATTCAAATTTAATTTACCAAACAAAGTATTTTTATTTGTTGGAGGATATTGTGAGCAGGCCTGGAATTTCAAATTTATTTTATCTGATCAACCATCATTTGTTTTTCATCCCTGTAACTTTAATGTTTTGTGTAAATTCACAAACTTCTAATTTTTATGTGTTGTTATATGCATTTTTTTATGAGGTAGGTTTTAATGTATTTATCCTTAGAAAAGGAAAGCACAGTAAATCACTATTGTCATTTCCTGTCACTTTAACATTTTGTGTAAATTCACAAACTTCTAATTTTTATGTGTTGTTATATGCAAATTTTTTATAAGGAGGTAGGCTTTAATGTATTTATCCTTAGAAAAAGAAAGCACAAAAACTCACTATTTTATCAAATAATTGTGAATGTTGTCCAAGTAATCTCTTTCTCAGTATTATTTTTGTATTTGTATGAACCTCAGTTAATCTATAACAAATTAGTGACAAGAAATAGGTGCTACAACTAAATAGATTGTCAAACTTAACCTATGTCTAAATCACTCATTAAAATTTATGAAAAACAAGTTAATATTTAGACACATTAAAATATCAAATTCCAAGTCTTTTTTTGAAGTCCAACGAAAGACTGACATTGGTCTACTTGGAGGTGATTGTTAGCTTGAAACTAAAAACTATTGTAGCCATTTTTTTTCTTAATTATTTTTACATGTAAATGAAAATATAGATGTTTGGGAAAGGATTTACACATATAATATTACTTTTTAAAAAGAACGGGTATTAGATTTGTTTATTTGAAAAAAGTTGGATTTTGGGCGAACACTCTTACAATATTTCTTATGACACAGTATTTCAAAATTGTCATTGATCCACAAAATGAGGACTTTTTTCTTGTGGCTACCATTTCTTCCTATTCTAAAACATGTCTACTAAGGATTCATCATAAGACCTCATCCCAAACAACCATTTTTTGTTCTCCCATGAGCTAGTTAATGTGTCCTTTATAGGTTGTGTTGAAGCTCATTTGGAGTCCACCTTGGTTAGCTGAGGTTGTGTTTTCCCTTTTTCTTATAACTCGCAGTTTCCAATTCTTTTTGTGCTCTTTCCCTTTATATTTCAAACTTATTTTTTCCCTCCACTTAGCCCCATGCTCGGACCCACACTTAAATTGTTCATAGAAGAATTTCAATTTCTTGATCACATCATCTAGCATTCTAGGTTCATCGAACTTATTCAGTCCCTGAAATTTGATGGCAATCCATTGATATATCTCTAGACATTTTATTTTTCCTCCTTGAGGTAAGGCATGCATCTTAGTAGCTCCAAGCATTTGGTCATGTATTCTTCATCCAACATTTTCCCCATATTGATTTCATAGATCTCTTTGGTTTACTGTCAAAATACCTTTCAGATGGGTATTTTCCCCTAAATATGCCTCAAACTCCCTCCAAAACAACTCTTCTTCTCTTATATCCTTCACAATCTTCAAATCCTCCCACAAGATGTCAGAATTTCCCTTCAAGATGAAGGTAGCCACATTTTTCATCATGTTCTTTGAGTAATTGTACTCTAAATAACTTCTTCATCCCAAGCAATGATCCTTCAATATCTTCTAACTTCTTTACTTCACCATCAAATGTAGGAGGCTTGGCCTTCTTGAAATCCTCTGGCATTTGCTCCTTTTCTCTCCTTCTTCTATAATGATGATGTCTCCTATTTTTTAACACCAGCATGTTGTCCATGGGTACTTATCCTTCTCTCCAGAGTACTTAGTGAAGCACCTCCCCTTATTGTGTCTTCACTTGATAACCTATGCCTTTTCTTGGATCTACTTCCATCTACTCCATCAGTCCTTTCTTCTTGCTTTCTTTGTCTAGATAAGCTCTCCTTGACATTATGACTTCCTCCCAACTCATTATGCTTTTGTCTTTGTAAGTCTGAGATACTTTGCAGTATAACTACACTCACCTTAGCTTGCCTCACTTGTTCCCTGACAAGATTCTCATTATTAACTTTGCATCTTCTTATTTCGGCCCTTAGACTTCTCAATGTATCCATGTGGTCATGAGAGTCTGCCTCTCCTCTCTTCTCAATTGATGCTTCCCCATATCCCTACTGAGATCAGTCTATGCTATACTGCACCATCTCACTATTCATTCCCTTATTCTTTTTTTGTTCATTGTTTCTCTCTTAAATGTGTTGCCATACAAACACACATCTGTTAGACAAATCAAACATAATTGCATCATATAGTTTATCACCTTGGCTTGTCATTATGAGTCTGTTGGTGCAATGCTAGATGAAACATCACACATCAAATTATCATGTCCATAACATAAATAATTCATATCAAGGTCAATGTACACATACTATATGCATATATTACAACTAAATGTCACAAGCGCATGGCTATTAATATTTAACACAGTACTTCACAAGTTAGTTTCCATGTCAAAATAACACATCAACATATAATCCATGTCTCAATAACAAAACAACACATAACAAAACTCATACTAAAATACTTAGTATCAAAACAACACATAGAAAAACTCATATTCAAATACTCAGTATCAAAACAACACATAACAAAATTCATATTTGAATACTTTATCCATGCTTTACTCCAGGCTTGGTATACCATACCAAGAACTTTCCTTTGCTTCCAGAGGTCCAGGGTTGAAAAATTACTTTGATACCACTTTGTAGCACCCCCATCCACCCCATAGCCCATACTATATGTGTCACTAACATTGACCCAACCTCCATAATATAGTCATGGAAATGGGGTTATGAAATTTTAGCATTTCTCAAACTCCTCAAAAGTTAAAACAAACATTGCCATTGCATGTGGCTCATCGACAACTTTCTGGCAATATAAAATTTTTCTAAAATTGACATTTGTATCACAAGATATGGTTGTTTTAAAATTGGCCATTAAACCCATGTCATGTCAGTGTTGTGCTTCCATGTGGCACCCACATGGTTCCCATGTGGAAGCCCTCCTCCCTTCAGGGGAGGTCCATGTCATCATAACTACCCATGTGGCAGTGCCATTTGCCAACCCATATCCCTACCAGCCCACCATGTGGCATTGTCACATCACTACCGGGTAGTCCCTATCGAACCACCTCCATAGCCTTATTTCATGGCTCACTGATATATATATATATATATATACCCTCCCCCTTGGATGATCAACGAACTTCATCTAAAGGAGGGATCTATGACTAGGATTGAAATGAGGACCCCACCCCGTTCCCCTCACGATGTCACAGGGGGTCCCTCATCATGGTTTTGTCACTTGTTTCCACGCCTATTGATCAATGGTGCACATTCATCTAATCTAGATCGTCGGAATGAGGGGGGGTACTCCCTCAAGGTACAGACAAATGGGGGGTCCCTCATTAGAGTCCCCCCTCTCAAAACCATGCCACTGATGACAATTTTAACATATTCTTCCAAAGAGATCTTTGTCTC
Organism: Pinus tabuliformis; assembly: GCA_031772625.1. Taxonomy (NCBI): domain Eukaryota; kingdom Viridiplantae; phylum Streptophyta; class Pinopsida; order Pinales; family Pinaceae; genus Pinus; species Pinus tabuliformis. The sequence goes on along the minus strand of CM062810.1, from coordinate 937,325,102 downwards.
TTGATTATTGACCTCGGTGTTGATATATATACATAATTACAATATTTTTTATAATTACTTTTGTCATCAATCTTGTTTCTTAACCATTCAGGCTTACGCCTTCATGCCTTTGGTGTGTTCTACGAGCATATTACGATAACACTCTCACCTCAAACCAACTCAGTAATCCTCCATATAGCTCTTTGGATATACAACCTATGATATGTAACAATTTACGCTCTCCCGTACAAGCTTACAATATACATATGTAAATGTTATGCCCAACTCTTCTAGACATAAGATTTGAAGTTTTGCGACCTCCCTATACAGGGTCCCCAGATATATATATATATTGATAGGCTCAAATCTTGTTGAATTTGATAGAGGGATACAACCCATTATTGGCACAACCCTTTTACATAATACAAACTGTTCATCATAGGTATGTCTAGTAACAACTAAGAATAACCCTTTCTCTTACCACAACCATGAACAAGCATATACTTTGCATGATATATATGCATTTTAATTGCAGTATAGGCATATATAGATTGCATGAATATAATTACATAATGAATGTGGATGAGCTCATTCATCATACATGTTATATAACAACAACACAGTCATTACAATGAAATCACATTCCCAACATCATAAGTACACCACTTATTTGGATTGTAGATGAACCTAGAATTTAGAATATATTTAAACCCATAAATAGGCACAAAGATAAGTCATTCTTCATTAGCCATATAGGAATTAAACCATTACTTTAGACTTCTGCAGGAAATAACATTCCTCATAACTAGTTTAAGCATTTTAATAACACAACCAACATTTATATAGTACTTTCATAAGAAATAAATGCACATGGATTCAGATAAGCACTTAAATCATATTAGGAAATCTAGAAACTGAGATTGGGACTTTGACTTCCCACCCAACCTTAGATTAGCATGCACTGAAACCTTTCTTGCATCCAATCAACCCCGAGCAAGATATAAAGCTTGAGAAGGAGTTCTTTCAGGGAATTGACTAATGTTTCCATATGAAATACAGAATCCATAGATCATTTCATCTCCAACCACTAGTTGATTAAGGGAATCAAAAGACTATGCCATCTCCACCCTCCAATCTGTTAATGGAATTCAGAGGTTACTCCAACTGCACCCTTATGTTTATTACAAGGATTCCAGAGGTTGTTCCACCTCCACCCTATTTTGTACAGGGAATCAAGAGGTTGTTCCACCTCCACCCTAAAGTAATGCCACATTAGGTCCACCTTAAACAGGGATTCTAGAGCACATTGAGAATAACCAGGCACAATTCCTTTAGTGGCTTCACCCTAAAATGGAAGTCCAGAGCCCACCAAATTAATTGTTAAGCTCAGAACTGAGCAAGGAAAGCATCATGAGCACTCTATAACAGGGAATCCAAAGGAATAGTGCCTCCACCCAAACCAGTAATTCAAAGAACCTCTACCCCTTCACTTGAGATATGAACAATCTACTCTCCCAATGCTCATAATCGAATATATAATTATCATTTTCATTCCTTCGGTGATCTTCTCTTCTACTTTATCCAGGTAATGGTATAAGAAACTACTTGAAATTCCTAAATCTTGTTGCTTCTACTCCAAAATTTCTTCTCACACTGCTCCAAGGAAAATCCTTGTCCTTTCCTTAAATTTCCTCCTTGATGGTTCTCTAATACCACTTGGGGTTTTCTCTGGTGCAATGTGCTCCTCAAGTTCTTGAGAATGTCATCCCCTATCTTCTAGTGTCTCCCTGTGTTCTTCTTCTTCCTCTAGTGCTCTGTCTCCTAATTTTTTCCTGATCCTTATTGCTTGTGTCTGCTTATTCTCTCTCTCTCTCTCTCTTGTTTTACATGAATATTTCATCCTTTCCCAACCACGTCATGGCATCATTCTGGAGATATTTTGTGTTTCCCTTCACATTATGATCATTCTAACTATGTTCATGGTGGCATGTTGTTGTGGCCTTCTCCACCAATGGCAAGGCTCCTAGCTAGTAATTATGTTGGTCCCTGCAACTCAGCATGTTCTATCATCTTTCATTTATTTGGTTTTCTATCACTATCATCATTATACCAACTCGATTATGCTGCCACATATGATTCATCTCTTCTAAATTCCCAAGCACCTCCTGACCCAAAGTTCTGAATCTATGTCCCATGTCTCAATCCTTTTTAATTATACAAAATGGTTACACTGCTTGTAATAGGGGGAACTAGCCAGGGGCTGTCACAAACCCCACCCCCTTGGAGGAACATCTTAGTGTTCTATATTTGAACACAAAAGAAAACATTCTTTAAACGAAGCACAAAATCACTATGCACTTTATATATACAACTCATGTACAATTATTTACAAAAATATTTACATTGCTTTAACCAGTAAACAAAAATGGATATGTTCCCGCATATGATCAACGATTTAGCGGTGATTATTAGCTTGAAACTAAAAATGATCGTAGCTATATTTTCTTAATCAATTTTATATGTAAATGCAAGTAATGATACTTGGTAGAAGATTTACACATATGTTATAAGATTCTTGACACAAGATTGTTTTTATCAATATAAGTAATTTATTTTTTAATCTAGAGATGTAATTATTAATGAAGTATTTAATTCAATATATTATTTTATTAAATTGAAATAAGTTTAGAGAAAATCGCGGGAGCAGAAAAATATTCATTCCTGAGGGAAGAAAAGCTCTGCAATTTGATCTAGGGTTTGAGTCAGGGTGCTGGTAACCATGGCGGGTCGTGGAGGAGGGAGTTTTGCTCCCTCCTACAGTCAAGCAGCCGTGAACAGAAACAAGGAAACTGATTTGCATCGCTTCAAGAAACCAATAGAGGTGATAACTGAGGATATTAACATAGGAAATATCAAACCTCACAAACAGAGAGTAAATCATGAGGAAGATAGCAGGGAGAAGAGGAAAGAGGGCAGCAGTTAGAAAGCTACACCTCTGAGGGGGACAAGCATTTGCAAACCCAAGTGGACCATCACTCCTTGGGTCGTTTTAAGTGACCCAACACTACAGGTGCACCGAGATCACATGATGGAACACGCGGTCATATGAAAATTTATGGGGATTTGACCGATGGAGAAGGCTTTACATGCATGGATAAGGAACCACTGGAAACCAAAGGGGGAAATAAGCCTTCACCTTGGATCCAAGGGTTTCTTTACGATGGTGTTCATGAGCCTAGAAGAGAAAGATAGAGTGTTCGAGGGAGGACCCTATTTTTACGTTGCTGCAAGCCTTTACATGCGACCATGGGTGATGAACTTCGTCCCAGAATGAGAAACATTCACTTTAGTACCAGGATGGATAAGACTATACTCCCTTCCTTTAGATTATTGGCTATCGAAGTCTCTAAAGGCTATCGGCAATAAACTAGGGCATTTTATAAAGATATCAGATGCGACATTAAAAGGAAAATACACTTCCTTTGCCCAGATCTGTGTGGAAATGGACCTATCTGGGGCACTCCCAGACGAGATCATTTTAGAAGTTTATGATGAAGAATGGGTGTAGGCGGTGGACTATGAGCATGTCCCATTTAGATGTCGTAAGTGCCATGAACACGGGCACCTATACAGAGACTGCCCATTAAACAAAATGGAAAGTAACAAAAAAAACCCCACAAGCAAAGATCTTGAGGGTTTTCCCAAGGTGGGGGGTAAGGGGAAAGGAGGAAAGTGGAACCAAAAGAAAATCAACGAGGACGGACAATTGAGCCACAATAGTTTCAAAATCTTAGAAGAATAAATTGGAAACAATGGGGAAAACCATAAATCGGAGACTAAAACAAATGAGAAGGATAGGGATACTAGCATGGAGGACATACCAGAGAACAACCAGCAATAGGATGATCTACCGAGCATTGTGGAGCTCAGCAGGGACCATGAGATGACCCCAAGTGAGGCAGGAATGGAGGATCATGAACTACAGTAGATTCTTGAGAAGGAAAACTTGGATCTAGAAAAGTTTCTAGAGCAGGGTATTACCAAATGAGTTGACTCCCTGCCAAAAGAGGAGTTTGACAGGGTTCAAAATCTCTTCCTATGGAGATCACAATTGAAGAGTTCTGGAGTCAAAAGAAACCATGACAGCCAAGAAAATAGAGGGATGAAGACAATGGAGGAAACACCGGGGCACTCTTCCAAGAACCTAGGTAGGAAAAGAGGAAGGAAAAGACAAAATGAGCTACTGACAGAATGTGGAAAACTCATGATCAACTCAGGTAAGATGAAAGATCTCACTAGTTACTCTTTTACAAAACTTTCTTAATGAAGTTTACAACCTGGAATATTAGGGGCCTAGGAAGTAAAAGGAAACAAAGAAATCTTAGCAATAGAATAAAAGAAGAAAAACCAGACATGGTTTTCATTCAGGAAACAAAGGGCTCGATGGATAAAATCAGAGAAATCCATAGCAAATGGTTAAGCAGGTATGAGTATTTAGAGGTTAAGGCAGACAACTCGACAGGAGGGATTCTTATGCTTTGGGATCCCCAAAAACTTGGAATCCTAGACGCAGAAGCGTCTAGGAACTATCTTTCACTGGTAATACAACCTATGGGTGATAAGGAGATTTACATGATTAAAAATGTCTACGGTCCTAAAAAACTAGAAGAAAAACTCAAGCTTCTCACTTCCCTTGAGGAACTAAGAGAGAGATACCCTGATATACCCTGGATTCTGGCAAGGGATTTCAATATGATCAAATCTCTTATAGAGAAAAAAGGTGGCACCAGAACACTAGGTAGAGACTCCATTGCCTTCCAGAACTTCATAAATAACATGAGATTAGTGGATGCTGAAACAATAAATGGCACTTTCACCTGGAACAACAAGAGAGGAGGGGCTTCTCAAGTTGCCTCTAAACTAGATAGATTCATGATCTCAGAGGACCTATTTCTCACAGGCCCTGACATGTCAGCTTTAATCCTTCCATTTGGAGGCTCAGACCACTTTCTTGTCCAACTTAAAGCCACTTTTATGGGTACACTGAGGAACAAACCTTTCAGGTTTGAAAATGTCTGGCTCTCTCACGCTGACTTCACCAGCAATATTGATAAATGGTGGATGGAAGAGTTTCCCTTTCAAGGCACCAAAATGTACATGCTACAACAAAGACTTAAACACATCAAAGTCAGACTCAAAGGTTGGAACAAAAAATAGTTTGGTAACATTTTCAAAGCCAAAAAAGAAGTTGAACAAAAACTTCAGGGAATTAATCAGCTTATGATCACAGATGGCTTTACCAAGGATAGTAAAACTCAAGTTGATTCTCTTCAGAAGGAATGGGATGATAGGTGAAGGCAAGAGGAGATTTTCTGGAGACAGAAATCGAGAGTACAGTGGATCAGAGAAGGGGAAAGAAACACAAAGTTTTTTCTTAAGTCAACTTTGAGTCACAGATCACATAAAAAAAATTTAAAACTCAGAGATTCTCAAGGGAAATATCTCGTAACCCACAAAGAAATGGAATCTATCCTAGTACAACACTTCCTTAGCATTGCAAAGGAGCCTCTCTTAGACAGGTCACAGTTTATTAACAAATTCACAAGGTACATTCCCAAGCTTGTAACAAGGGAAGACAATCATAATCTCAATAGGCCAGTTTCTGAAGATGAGGTCAGGGAAGTTATCAACGAGATGCAAAATGGGAAAGCTCCTGGCCCGGATGGTTTCAATGTGGACTTTTTCAAAGCATGCTGGAAAACAGTCAAACAAGACATCCTTGATGCAGTGGAAGACTCAAGAAGATCCAGATCGGTCTTGAAGGCTCTCAATGCCTCTTTCATAGCTTTGATTCCGAAGTAGGAAAAAGCCATCACACCAAACAGATTTAGACCCATAGCTTTATGTAATGTGGTGTACAAAATTATTTCCAAAGTGATCGCTAACAGACTCAAGCCCCTTCTTCTAGCTCTTATCTCAAAGGAGCAAACTGGTTATGTGGAAGGAAGACAGATCCTCAACAATATCATACAAGCTCATGAGATGGTACACTCTTTGAAGAGCAACAAGCAAGCTGGTATGATCATACAGCTTGACCTAGCGAAAGATTATGACAAGCTAAGCTGGTCTTACATCAGGGCAGTGTTGAAAGTTTATGGTTATGACCACAATTGGATCAGATGGGTCATGGCCCTTGAATCCACGGCCAGTTTTTCAATCTTGCTTAATGGCTCACCCTCAAGAACCTTCATGCCTTCGAGGGAACTAAGACAAGGAGATCCGCTCTCCCCCTTCCTCTTTGTGCTCATGATGGAAGGGCTAGGCAGAGCGATAAAAATGGCGAATGTTGAGGGAAAAATCCAGGGTTTGAAACTCACCACAGATGGAGCGGCTTCAACTCACCAACAATTTGTGGATGACACTATGCTGCAAGGCATTCCCATGGTAAAGGAAGCCAAAGCTTTTAAACAAATCCTGAATGACTTTGCTATGGCCACTGGTACAGAGGTAAGCCTTGACAAATCAAAAGTTTTCTTTTTTAACACAGATATTGCTATTCAGAGAAACCTTACTAGAATTCTAGGGTTCCAAAGGGATCAGTTACCCTCTAAGTACCTTGGAATGCCCCTTACAGACAAACCTCTAAGCAGGGGAGTGTGGGAGCCAGTCATTAACAAACTTCAGGATAGGATCCGAAAATGGACATGCAGATCTTTAAATTTAGCAGGGCGCCTTGTGCTCACAAAAGCTGTCCTACAGGCCATACCCATTTTCATGATGTCAGCTCTTCCTGTTCCTAAAGGAGTTTTGCAACAGATCAGGAACATTCAAAGAGATTTTCTTTGGGGCAAAGGGGAAGAGAAAAAGAAATGGGCTTTGGTAGCTTGGGATAAGCTCTACAAACCTAAGGCCCATGGAGGTTTGGGGCTTCATGACCCCGAAACCCTTAGTAGAGTTTCAGGTGCAAAGTTTTGGTGGAGGTGGCTCAAGGAATTGGCAACCCCATGGGCCAAGCTTTGGAAACAAAAATATACAAATAATTGGTAGGAAAGGGATCATATTCGAATGTCTGGGCTTATCAAGGGCTCCCACATTTGGAATCTTTCTTGGGAAAATAGAGGCATTGTCCAGCAACACAGCTTCTGGGAGATCCGAGATGGGAACCTGGCAAGATTCTGGGAGGATAACTGGCAGCAAGAACCAAACCTGTTTAGGGAAGAACTAACCGATCTCAAGAATGACACTGACAACAAAGGTTTATGCATGGTAAGTGACTTCTAGGATTAGGTATGGAACAATAACAAATGGAGAACTTGGAAGGATCTAGGCTACAGGGAAGAGAGCCCTTTGAAAGCTCAGGCAAACTCTCTTGCTATGGACTTGGAACAAAGGAAGATTTTGGTTTCATCCTCGTCTGACCAACTAAGATGGGGAAGAAACATAGAAGGTAACTTTAACCTCAAAGAAGCCAAGCAGATAGCCATAGGGTGTGATTATCAAAATCCTGATAAGGCATGGAAGGACCTTTGGTAGAACCCGCATTGGATGAAAATAAAGCTATTCATGTGGTTGGTTCAACAAAATAAAATTCTAACTTGGGAAAATCTTATGAAGAAAGGCTTTGTTGGCCCATCCAAATGCTATCTATGTGGTACACAAGAGGAGACAATGGAACACTTACTCAACCTTTGCCCTTTCACCTCAACCTTGTGGGATTGGGTGGCCTCAGTCCTTAGGCAAACTGACAAGGATGGCCTCAGTATTACCAACACTTTGAGGAATTGGAGAAGAAACTTCTCAAGCAATGAGCTCATCAACAATGCTTGGACTCTGGTTCCAAGCTTCTTAATCTGGAATGTCTGGAAAGAACACAATTGCAAGATTTTCAAGAGCAAAATTGGCTCAACCCAGAACACTATTGCACAAATATTAAGACATCTCAAAGATACTGTTGGTGCCATGTTAGGGAGACCTCCTGAGAACCCAACTCTACCCCAAGAAACTCGTATACTGCTGCAGTTGGGTCTCCATTCGCTAGTTCCCCAGAGCATACATAAGGATGTGAGCCAGATAAATGTTGGTAAAGAATTTTGGCAACCTCCTCCTCATGGTTTCTTGAAAATTAACATAGATGGCACCTTTAAAGGTAACCTAGGGATGGCTGGTTTTAGCGGGGTCATCAAGGATGAGCAGGGGTGCATAAAGGACATCTTTTATAGTCATTTGGGAACTGCTACAAATAACATGGCAGAGCTCATGGCCTTAGGGCAGTGCCTGGAAATACTAATCGAGTCAAATTCTCATAATTCCATCATTGAAGCTGACTCGGAATTGGTTATTAATGCGGCCAAGCAGATCTGCAATGGAAAAGCACCTGGAAAAGTATCAAAACATTGGAAACTTTTGCAAGTCTTTCAGCGCATTCATTCCCACCTACAAACCCTGAGAACGGATAGCTTTGTTCATATGTGAAGAAAAGCCAATATGCTCGTTGATCATCTGGTGAATGAAGGAGTGTTTTGCAAAGAAAGTTACAGCAGGTATGCATGGGATTCGACACCCTCGAGGAAATTGCGTGAGGATTGTCAAAGACAAGCGGACAAAGACATGGAAAACTTTCCATACTTTCAGGACTAAATAAGAAGGAAGATTAGTGGATGATGCGGGAGCATAGGACTCAGAGGGGAAAAATCTCCCAAATTATTCCAAAAAATCCAAACAAAAAAAAAAAAATCTACAGGCAAGGGAGTGGGGTCCTTTAGCCTGCAATTTCCATGTTTTTCTTTAGTTAAAATTAGGATAAAGTAGGGAAATAAAACATGCTATTTATGCTAAGCTGTAGTAAAGCTTTTCAAGCTTTAAATTAATCTGTAAAGCATGTTTTTTCTTTGTATTGGATAAGGACGAGAGGGCCTATCCTTAATTATAAATAAAATGGCAGCGAAGCTCTCATCGGACAGAGAGGAAAGGGACGAACGCCATAGTATTATCTTGGAAAATTTGTTCTCTCAGTGTCTCTCATTATTGACTTTGCCGCATGCATGAATAGACTGTTGTATAGTGCGATGGTGTTGAATGGTTCCATTTCCATATGCTACAAATGATGTTTATTAATCATTGACTTTATTTCCCTTTCGTTTTATTGTTTATATAGTCTTGGAATTCAATTGCGCATATACTCTGGTTATAGCAAGAATTCTTGCGACTTTTCCATTAAGTAACTGTAGCCGTCCTGAGACTTTATAACTAAAAGTTTCAACCATATCGGTCCGAGATTATATCAGCGTAGGGAGGTCCTTTGAAAGATTAGCCGCATGCTCAGCGTACAAAGCCTTTCGGGAGTCATAGCGTAACAAGACGAGTTCTGAATTTAGGAGGCGACAAGACATAAATTGTAATAGATACATGCCGCTGAATCCATCAGTTCGGGGGTATAAAAGTTTTCAATTAAATGGACTAGCGAATAACGGAACTAGCGATATATTAGAAGGCCACATATAATTGTATCGGGTCCGTTGATGAAAGTCTTTGTTTGAACAGTCGCCGGCTTACATATATCGGCCAAACCAACGTAAGGGCAGAGATATATATAACGATAGTGAGTTATATATGTATATTCAAGCTTTGCATGCTGGTAAGACTCCACTTACACTTATTGCGATGCGATCTCGCATCGGCCCAAAAAAGTGAAGGGAACCATAATGGTTATATGTAGTTATGTGAGCGTAATGAGTTTGGGCGTGTGGATTACTTGCCAATACGAGGCTGAGGTGTAACCACAATATAACGTGGCATATGTGTATTGTGTTGTATTTTTGAGAGTTCACTGAAACGCCATTGTTTGTTAATGAGCCTTTGTTAATGGAGCCGATAAAGTTTTTTAAATGAAACACTAGTTTAATGACTGATGCGGCCAGAGGAGAAGATAGGGAAGTCAATCGAGATATTGAAGAGCTTACTGGCAGATTGGGAAGGTTGACTCTAACGCTTGCAACCCCGCCATCATTAGTGTAAGTTTCTGATGCGGCCAGAGGAGAAGATAGGGAATTCAATCGAGATATTGAAGAGCTTACTGGCAGATTGGGAAGGTTGACTCTAACGCCTGCAACCCCGCCATCATTAGTGGTATCGGAGCCATCAACTGACATTGAATTGAATCTCAGGAGCAGAAGAAGGATGGCTTTTAGAGTTGGAAGAGGACGAGGACATGGTGGAAGAGGACGACCTGCTGCAAATGCTGAACTAATGGCAACCGTAGAAGAGTTGCGAGCTAGAGTGGATGCATTAACTTCAGATAGAAATATAGATGATGGAGACGTCAGTGAGCCTGAAATTGAAGCTGCTGAAGAAGAGGAAGCTATACAGGTTACTCCTGAGATGAGATTATTTCAGTCAGTGTTAAAATCCACAGCCAGGCCATGGAACCAATTAGTACCAGTATACCAAGGAGGATTGAATCCAGAAGAATTGATCGACTGGATTAACAGCATGGAGAAATTCTTCGATCACGAAGAAACAGAAGATGAGAAGAAAGTAAAGTTTGCTGTCACCAAGTTAAAAGGCCATGCAGCACTTTGGTGGGATGGTGTGTAGGCAGAAAGGAAGAGACTTGATAAATAGCCAATCAAGAACTGGAGCCGAATGGTAGCAAAGTTAAGAGGTAAGTTCTTGCCAAGTAATTATCAGCAAACATTATTTAGACAAATGCAAAATCTTAGACAGAGAGCTTTAACAGTAAAAGAGTATACAGAAGAGTTTTATAAAGTGAGCATAAGAGTTGGAGAAGCCCAAGACACAGATGAGAATGTGGCTAGATATATGAATGGCCTTAGGATGGACATTCAGGATGAGATAAGTCTGCTGTCTCCTAAAACAGTAGAAGAAGCTTATCAGATAGCACTGAAAGCTGAGGAAAAACTCACAAGGAAGCAGTCTGCCAGAGGGAGAGAGACTTTCAAAGGAAAAGGAAGTCAAGGTGGTAGAGGAGGGTCTACAGCACCTAAAGAAGGAGCTAGCAGTAGCTCAACCCAGCATGCACCCACAGGAGGTGATGCAAGAGGCAGAGGGAGTTTTTCCAGAGGAAGAGGAGGCAGAGAAATAAGATGTTACAGATGTAACAAGCTGGGACACAGAGCTTTTGAGTGTCCAGAGAATGCAGACATAAAGCAGAGGAATGCAATTGTTGCTCCAGCTGAGGGAGAGATGCCAGTGGCAGCGGTAGTAGAAGAAGAAAATTCACCAGAAAGAGGGGAATCTTTGGTGATTAATAAAGTCTTACTTAAGCCGGTGAAGGAGGTGGTTGCTGAACCGCCACAGAGGAAAACTTTATTCAGGACAGTGTGCAAAATCCAAGGGAAATGTTGTCAGATGATCATTGATAGTGGCAACACTGATAATTTGGTCTCTACAGAGGTAGTGGAGAAATTGAAGCTGAAGACAATGAAGCATCCAACACCTTATAAGGTGTCATGGTTACAAAAGGGACATCAAATATTGGTAAGTGAACAGTGTGAAGTGGAATTTCAAGTGGGCAAGTACAAAGATAAAATTGTTTGTGATGTGGTGCCTATGGATGTGTGTCACATATTGCTTGGAAGACCTTGGCAATATGACAAGGGAGCCATACATGATGGGAAGAGAAACACCTACAAGTTTGGAAAGGATGGTATCAATCATACATTGTTGCCTCTGCAAGAAGAAGATGAGCCGGGACAGAAGACTAATTCAAAAACCCTGTTACTTGGAAAAAAGGAATACCTTGAGCAGATGATAAGTATACCGTTGAGTCATGAAGAGGAGATCATAGATGATTTCTTGAGTTATTGGATAAATCCAGACCAGCTGGATAATGTAGCTGATACTTTTGATGTGGTTACAGGGGCTGAGGAGGATGTGCAATCTTGTGAAGCTACTACAGCACAAGAGGAAGTTCTTATGGATGCAGAAGAAGTAGATCAGTCTGTAGCACGGATAAATGAAGCAACGATTGAGGCTGTTGAACTCTGTGATTTTCAAACTGACAGTTTGTGTGTGAATGCAGGGACTATAAGTGATGATGAAATGCTGCAACAATGCCATAGAGAAATTGCATTGTTGGAATACTTGTTGGAGAATCCAAAGTATGACAGGGAGATTGCAAATGAAAGAGTTCAGTATAGTGGACAAGAGCAAGAAGGCATCATTAGAGCAGATGGTGTAGAAGAAAGACTAATGGACAGTCTTATGAATGTTGCTAAGAATTCGAATCAACATGTTGATATGCTGACAGAGGAGAAGGAGAAAACAGAGCAGCAAATTGAATTATTGCCAAAAGAAGATAAGGCACAACAGCCTTATGTTTTTTATTTTAACAAATATTTTGTGAGTGCAGGAGATGAAGAAGACAATCCATCACTTGGAATTGTCTCGAGGGAAGAAGAACTGTGGCAGAATGAAAATAAGACAGTCATGTCTCATATGCAGAAACTTGTTTCTATGGGTGGTAATAAAGAGTTGGCTTGCCTAAATAGCCAAGAGAAGACTGGTATGCAGGATATTGGAGCTGCTACAATGTTGGAAGATGAGGCTACAATGTTTGAAGAACTTGATTTGATTGAAAAAATCAATCAAGATGATGTTGGACAATTACTAAAGATTGTCAAAGAAGGTGGTGAGCCAAAGAATGTTGCAGAGAGTCAGGAAGTTTGGGAGGAAGCAACATCAATGGCAGAAACATCTATAATGACAGCTAGAGCAGTTATGGTGACAGTTGAGACAACATTGACAGCAGCAGAAGAGGCACTGAAGCCTTATGGTTTTTATTTTAAAAATTGTTCTATGAATGCAGGTATTGTTGCCGGTGCTGAGGAACATTTGACTGAGTTGAGCAGAAAAGAAATTCTCTGTTCCAGAAGACAAGAGGGTGTGGATGATCGGGTGGCTGTCAGAACAGAGACCAGCATAGAGGCAAGAAGTCAGCAGGCAACAAGAAATCAACAGCTGGGAGATTTATTCGATCAAGAGATTGAAAGCATCAGAAAACTGATGACGGCAGTATCCCAGAAGAGGTCAACAGCAGTAAAACAAAGGAGAAGCAGCAAAAGAAAGATAGCAGAAGATTATGAAGGCTTAGTCAGTGCGGCAATGCAGCATAAAGTGTGGAGACCTGGAGAAGAACAACAAACAGAAGCAGTGACAAGTGGAAAATGGCAGCACAAGATATGGGATCCAGGGAAACATAGATCTGAACACATGATCAGGAGATCATGAAATTTTTCTACCTTGGGAGTCTGATGCAGGAGCATAGGACTCAGAGGGGAAAAATCTCCCAAATTATTCCAAAAAATCCAAAAAAAAAAAAAATCTACAGGCAAGGGAGTGGGGTCCTTTAGCCTGCAATTTCCATACTTTTTTTTAGTTAAAATTAGGATAAAGTAGGGAAATAAAACATGCTATTTATGCTAAGTTGTAGTAAAGCTTTTCAAGCTTTAAATTAATCTGTAAAGCATGTTTTTTCTTTGTATTGGATAAGGACGAGAGGGCCTATCCTTAATTATAAATAAAATGGCAGCGAAGCTCTCATCGGACAGAGAGGAGAGGGACGAACGCCATAGTATTATCTTGGAAAATTTGTTCTCTCAGTGTCTCTCATTATTGACTTTGCCGCATGCATGAATAGACTGTTGTATAGTGCGATGGTGTTGAATGGTTCCATTTCCATACGCTACAAATGATGTTTATTAATCATTGACTTTATTTCCCTTTCGTTTTATTGTTTATATAGTCTTGGAATTCAATTGCGCATATACTCTGGTTATAGCAAGAATTCTTGCGACTTTTCCATTAAGTAACTGTAGCCGCCCTGAGACTTTAAAACTAAAAGTTTCAACCATATCGGTCCGAGATTATATCAGCGTAGGGAGGTCCTTTGAAAGATTAGCCGCATGCTCAGCGTACAAAGCCTTTCGGGAGTCATAGCGTAACAAGACGAGTTCTGAATTTAGGAGGCGAAAAGACATAAATTGTAATAGATACATGTCGCTGAATCCGTCAGTTCGGGGGTATAAAAGTTGTCAATTAAATGGACTAGCGAATAACGGAACTAGCGATATATTAGAAGGCCACATATAATTGTATCGGGTCCGTTGATGAAAGTCTTTGTTTGAACAGTCGCCGGCTTGCATATATCGGCCAAACCAACGTAAGGGCAGAGATATATATAACGATAGTGAGTTATATATGTATATTCAAGCTTTGCATGCCGGTAAGACTCCACTTACACTTATTGCGATGCGATCTCGCATCGGCCCAAAAAAGCGAAGGGAACCATAATGGTTATATGTAGTTATGTGAGCGTAATGAGTTTGGGCGTGTGGATTACTTGCCAATACGAGGCTGAGGTGTAACCACAATATAACGTGGCATATGTGTATTGTGTTGTATTTTTGAGAGTTCACTGAAACGCCATTGTTTGTTAATGAGCCTTTGTTAATGGAGCCGATAAATTTTTTTAAATGAAACACCAGTTTAATGACTGATGCGGCCAGAGGAGAAGATAGGGAAGTCAATCGAGATATTGAAGAGCTTACTGGCAGATTGGGAAGGTTGACTCTAACGCCTGCAACCCCGCCATCATTAGTGTAAGTTTCTGATGCGGCCAGAGGAGAAGATAGGGAAGTCAATCGAGATATTGAAGAGCTTATTGGCAGATTGGGAAGGTTGACTCTAACGCCTGCAACCCCGCCATCAGTGGATGCAAGAGAGAGCGGAAGTGTAAGCCATTCTTAACCATTGATTTTCAAAAAATTAATTAAAAAAAAAGGAAAAAAAGGGAGAAGAAAAATGCTTAAAACAAAGCTTTCCACAAGGGAGAGGCACTTGGTAAACAATAGGCCTCTTAGTAGGTCATCGGCCATGAATCCTGACAGCGTTTGTAATCGAATGGCCATCGGGTGGAAAAGTAATTGAAGGTTAAACACCAAAGCAGACCCGATGCTTTTTAGATAAGTAGTTTACAATCCTCATCAGGTCCGAAAAGGAGAGTAAAGACCGTACAGGTTTCTGCTCCGATATCTTGGAGGACCGTCTGATCAACAGGGGCATTTTCGCATGGTTTTCAGGTTCTAAAAGTGATCGAAGCTTAAGTTTCAAACGGACCCGAACTTTCATAAAAATTGGCTCACATTCCTTATCGGGTCCATGAACTGGGTAAAAAGGGCGCATGTTGCCAAGACGATAGTTTCGTGACTGTCGGATCTCACGGGATCATAAGGTTCCACTCTTATTTGACCAGAAAAAAACTTAGAAAAAATCACAAACAATTTCTTAAATTAAATTATATAATAATATAAATCATTTTTTAAACCAATAAAAATATAAATCATAAAAAAATAATTAAAATGAATCTCACTCTAATATCATAAAAAAATAATTAGAATGAATCTCACTCTAAACCCCTACTAATGCCAATAGTTAATCAATTTATATTTATTTTAAAATATTAAATTTAAAAAATGGTATATTATCATATTTAATTTAGTTGATTACTTATTTTTTTGAAAGGACAATATAACTTAAACTTGATGAAGTTTAGGTCATTAATGTTATGGAATTCATTATTCAAGTTAATTTCAACTAAACTTTAAATATCACCATGATTATGACTAATATAAAATGTAGATCATTTTTTTAAAATATATGTTTTTTTGCTAATATCTTAAAAAAAAATACAATTAAGTTTAACAAATAAATTTTGAAAAATTAAATTTTAAATGATATATCTTTGAAATACATTTTCCTTAACTTTTATAAAATATATTTAATATTTTTAACTTTATTAACCATGATCTTTTACATAAAAAAAATTGGAGTCCAACGGGACTCTGTCTCTACAACTAAATAAGTCATTATACAATATTTTAATATCTTTAACTTTATTAACCATGGGAGATCTTTTACCTAAACAAAATTTGAGTCCAACGAAACTGTGTCTCTGCAACTAAATAAGTATATACAATATTTTAATATCTTTAACTTTATTAACCATGTGAGATCTTTTACATAAACAAAATTGGAGTCCAACGAGACTCTATCTCTACAACTAAATAAGTCAATATACAATATTAAAAAGATTTGACCAAACTTTTATTTCAAAATGATTAGTTATGTATATGTTCATTGGCAATATCTCAATCACCTTTACATGAGAAGGAAATGTGGAATTTGTCATAAGAAGAAATTGAGAATGAAACCTTAGATTAAAGGTTTCTATAAAATGTAATTTTAAAATTTTATTTAGTATTTTAATTAACTTTATTTTATAGCATTATATATAATTAAATATTTTTATAATATGATATAGTAGATATGTTTAAAATAATATTTGAGTGGTATTAATAATAAAAAAATGTTTTTTTGAAAATTCATAAATTTAAATTTAGAGAGAGTAGGATATATACATCATTATTACGAGATTTTTTGTCTAACAAATAAAGATATATCACATATACCAATTTAGTGTCTAACTTGAACTTTTTTTTTTAAATTAATGAAATTGACAATTGGAGCAAGCTCATTATATAAGATCAATTCTATTTATCATCACTATAAACATTATGTACACCAGCTTACTTCTAAAAGACATATAAGTTAATTAAAAATATCAAACCAAAAAACTTATAATATTTTACATAACATGTTTTATTAATTTTCTAAATAACTTACACCCTTACAAATGATTAATAAGTAATAATAATAAATAAAATATTATAAATTATTTGAAATTTTGTAATTCTTAATAATTTTTTTGCTTAATTGAAATAAGGTTTATATGTATCTACACTTTATATAAATTTATAATATTATATTATTTATAATATAATTTATTATTTATTTTCATTAATTTGATGACAAATTAAATCTTAATATAATGAAAAATAAATTATTAAAATGAGTTTTAAATATATTTTATTATTTATATGTAATAAATTAAATATATAATTTTTAATATGTTGATTTGTTTAATAAATTTATTTTCTATATTTTCTATATATCTAAATAAAAGTGATTTAAAGGCTTAAATTTAAAAAAAAAATATAATCATATTGATAGGTGTGTCAATTTGGAATATAAATAAATATGAGCTTGATAATAGAAATTTAACCTCAATAGAATATTCTAGAATATTTTTAGTAGTAGCCACATATCAAAGATACAAATTTACCTCAAAAGTAGTTATACATTTTTCGTCTTTTTAATTAAATTGATTAATTAAAAAAATATCATATATATTTTTTTAATGTTTATTCATGTGAAATATATTATAAAATAAGTGTTTTCATGTTAATAATGATAGGGTTTTATCAAATTTTACTAGCAATTTAATTTATGTGTACACCAATTTATAACATGTTAATTTAACCAATTAATTATTTTTTTACATTCAAACATAATTAATAAAAAATACTTTAAAAACAAGAATATTTTATTGTAAATATAAAGTTTTTTTTAATGTAAACATGTTATAAAAAAAACATGTTATTTACTAAAACAACATATAAAATATGAATTTTAAAATATATAACTTTCTCAATAATATAGGTTGTGATATTTGTTATTTTTTTATCTATATAAAAATTTTGGATTCATTGCATTGGGAAATTTAATAAAATTATCATATAAAATTATAAAACAAAATATAGAAATCCTTTATTGTTTACGGATCTTATTTTAAATATTATTAGTAAAAGTGAACTTCTCAACACAAGCTACTCAACACCAGCTACTGAGGGAGTCGATACACTCCATAAAAAGCTTGTGGTCGAATGTAGGGCATGCCCATTACCCAAATCCTTGCTCTCTTGCACAAAATGAACAGAGAAAGAACTCCCCCAAATCCAATCCCCATCCCATTGCCAATGCTAATAATGACATTTTTTCATCCACACAACTTAACCAACCCATTTTAACATTACACTCCCCACCAACGCCTTTCATTGGTCTCCTTGTTATCTTCTGGCATGTTTGCAAAGGATATCCACATAAGCATTTATTTCTTTGAAATGAAGTCTCACTAAATGTGTCGAACTGTGTTCCTATTGGGATTGGCCCACAGAGTTTGTTAAATGGAATGTCTAGAGATGCCAACATTGTCAATTTAGAAAGCTCCTGGGGAATTTTCCCTAACAAATTATTTTTAGCCAGGTCTAATTGCTCCAAAGTAGATATCTCACTAATAGATGCAGGGATTTGTCCTTCCAATTGGTTTCTTGATAAATTCAGCAATTGCATGCTGTTTAAACTTCCCATGCTTGGAGGGATTGGTCCTGTAAGAGTATTGTTTGAAGCATCAAATATTGTGTTTTTCTCCAACACATATGTTAGACTATATTCAATACCCTTTATGTAAATCCTCAAAACCTCATACAACGTCTCAACAGGTAGTGAATATCCATTAATTGTAAATCCCTAAAGTGATTGAAGATGAGATGGTATGTTCCCACTGAATTTATTGTTGGATAAATCCAACACTTGCAACCTAGTGAGATTTGTAATCCATTGAAGGAAACAACCATGAAAATTATTATAACCAACACTTAAAACTCTCATGTAGTAGAAAAATGCAAGGAACTTTGGGAGCTCCGCTGTCAGCCTATTTTCTCTTAAATCCAAAAGCTGAAGCTTGGTAGAACTGGACAATGATACCGACAAAGTCCTAGAGAAGTTATTTGAATGGGCAGGGAAAACCCTCATAGAAATTGAAAGTCTATGTCTACATTTCCACTAAGCCTATTTTCAGACACCCTTAGCCAAGCTAAGTGGGTGCAATTGCTGATACTCTTGGGAATTGACCCCTCCAACCTGTTGTATGATACATCTAATAGCACAATTGATGACAAATCACTAATACTTTCGGGGATACTCCCAGAAATATTGTTACTGAATATAAGTAGTACAAGGATAGCTCTATGCTTGCCAATGCTATGTGGAATGCCTCCAGTAAAGTTGTTTGAATTCAAATCCATGTATATAAGGGATTGAAGATTTCCTATCTCTTTTGGAATTGTACCATTGAGATTGTTGCATTCAAGAGAAAGGTAAGTTATAGTTGACCAAGAAATCTCTTGCTCTGTGGAAATTACTTTCTTTACTTGCAAATTTTTATAATTCAAATTATCATTTCAATTTTTTTAAGAGAAGATTAAACATTTTATGTTTGTTTTCCTTTCTTGGTCATGTTTTCTAACTAGTTTTACTAGAAATCCCCATTAAAAATTGTTGGAATTATGAACCTTAGTTGTTAAATTTCTATAGAATATATACCTTGTGATTTAAAAATTGTTGGAATTATCAACATGAGTTATTAAATTTATATAGAATAAATGCCCTGAAATTTTCATATGGTTTTAAATCTAACTATACATTCCAAAATATATTACAAGCAATGAAAACTAACCATTCTATTCTAGAAGCTCGGATTTAACTTCTAGTATTTTAATAATCCTTATACAAAAATAACTTTGCCACCTATTACAAATTAATTTCTATATAAAATCAATAAACTTAAATGTGGTATATAAAACTTTACACTTTTCAATTATAATAAACTAATAACTATATAAATTAAAATTATTATAAATCATTTAATTCTTTATTTTATTGAAGCATAATTTCAAAATTCTAATATTCTTCTAGGCTTCCCTATAGCTAAAGTATTCCATATATATTAGAAAACTTTATACTTTTCAACTTTTATCATATCTAAAAACTTTATGCTTTTCAACTTTTTGTTATATTCTAGCTCCCCTATAGTTAAAGTATTCCATATATATTAGAAAAGTGTATGCTTTTCAACTTTGATCATATTCAAGCTCCCCTATAGTTAAAGTATTCCATATAAATTAGAAAACTTTATGCTTTTCAACTTTTATCATAATAATAAGCGATGATTATGCAAATTAAAAGTATTATAATTTATTTAATTAAAAAATAAAATAAAATATTTTTTAACTTTATTATTTTATTTTTTCTTCATTTCTTTATAATAAATTATTATTTTTTTAATTACTTTAATTATCAAAAACAACATAACAAAAATCTAAAATACAATCATTAATAACTCTATTAAACAAATCCAACCTATCTTCATTCCAAATTAATAAATTAACAAAATATAATATAACAAAAATCTAAAATATAATCCTAAATAACTCTATTAAACTATTCCAACATATCTTCATTCCAAATTAATAAATTAGCATATAATTCAATCTCGCATACCTTTGCATAATTGTATTGCTACTAAAGTAGAACTAATAAATTAGTATGTGTGTAAACCAAGAAACAAAAGGCTTTGTAATAGATTCCTTATTGAAATTGGTGCATCTATTATGCATGGTATGGACACATTTTGATGGTAATCAACTTTCCTTGAACCATCAACTTTCCTTTCTTTTAGAATATGGAGAAAGGACTTACCTTGTGTCCAACGCAAATTCTCCTCTTTTCCCTACTTGTGAACTTTAGCTCTAACTCCAAACGCTGTAAATGGAACCTGCAAATAATTATAACAAGCAAAAGAACTACAACATATACATAGCATAGACTAATATCTCTTATCAATGAGTCAAGAAGGCATTGAAATACATATGCATCAAATGGACACAAGTATAGGAAAATGAAACAGATCTCCCTCCAATTCGAGTCTTTGATTAGATCTTGTACATGTCAAGTCGAGTCTTTCACTTGATCTTGTAAATGAACCTATATTCCATCTGCCTATTAGTAACCAGTAGTCCACTTAGGTGAATGGAATGAAGCTTGGGGGGCATGTACTTATAATTGTGTTATTATGCTAAGGCATGAAAACCAATTTCAAGCATAGTTGCTCATGTTTCAAGCTTGTGTAAAAATGAAACCATTCTCATCCTATCCCTTGTGATTTCCATTTTTATCAACTTGTTTCTGCCAGATGAACCTTGATTTTCTCATTCCACCATCACCATCTGCTTGGCTTATCATATGCTTTCACTTGGTTTTTTACCCCTTGCCTGGGGAATCACTGTAGTGAGTGGTCTTATTAGCCAACATCTTTACCTCTATGTGTTTTGAGCGATTCCATCATGATCGGAACTAGTTGCTACCCTTTATACCACTTTCCTCCAGGAGGAGTCATCTTTGAGCTCTTTTCATACTCCCAAAACATGAAAAGATTGTCGAGCACTTGTCCTTTTGACCTCGTTAAAGTAAATAAAAAGATGTCCACCCAGTATAAGTTTAACCCTTTTCCAGACTGGGATGGATTATTTATGAAAAATGAATACTTTAGTCGAACATGACTAAAAGGTTCGCCTGGGTATTGTTTTATGCCTTTTTGAGCCCAAGAGACTAAATTTATGAAAATGAACCTCTTGGATTTTTCTTTTTTGCCTCTTTTTCAAACTCTCTAAACATGAAAAACAAGTCAAGTTGCACCTTCTTTGGACTCATAAAACTGCTAAACAAAATTGGACTTGTTAAGCATGATGAGCCCGAACCAATCCTTCTCAGGGTTCATTAAAAATACTCAGAAGAATTCATCCAAATGATGAACATATAGATCAAGCATATGTAATCCTCCTCAAGCTTGTCAAAAATAAAGAGGTGTTAGCTAGAAATGGTTGGGAAATTGGGAAAACGGGGCATTTTACCTACTAATGGCAATGTCAAAAATAAAGAGGTACTGGCTAGAAATGTTGGGAAATTGGGAAAACAAGGCATTTTACCTACTAACCTAGTGAGTTGCCCTTGAACATGACACCCTTTCACCTCATCTTTGCGACTGCTTTGGGTTGGGGAATCCACTTGCCTCACTATTGATCACATCCTCATTATGGGTCTTTAAGTCATTGTTGCCAACTACATTCAGTGTCGTCGATGTGTTCAAGAGAAATTCCACCCTCAGTTGACATCTTCTACAATACCTTAAGCCTTACTCCATATTTGTCTCTCATGAACCAGCTTTTCATATTACATTTTGTCTCAAATCTTGATATTTGTTTCGTGTCATTGGTGGGGGGTACATCAAGGCCCTCCAGCGACGGGTCACTTCATGTTGACATCAACTCCTTATGCAGGAAGTTGATTTAGAAACTCCCTTCAGTGCCTTGGAGATTTTGTGCCTAAATGACAAGTTTCCTCTCTTTCAGTGATAGGTTTTCATCATTGGCCTTCGATCGAGATATTTTGTGTGGTGTTCAACTTCAACTCATTTATGCACACTGCATAGATTATACTATAGTACCTTGAGGGCCATTATCATTATCGATGGTTCCTCTCATGTCTGTTAACGACTTACATCATTGGACAATAATCAAGTGGTGTCTACCATGTTCGACTCCAACTCATTTATTCGCATGGTTAGACTTGTACTATCGAGTGACGAGGTAGAAGACCCTGGATCTAGTTTCATCCATCTAGACTATGATTTCAGAATTCATACAATATCACAAAGTATGATGGTTATGATCGTTCATAAATTCATCCAAGCATGGGTCCACCATCCCTCATCAGTGGACAAGACTTTTTTATCATTGTAAATATAATATTGGCTTATAGATTAAGTATGGGTATGCCTGCCTCAACAATGATATCTTGATTATTATTTATTATAACAGATGATGATCTCAACCAACCTTTTCTTGATTCGGATTTATCACAAGGTAAATCACTTTAGTCCTCAGCCACTGCTTCCGAATTTGTACTTTAGGGGGTAATCTACTACAAGTCATTTTGTCATATCTGCTCAATTAGCCTGAAAACCAAATCAATAAATATCCTTGACACCTTGCAATCATCCCTTTGCAAATCCTTAAATATTATCTATCCAAAATGTCTAAGAATTATGGTTTAACAGCTTAAAACCGTCATTTTTGAACCCATCATACCTTGTCTTCTTTGCAACCTACATTGTTGCATGTTGTATAACTAAGAAACTACATAGACCAGTGCAATTTTCCTTTGCTGCAGGTGCAATGGTTCTAGAATTTTGAGAAATATAAAAAAATAATTACAAATCTTCTCTTTCTAAAAGCTTCGTCATACACTCCAATCATGTTCTTTGTCAACTCTATATCTATATAGAGAGAGCAACACCTGTTGTAACTGAAAATTATAGCGGTTCCAAAAATAGAAATGGTCTTAGTGGCGGGGTATGGTGGTTACACTTTATCATCCTAATATGGTAAATAAATTGGGCGTGTTTTAATTTATAAATGAAATAGTTTTTTTCATCAAAATTCATTAAATTGTAGTAATACAATTTCAATATTTTTTGTTATTTAAAATACATTTTTGAATATATAAATAGATTTAGCACAATGAAAAACTTTTACTGCATTCGAATTATGCAAATTAAATAATTCAAACTCAATTTTTAAAAAATTTCTATCAAATTTTAATTAAAATTAACCAGGAAAAATAATATATATATATATATATATATATATATATATATATATATATATATATATATATATATATATATATATATATATCTTAAAAAAACCATTTCATCTTTAAATTAAACTGCACAAAAAAAAATTGTAAATGTCTAGAAATTCAAATCACTCTAGCAATTCAACTGAAGTCTTTGCCGGTGTTTCTGCGCATATTTCCATCGCTCATAGGAAATTTTTGATCGCCTTCAACGGACTGTCGGGTGATGGGCAATTTGCTTGTCAAAATTCTATCTCGTCGTCGTACTAACAGGGACATAGAGTCGGTGGATGGTTGCAAATCTCAATGAATCGTCGTATTCACCGGCACATTAACACCGAAAGTGGCAAAGGTACAACGAATCTTATTTAATTACTTTTATTAAATTTTACAGTTGAAAATTAAAAAAAATAAAAATCTAATGTTATATCCGAATTAGATTTAGAAATTCATTACATTTATTTTTTATTTTAAAAAATAAACTTATAATATTTTTATTAAAATGTCGTCATAATTTTTAAAATAAGGATAATTTCATAGCAATTAGATTCAGGAATTTTCAGAATCATTAGATCTGGAAAACCATAAATTTGAAGTTAAATAATATCAATTAGATTGTTGAATTTAAGCTTCTGTGATCCATATCAAGTTTAATGAGAAGAACATGTGGAGAAGACTAAGCACCATGTATGCATTGAGGAGGCCCGTGTTATTGCCAAGGTGGCACATTTCCATCATCGGAAATTTAGGGAAGCCATAGAAATCGAAAGAAGGTTGAGCAACCTCAATAGAGATGATGGCTGGAAAATTAGTAGTTGTTGGATCCCTGCCCTCTCCTCCTAGTCGCTTCCCTGCTTTCCCCGCACCCTCCCCCGGTCCCCGGCTTAGGTTTCCTTATTCTTCTCGCTCCTCTCGTTGTTCGCTTGTTGTCTTTTTTTTTTCCTTCTCGTCTCTCTATTTTTAGTTTCTTTCATTCCCTCCAGATGAATAATCCTTTTCATTAACCTTATTGTATGAACAGATCATTTATGAACATTCCTTCTTTTTAGGAATTAACCAACCCTATTTCTTCCTTAAGGATTTTGCCTCTTCTCAATTCTTTTAGATTCCTTAATCTTAATTTTTGGTCCTTTATTTATCTTATTAGGTTTGATGAGCCTCTAGGATATATATATATATATATATATATATATATAGAGAGAGAGAGAGAGAGAGAGAGAGAGAGAGAGAGAGAGAGATATATATATATATATATATATATATATATATATGATTTTTATTTTAGATAGATATATTAATAGGTTAGAGTCTTGTGAGTTAATTCTTACAATTTTTGTTAATAATATTACAAGAAACTAACTTGCATTTTAACTAATTAATTATTTATTTATATATTTATATTTAATTCGGAAAGTATATATCCACACACTATTCTAGATTTTAAAGTTTTTTGGTATATAGATATTTCATAATATACATATATATTAATTTAGTTCTCTCTCTCTCTCTCTCTCTCTCTCTCTCTCTCTCTCTCTATATATATATATATATATATATATATTATATCATTGATTGGTATTTTTATTTTAGATAGGTCTATTTATATATTTATATTTAATTCGGAAGGTATATATTTACATATTATTCCATATTACATTAATGATTTAATGTTTTTGATTTATAGCTATTTCATAATATACATATTTATTTAATTAGTATTCCATATTAGTAATTTTTAGATTATTAATGATTAATGTTTGATTTAGTGATTACAATTTTTGGTAATAATATAACAAAAACTAACTTCCATAATAATTTACTAACCATTTTTTGTATGATTATATATGGTATTTAATTATATAACATTAGCCCTTTGGACTCATATTAATTAAATACATGCTTGATAATAGATATACAATTATTTAACTAATGCTTACTTGAATGACGGAGAGAGCGGGAGCAGCGGAGCGGAGCGGATAGGGTTTCTCACGAATAGAGGACGAATCAAATGGAGAACGGCAAGGGAGGGAGCTCGACTCCCTCCTACAAAGATGCAGTGGCTAGCGGAAGTAAACCTCCATCTGGAAACAGTAAAAATGATATTAACTTCAGAAGCTGGGACAGAGAAAAGGAAACAGACGGGTCTAGAACAAAAGACAATAGCAGCACAAAGGACAAAGAGGAAGAAGACAAAAGTCTAGGCCCAAGAGACAAAAAACAAAAAGGACCCTGCAAACCAAAAGCAGAAATCACTCCTCGAGTAATATTAAATGATCCTGCGCTACAGGAGCACAGGGAACACATGGGAACCTACGCCATTATCTGTAAATTCATGGGACTATGGCCCACTGAAAAGGCCTTACAAACATGGATCAAGTATCATTGGAAGCCCAAAGGGAGCATAGACCTACATCTTGGGTCAAAAGGATTCTTTACAGTAGTGTTCTCCACCATCGAAGATAAAGACAGAATATTCGAAGGAGGACCCTATTTTTTTGCTACAGCAGGCCTCTATATGAGACCTTGGAAAATGAACTTTGTGCCAGAAAGGGAGACTTTCTCTTCAGTTCCTGTGTGGGTAAGGCTCTACTCTCTACCTCTTGATTATTGGCAAACTGAATCGTTGGCTGCAATTGGAAATAAACTAGGACGCTATATCAAAGCTTCTAAAGCCACAAGAAGGAAAAAATATACCTCCTTTGCTAGAATCTGTGTAGAAATGGATCTATCGGGGGCTCTCCCAGTTGAAGTTATCCTGGAAGTTTTGGATGAGGAATGGGTGTAGGCAGTAGACTATGAGCATATACCCTTCAGATGCCGCAAATTCCATGAACATGGGCATTTGTTAAGAGACTACCCTCTCAGCAAAGAAGATCACAAAGAAAAACTTAATACAATTAAGGACACAGATAACTTTCAAAGAGTGGCGAGTAGAGGAAGGGGGGGGGGAAAGGGGAAAAAACAACCACACACTGAAGGGAAAAAAGGAAGTCAGAACAAGTTTAAAGTACTCGAAGAGCCTCAAGAAAACACAAGAGAAAATCAAGAGCAAGAGGGAGTTGCTGAAGAAAAAGAAAAGAATGAGAACATAAATCACTCTCCGGACTTTGGCTCTCCAAATGAAGCCATGAGAAGTGAAACCGACATGGAAATGGACCAGGAAATGATTCAAAGTGAAACAGATATGGAAGAACACGAACTACAAGAAATCCTCGACAAGGAAAATTTGGATCTGGAAGGATTTCTGATGCAAGGAACCAAAGGAGGAATAGAATCACTGCCTCAAGACGAATGCAATAGAATACAGCATTTGTTTTTATGGAAAAATCAAGAACAAGGATGGGAGACAGGTAAAAACACCCACAAACAGGAGCACAAAGGGGTGAAAACAATGAAATTAATTCCAGGATTAGCCACCAGAAATCTAGGAAGGAAAAGAGGCAAAAAAAATCAAAATGAGCTCTTGATGGAGTGTGGAAAGCTAATGATAGATTCAGGTAAGATGAAAGATCTAACCAGTTACTCCTTTACAAATCTTTAATTATGAAGTTCGTTTCATGGAATATCAGAGGTCTAGGCAGTAAAAGAAAACAAAGAATGCTAAGCAACAGAATGAAACTAGCAATGCCGGACATAATTTTTATTCAAGAAACAAAATGTTCCATTCAGAAAATAAAACAAATCCACAAGAAGTGGCTCAGTAATTTTGAGTTTCTAGAAGTGAAAGCAGAAAACACAGCGGGGGGAATTCTCACTCTTTGGAACCCTCAAAAAATCATTATAGTAGATGCGGAGGCAACGAGAAATTACTTATCAGCTATTATTCAGCCTATGGGGATGTCAGAGACCTTCCTGGTTACGAATGTCTATGGTCCACAGAGAATAGATGAAAAACTTAGTTTCCTGAGCTCCCTGGTTGATCTCAGAAGCAGACACAAAGAGATCCCTTGGGTCCTTGGAGGAGACTTTAATATGATTAAATCTCTTTCGGAGAAGAAAGGAGGCACCAGGATCCTCAGTAAAGATGCAGTAGGATTCCATTCTTTCACAGAAGACATGAATATGGTTGACTCGGAGCTGCAAAATGGTCTTTTCACTTGGAACAACAAAAGAGGAGGTAATGCTCAGGTTGCCTCCAAGTTAGACAGATTTTTGATCTCCGAGGATTTGATGTTCACAAATTCGGAAATTGCTGCAAGTGTTCTCCCTTTTGGAGGCTCTGATCACTGGCCGATTCAATTAGAAATCAAAGGAATTGATGCTCCCAAGAACAGACCCTTCAGATTTGAAAATATCTGGCTCTCCCACCCAGACTTCATCAGCAACATTGAAGAATGGTGGTCAGAAGATCTTCAGGTGCAGGGATCCAAAATGTTTATCCTGCACAAAAGGCTAAAGCACATAAAAAACAAACTCAAAGATTGGAACAAGAAGGATTTTGGTAACATTTTTGCAAATAAAAAATCTGTCGAGATCAAAATGCAAGAACTAAACCAAGTAATGATCGCTGAAGGTTTTGATAAATCCAAAAATGAGCAAGCGGAAAAACTCAACCTTGATTGGGAGAATTTATGCAATCAGGAGGAAATTTTTTGGAGACAAAAGTCCAGAATCCAATGGCTCAGAGAAGGGGAATGGAACACTAGGTTTTTCCACCGGTCCACCATAGCCAATAGAAAGCACAATAGAATCTCCTCTATATTGAATGAAGATGGGGAGCTTCAGACCACTCACAAGAACATCGAAGCTGTGATGGTTCAACATTTCAGAGGCATCACCAATGAAAATAACCAAGACAGAGACCATTACATCAAGGAAATAATAAAGAATATCCCTAGGATGGTGTCTAGAGAAGATAACTTTAACCTGAACAAACCTGTTACCGAAGCAGAGGTTAATACGGTGATCAAAGAGATGCAGAATGGCAAAGCTTTGGGTCCAGATGGTTTTAATGTGGACTTTTTCAAAGCTTGCTGGAATATTGTCAAACAAGATATTGTGGATGTGGTTGAGGACTCTAGAAGAAGTAGATCCATTCTGAAAGCCCTCAATACCTCCTTCATCTCTCTGATCCCCAAACAGGACTCTTCCCTAACCCTGGATAAGTTCAAACCCATTGCTTTATGCAATGTTGTTTACAAAATCATTTCCAAGATCTTGGCCAACAGACTCAAACCACTGCTGCCTTCTTTAATTTCTGGGGAACAGTCGGGTTATGTGGAAGGAAGGAAAATCCTGGATAACATCATTCAGGCCCATGAAGTGGTTCACTCTCTCACTAGCAAAAAGCAGGCAGGTATGATCATGCAATTAGACATAGCAAAAGCGTATGATAAGGTGAGCTAGATTTACATCAAAAAGGTCCTTGCTGCTTTTGGGTTTGACCATGATTGGATCAGATGGGTTATGGCTTTGGTTACTTCACCCAGCTTTTCAATTCTAGTGAATGGCTCGCCCTCGGAGATCTTCACTCCTTCCAGAGGCCTCAGGCAGGGAGACCCACTCTCTCCCTTTCTTTTCATCCTTATGATGGAAGGATTGGGCCGTACCATAAAAAAGGCTAAGGTTTTCGGAGAGATCAAGGGCCTTCAATTAACGGAGAATGGCCAAGCCTTAACTCATCAACAATTTGTGGATGACACCATGTTGCAGGGGATCCCCACGGTCAAGGAAGCTACAACGTACAAAAAAATCTTAAATAACTTTGCCTCGGCTTCAGGTATGGAAGTCAATCTCTCCAAATCAAAATTTTTTTTCTTTAATACTAACATTGCCATTCAAAGAAACATCTCCAGAATTCTGGGCTTCCAAAGGGAGGCCCTCCCTTCAAAGTATTTGGGTATCCCCCTTACGGATAAGCCAATGAGCAAGGGTATCTGGGAGCCAGTGTTCAATAAGATGCAGGACAAGATCAAAAGATGGACTTTTAGAGTGCTGAACCTGGCTAGCAGATTGATTTTGACGAAGACTGTTCTTCAATCCATCCCTATTTTCTTTTTATGTGCTCTGCCAGCTCCTAAATGGGTCTTACATCAACTCAAGAACATTCAAAGAGACTTTCTCTGGGGCAAGGAGGAAACAAGAAAGAAATGGGCCCTTGTGTCTTGGGATAAAGTCTGTAAACCCAAAAGTCAAGGAGGCCTAGGCTTAGATGATCAGGAGATTCTGAGTAATGTTTTAGGAGCCAAACTTTGGTGGAGATGGGTTAAAGAACTAGGGGCGCAATGGGCTAAAACCTGGAAGGAAAAGTATGCAAGCTCCTGGCAAACGAATGATCTCATCAGAATGTCAGGGAACATAAAAGGCTCGCACATCTGGAATAAAGCATGGGACAACAGAAGTCTGGTTCAGAACAACAGCTTCTGGGAAATCAGAGGAGGAGAACAAGCTCTTTTCTGGGAAGATAAATGGCAGCAAGAACCGATGTTGTTGAGGGAGGACTTCATGAGCATCAAGCAGGATACAGATGCCCAGGGTCTAATTAGAGTCAGGGATTTCTGGAATCTTCCTCAGGTCACTGCGAAATGGAGAAGCTGGAGGAAAATAGAAAGCAGAGGGGAAGGCCCCATAAAAGCAAAAAAATAAAAACTCATGAACATTTTAGAACGGAAGATCTTGGTGGTAGAAGGGTAGGATCAATTAAGATGGGGACAAAACAAAGAAGGCATCTTTAACATCCATGAAGCAAAGAAAATCATCCTTAATCTAGAACCTTGTGGTTTGGCAAAGTTCTGGCAAAAAATTTGGAGCCACCAAGGGTGGATGAAGACCAAGCTGTTTATGTGGTTAGTTCATCACAAGAAAATATTAACTTGGGAAAACATTCAGAAGAGGGGGATCATGGGGCCATCTATATGCCTATTATGTGAGGCTCAAGAGGAGACAATGGAGCATATTCTCAACAATTGTACCTACAACAACTGGTTATGGGATGCTTTCAACATAATTTTTCAAAAAACAGACAGAGACAAAGGTAGCATCATTAACACCCTGAACAAGTGGTGAGGAAACTTTTCAGAGAATGAGATCCTTAATTTGGCCTGGACTTTAACTCCTAGCTTCATAATCTGGAATGTCTGGAAGGAAAGAAATAAAAGAATATTCAAGGATAAAAAAACTACTCCCCTTGGCCTAATGGAATTAATCTTAAAGCAGATTAAGGAAACTGTTTCCACCACTGTGCACAGCCATCCCTCAAATCCTCCCACTGTGCTAGAATTGAGAACTCTCAAGCAGCTGGGTTTGCAGGAAATCATCCTCCAATGTCTTAGTAAAAAAGCAAGAGTGTTGGAGAAGGAAAAGGATTTCTGGCATCCTCCACCAAAAGGGTATTTGAAATGCAACATCGATGGGGCTTCAAAGAGCAACCCCGGGACTGCAGGTTATGGAGGTGTGTTAAGAGATGAAGAAGGAAAAATAATTTTCACTTTCCACTGCCACCTAGGCAAGGCCACCAATAACATGGCTGAATTAATGGCTTTGGAACAAGGTCTGGAGCTGCTTAAACTCAATCATAGCTCGAATGTGCTCATCGAAGCAGACTCAGAGATCTCCATAAATGCAGTGAAGAAAATCAGCTATGGTACAACGCCAGAAAGGGTCTCAAAACATTGGAGGCTCATTCAAGTGTACCAAAGAATCCAAAATCATCTACAGGGTCTTCGAACGGTTAGCTTCAATCATGTTCAGCGGAAGGCCAATAAACTGGTAGATCTACTAGCCAACCAAGGAGTGATTAATTCTGATTGCAGAATCAAAATGAAATGGCAGGAGATGCCTCCAAGTAGGCTAAAAGCTATCTGTGATGCTCAAGCCGCAGAGGACAAGGAAATTTACAATCACTGGGCTCGAGAGGCAAGAAATGATTATTAGTCATCACTTTTCCTTCTTTAAGGGAGTATTCCTCTTCCTTCGTGGTTTCTTAATTGAACCACGAAGGCGGGTTCAATTTCTTAGTAGATGGCAGATCAGAGGTATTTACACAAGGGAGTCTTCGGGTAAAAGGTTGGATAGATCCACCGGGGATCCCTAGTTTTGCTGGTTCAATGCGAATGTCAGTGGCACTGTGAAGATTGAAAGAGGTTCAGGGGCCGCAGAGAGGAGGGTGGCGATGGCTTGGCGCATCGGGGAAAAAAGGGTCGATATTGTGCATGGTCGGGAGCAGAGGATTTCCGGCGCATGCAAAACCAGTGTTCCTTCCCTTCTGTTCCCTTTACGGCAACCCGAGTGGTTTTCAGGCAATCGCGGCTCCAAATGGTGGAATATGGTTTTGCCTGTTTGGGAGCGATCACATCCGCGGTGCGCCACGTGGCAGTGGGGTCGGGAGGAGAACCCCCCCCCCCCCCCCACGTGTTATCCTTCATACAGGTTGGCTGATCCGATATTAATATCCACTGTCGGATGGCTCTTGGTGACTCAACGGCTCAGATCAAACACACAAGTTGGTGGTCCCGGGTGGTGCTGGATAGCAGCGCGTCAGTACGGTTTGGTCAGCAGCCCAGGGTTAATAAAGTAAGGTCTATGGATTGTAATTATTTTGGTTGATCAGGGGTGGCAGTTTTGTCTTTCACGTAATGCCGAACCATTGTTTTAGAACTTGTGCTTTTATACCGTTCTTTCGTGCTGACCACTCTTTGTTTTCTGTGGCCAAGCCCAAACTCTTTGATTTTTCTTTTTGGAGAAAGGTAAAGTTTGTTGGTAGGGTGCTAGGCAAGGTTTGGCTTAGTTTTTACTCTCAGTCTTCATCCCTAAAGGCTTGTTTGTATTCTATGTACTTTACTCTTTATTAATGAATTGAAAGGTCCGACTCTTGCATTAGCAAAAAAAGATATACAATTATTTAACTAAATATTTATTATATAACTTCAATATAATATTAAATATTAAAATATATACATTTACATAAATTCAATATTAGCTTATATGTAGTTTAATAGTTTCTATTAATAGGTTATGATATTTACTATAACATAACTAACTCACAATTATCTATTTATTTATATAATATTAGCCCTTTTAATTCATATTTGATAATTAATTATATAACTTTAATATAATATTAAATATTTAATTACACAATTTTTAACTTTATTATAATATTAAATATTTAATTATATAGTTTTTGATATAAATTTAATACTAGCCTTTTTGTTTCATATTAATTAAATACATTACTTCATTTATATATGGTAATAGTTATGCAACTAACTTAAATTAATTTACCAATTATTTAATTAAAATATTAGTCCTTTCAATTCCTAGTAATTTAATATATATAACTAACTTACTAAATGACTAATTTTATTTTTCCTATCCCTATCCCTTGGTCGAGTCCGGTTAGCCATTTCCCAGTCAAATATAGCCGTTAGAAAGTCTAGTTGCTGAGTCCAATATAGTCATTGCCTGGTCTAATATAGTCATTGGATGATCTACTCTTCTATTTAACTTGCAGCCAGGATCTGATTCTTCAACTTGTCCTGACGATGAACCACACTCGTTGGTTTGAAACGCGTCGACAAAAATATTATAATGTGATTTCCACAGAAAATCTTTCTCATTAAATATCAATTAGATTCAAGAATTTTCAAAATCATTAGATCTAGAAAACCATAAATTTGAAGTTAAATAATGTTATTATTTATTTGGTATATGAACATTATTTTTACATGTCGGTTTTTTAAACAAATTTTTTAAAGAATAATAAATGTTATGATTATCTTTTTAATAGCTATATTAAAAATATTTTTATTTCAATATTTTATTATGTAATAATTTATATGAATTAAATTAATTATGTATTTTTATTTTAAAATTAAAATGGTTATTTTAAAATTTAATTTTAAATTTGTATTAGATAAGAGTGTAGTTTAAATAGGGATGGTTGAATTGGATTATGTTTGGGGGTTAGGTTTATTGTCTGATAACATAGTAGAAACATATGTTTTTTTTATAGGAACTTTTTCAGCAAAGAGTAGGCATATAATGTCATTATTGGTGTTGGGAGACTCTTAGCTGATCATTCAATATATTGTTGTTAATTATTTTCCTCAAGGCAATAAACTACTACATGTGATGAAGAGAATTAGAACTATAAGGGTCTATTTCTCATATTCAAAATATTTTTATATTCTCTTGTCATCCGGATGCGAATGACATGGCCAATAAAAGAACCTTGTTAACACTTAGAGAAATAGTTATAGGGCACCTTTTGCCCCATCCCATAACATTCATTCATGAATTTTTTTATTTCAAACATATTGGATATTAATTGTTTTGTGTTAGGCCAACCACCCTTGCAAAAATCAACTTGTTGGAAGCAAATATGGAGCAACACCCACAATCATTTGATCCTCTCTTATAAAATTTGAATTGTATAGAGCATAAGGCTTTGAAATTTTTGGGAGTGTTCTAGAATTTTAGTTTAATGGTAAGTTAGTTGACCAAGAAATCTCTTGTTCAATGGAAATTACTTTCTTCACTTGCAATTTTTTATAATACAAATTATCATTTCAAATTTTTTTAAGAGAAGATTAAACATTTTATGTTTTTTTTCCTTTCTTGATCATGTTTTCTAACTAGTTTTACTATAAATCCCCATTAAAAATTGTTGGAATTATGAACATTAGTTGTTAAATTTCTATAGAATAAATGCCTTGTGATTTAAAAATCGTTGGAATTATAAACATGAGTTATTAAATTTATATAGAATAAATACCCTAACAATTTTATATGGTTTTAAATCTAATTGTACATTCCAAAATATATTACAAGCAATGAAAACTAACCATATTTAACTTCTAGTATTTTAATGATCTTTTTTTAAAAATAACTTTGTCACCTATTACAAATTTATTTCTATATAAAATCAATAAACTCAAATGTGATATATATATATATATATATATATATATATAACTTCAATTCTTACTTATACCATGTCAATTTTTTTTTACTTGTAATCAATTATTATTAAAACTTGATTTTATATCCCAAAAAATCTTACTCAAAATTATATATATATATATATATATATATAAACTTTGCACTTTTAAATTATATTATAATAAACTAATAACTATATAAATTAAAATTATTATAAATCATTTAATTCTTTATTTTATTGAAGCATAATTTCAAAATTCTAACATTTCTAGGCTCCCCTAGTTAAAGTATTCCATATATATTAGAAAACTTTATACTTTTCAACTTTTATCATATATGAAAACTTTATGCTTTTCAACTAGTTAAAGTATTCCATATATATGAAAACTTTATGCTTTTCAACTTTTATCATATTCGAGCTCCCCTATAGTTAAAGTATTCCATATATATTAGAACAATGTATGCTTTTCAACTTTTATCATATTCTAGCTCCCCTATATTTAAAGTATTCCATATATATTAGAAAACTTTATGCTTTTCAACTTTTATCATAATAATAAGTGATAATTATGCAAATTAAAATTATTATAATTTACTTAATTAAAAAATAAAATAATTTTTTCTTTAACTTTATTATTTTTTTTTTCTTCATTTCTTTATAATAAATCATTATTTTTTTAATTACTTTAATTATCAAAATAAAGCATAACAAAAATCTAAAATACAATCATTAATAACTCTATTAGACAAATCCAACCTATCTTCTTTCCAAATTAATAAATTAACAAAATATAATATAACAAAAATCTAAAATATAATCATAAATAACTCTATTAAACTATTCCAACATATCTTCATTCCAAATTAATAAATTAGCATATAATTCAATCTTGCATACCTTTGCATAATTCTATTGCTACAAAAGTAGAACTAATAAATTAGTATGTGTGTAAACCAAGAAACAAAAGGCTTTGTAATAAATTCCTTATTGAAATTGACGCATCTATTATGGATGGTATGGACACATTTTGATGGTAATCAACTTTCCTTGAACCATCAACTTTCCTTTCTTTTAGAATATGGAGGAAGGACTTACCTTGTGTCCAACACAAATTCTCCTCTTTTCCGTACTTGTGAACTTTAGTTCTGACTCGAAACGATATAAATGGAACCTACAAATAATTATAACAAGCACAAGAACTACAACATATACATAGCATAGGCTAATATCTCTTATCAATGGGTCAAGAAGGCATTGAAATACATATGCATCAAATGGACACAAGTATAGGAAAATGAAACAGATCTCCCTCCAATTCGAGTCTTTGATTAGATCTTGTAAATGTCAAGTCAAGTCTTTCACTTGATCTTGTAAATGAACCTTTATTCCATCCACCTATTAGTAACCAGTAGTCCATTTGGGTGAATGGAATGAAGCTTGGGGGGCATGTACTTATAATTGTGTTATTATGTTGAGGCATGAAAACCAATTTCAAGCATAGTTTCTCATGTTTCAAACTTGTGTAAAAATGAAACCATTATCATCCTATCCCTTGTGATTTCCATTTTTGTCAACCTGTTTTTGCCAGATGAACCTTGATTTTCTCATTCCATCATCACCATCTGCTTGGCTTATCATACGCTTTCACTTGGTTTTTTACCCCTTGCCTGGGGAACCGCTACAGTGAGTGGTCTTATTAGTCAACCTCTTGACCTCTATGTGTTTTGAGTAGTTCCATCATGATCGGAACCAGTTGCTACCCTTTATACCACTTTTCTCCAGGAGGAGTCCTCTTTGAGCGCTTTTCATACTCCCAAAACATGAAAAGATTGTCGAGCACTTGTCTTTTTGACCTCGTTAAAGTAAATGAAAAGATGTCCACCCAGTATAAGTTTAACCCTTTTCTGGACTTGGATGGATTATTTATGAAAAAGGAATACTTTAGTCAAACATGACTAAAAGATTCGCTTGGGTATTGTTTTATGCCTTTTCAAGCCCAAGAGACTAAATTTATGAAAATGAACCTCTTGGAGTTTTATTTTTTGCCTCTTTTTCAAACTCTCTAAACATGAAAAAGAAGTCAAGTTGCGTCTTCTCTGGACTCATAAAACTGTTAAACAACGTTGGACTTGTTAAGCATGATCAGACCAAACCAATCCTTCGTAGGGTTTGTTAAAAATACTCAGAAGGATTCATCCAAATGATGAACTTATAGATCAAGCATATGTTATCCTCCTCAAGCTTGTCAAAAATAAAGAGGTACTGGCTAGAAATGGTTGCGAAATTGGGAAAACGGGGCATTTTACCTATTAGTGTTAGTGAGTCGCTCTTGAACATGACACTCTTTCACCTCATCTTTGTGACTGCTTTGGGTTGGGGAATCCACTTGCCACACTATTGATCACACCTTCATTATGGGTCTTTGAGTCATTGTTGCCAACTACATTCAATGCCGTCGATATGTTCAAGAGAAATTCCACCCTCAGTTGACATCTTCTACAATACCTTAAGCCTTACTCCATGTTTGTCTCTCCTGAACCAACTTTTCATATTACATTTTGTCTCAAATCTTGATATTTGTTTCATGTCATTGGTGGGGGGTACATCAAAGCCCTCCTGCGATGGTCACTTCATGTTGACATCAACTCATTATCCAGGAAGTTGATTTAGAAACTCCCTTCAGTGCCATGGAGCTTTAATACCTCAATGACAAGTTTCCTCGCTTTCGGTGACAAGTTTTCATCATTGGCCTTCGAACGAGATATTTTTTGTGGTGTTCAACTTCAACTCATTTATGCACACTGCATAGATTGTACTATAGTACCTTGAGGGCCATTATCATTATTGATGGTTCCTCTCACGTCTGTTAACGACTTACATCATTGGCCAGTAATCAGATGGTGTCTACCATGTTCGACTCCAACTCATTTATTCACATGGTTAGACTTGTATTATCGAGTAATGAAGTAGAAGACCCTGGATCTAGCTTCATCCATCTAGACTATGATTTTAGAATCCATATAAGATCACAAAGTATGATGGCTATGATCATTCATAAATATATCCAAGCATGGGTCCACCATTCATCATCAATGGACAAGACTTTTTTATCATTGTACATATAATATTGGCTTATAGATTAAGTATGGGTATGCCTACCTCAACAATTGTATCATGATGATTATTTATTGTAACAGATGATGATCTCAACCAACCTTTTCTTGATTCGGACTTATCACAAGGTAAAGCACTTTAGTCCTCAGCCACTGCTTCCAAATTTGTACTTTAGGGGGTAATCTGCTACAGGTCATTTTGTCATATTTGCTCAAATGGCCAGGAAACCAAATCAATAAATATCCTTGACACCTTGCAATCATCCCTTTGAAAATCCTTAAGCATTATCTCTCCAAAAAGTCTAAGAATTATGGTTTAACAACTTAAAAACCTCATTTTTGAACCCATCACACCTTGTCTTCTATGCAACCTGCATTGTTGCATGTTGTATAACTAAGAAATTGCATAGACCAGTGCAATTTTCCTTTGCTGCAGGTGCAATGGTTCTAGAATTTTGAGAAAAATAAAAAAATAATTACGAATCTTCTCTTTCTAAAAGCTTCTAAGGTGGTTTTAACCATTTACTATTGATTAGGATCTCAAATTTGTACTATAGAGGTCTTATCTCTTATCCCTAGAGCTTATCCTCCCTCATATGTGGATCTAAGTGTAATAACCTTGGTGAAAATTTTATGTTATAAAAGTTAATAAAGGAACAAGAAGACCACGGGTAAGGGACACGTATTCCAAGTTGAATGTTGGGAAAATATATCCTAATGGTCATCACTGGATGTGTGTTTTGGCTAAGGAAAATTGGCAAAGGAAAAGGCAAAGGCATTAAAAGGAAAAAGGAAATTTTGGCACATTTATTTATGAAAATAATAGAAATTAGGAGAAAAGGAAGGTGAAAGGTCACAGGTTGCATGTGAGGAGGAAATTGAAGGAAAATAATGGAAAATGAAGACATTAGAGGCATCATTAATAAAAAGGCTTATGGGGATCAGTTGGCAAGCTCTTAGTCAGCGTTAAGCTCTTAGCTCAATATTAGACAATGTTAGGCTTGGTCAGTTCAAGTTTGGAGCTCTCTCATTATTCTCTCTCTCTCACTCTTGGTCACTTAGAGTTTTCTTGGAGCACTCTAGCTTTGGATCAAGGAAGGAAAGGCAAGGAAAAGAAAGGAAAGGAAAGCAAGAATCAAGGAAGGAAACGCAGGATCAAGCAACTTCAACAAGAATACTTGTAGGTAACCTTTTGCATGTGTCATTTCCTAACTGGTTTGGACATGCATGGATTTTCATGTTGGTGTATGGTTCTCTTGTTGTCAGTGGCATAGTTTTGTCGGGTTATGACAGTGGTTTTTAGCCTAGCCTTGTCTTTTTCCGGATGCCATGGCATTGGGATGTTTATTTCGGTTTTGAGCTTTGGTTTTCCTAATGGATTATGGAATCCAGGGTGGAGGTGGTCTCGAGGTTCATTCCCAAAGGCCTAGGAATCCCTTGACTGGTTTTGGTAGGATACATAGTAAAGCCTAAGGGAGAAGTTTCGGTTTAGGGACTAGTGATCTAGGTTTGGAATATGGTAAAGCCTAAGATTGTTGTGTTGAGGCTTCTGCGATTTGTACTATGTGTAGAATATTCTTCCAGAATTATCGCATCCATTATTTTTAGAATCGACGTTTCGAGCCATCCACCGTGGCTCATCATCAGGATAGATCTATAAATGTGAAGGACAGATCTCACGGGAGTTGGATAAATAGAGGAGTGAGCTATGTGGAGAGTGAAATTTTGTGAGCTGACCATGCTACTATTTATAATGATAATTTTAATTAATTTTTTTTTTATAACCTTAATAATTTTAATTAATTTTTGTTTTTTAATTAATTTTGTTTTAGAACTTTAATTAATTCTAATTATTTTTATTTTTATTTTAGAATTCTAATAAGGATGTTTAGATTTCTTTCTATTGTAGATCTCATAAGTCAAAAGAAAAGGAGGGGTATGAGAATTTGATCTATCCCTAATTAAAATGGCATCAGTAGAATCCACCTTATCAGATGTTGGCCTACCCGATCCTCTGGCAGCCTTGGATAATACACTAGTTGGAAGAGGAGAAGAAGATACTGCATTTAATTCCTTAAGCAACAACTTTTGTCGTTGTTTGAGCTTGCTAAGTTATGCAAAGAAATGTTTGCTCGAGTCTTCTTCATATCTTCAATTATGTTATAATTCATGGAATCTGAAACTACTAGAGTTTTTTATGATGATGGAGGATTGGATGAAGATGGTTTTGTTTGGGGAGATGAAATTGGAGTTTTCTTCGTGGGAATTTTCTCTTTAGTAACAGGATTTGAGTTTTTCCTCTTTTGATTTGACTGATTAGGCTCTATGATACTTTTACTTCTGGTGTTTACTGGTAGGGCTTCCTGTTCACTTTCGTTATCAGAGTTGGGTAGAATAAAGTCCCACATTCCATGACATTCAACTGTTTCTTCTTCCTCTGTTTCTTCAGCTGATAAAGTTGTATCTTCTTCTTCATCATCATCATCTAAATCAGATTTTGCATTCGATATAATGTTTGGAAGCTGAGGATTTACTGGCTGACTTCTTTTAAAATACCTAAGTGGTTTTTTCGATGAAGATTCAACTACCTGCTTTTCAATCTCTACCATTTCATTGGACATAGTTTTAAGAACCTTTTGCAGGCCTTCCATGTCATATGGATCTTTGGTTACTTTCTTCTTTGATTCATCTCTAAAGGTTACTTTCTTGGATTTTCTTTCATCTGATGCGTTTTTCTTTTCTATGGCCAAGATACGTTTTTCAACAGCTATTGCTTCTTTCATATTTTCTGCTAACGTTGGTTTAGCAACTCTATCATCGAAGATGGCTGTGTTGAAGGTAGAGCAGAAATGTACCATTCATTTCAGACCTCCTCGCTAGGCTTGGATGCCGTATGTATTTTATTCAATAACTTATTGAAACGTGAGTTGAAGTCCTTAATGGGTTCTTTTGGTTTGGCTTACAAATTGGAGAGGTCATTTATCAAAGTTGTTGTAGACCTATCATCTCCAAATTTAGTTAAAAATTGCTCTTGAACAGCATCCCAGCTATTAATAGAGCCTGATGGTAACGAAAAGTACCATGATCCTGTTGCTCCTTGTAGAGTATATGGGAATAATCTAACAACTGTGTCTTCTTCTACTACTCCATTCAAATTAATGGACAACATGAAATTATTTATATGTTCTTCAATTAACAGGCCATTATCAGGGTTAAATTTAGGTAACCATTTTTCTGGATGTGCTGGCAATTGGGTCAAAGGTCTAGTCATTCTAATAGCCCCTGGGTTGTTCTATGGCATTAGCTAAGGTTGATTTTGTGCCATTGTTGGGATATTAGTAGAAGAGAGTGAAGTAGTGGTTGAAGGTGATTGGGTAGAGGATGGTGTAGCTCCTGTACCTATGTGCATCACGATTTGGAGTTGGGAAGCGGGTGTGTGACCTTGCAATGATATGGATGGAATGGACGATGATGATGAAAGAACCTTGCTGTTAGATTCTAATGGTGTCTTCACCCTTTTACAACTTGGTAGAGGGAATTCAATTGGTGGGATTCCAAGTTTTTCATTTTGTGCTCTAGTTAGCGGTTGCGATGGGATATATTGAGAAGTGACACTACCTTGGGATAACTTAGACTCTTCTTGAGATATTGAAATCCCCTGCAATCTGTGGATCAAAGATTGTAGTTCAGGGGGTTCAAAA
This sequence comes from Pinus tabuliformis, assembly GCA_031772625.1. NCBI lineage: Eukaryota > Viridiplantae > Streptophyta > Pinopsida > Pinales > Pinaceae > Pinus > Pinus tabuliformis. Next base: position 937,283,976 of record CM062810.1, on the reverse strand, counting down.
GAACTGTCTAGCTTGTTTAGGATTTCAGTAGTGGGTTTTGGATTTTTATTTTCAACTGTTCACTTGGGAATAGGAGATTTGGAATGCGAACGAGAAGTTGGAGGTGATGGTGAGGGAGTTTTAATCTTAGAATGGCCTGTAGATTTAGATTTACTCTCCATTCATAGTTAGGTCCTCCTAGCGCCAAAAATGTTGATGCCTCAAGAATCGTTGCACCAACATTGGGGATAACCACCCAGTCCAGCCCTTAATGCAGTTCCTTTTCGGTTTGGTATGGTGGCTCTGACTAGATAATATGGGACCAGTTTCCCAATAGAATGTGTTTTGATGAATTGGTGTTTAATATATATAACAAAATGATAGATGGTTTGGACAATAAACTTATGAAAGTATACAAATAGATCTATATATAACCCGGGTAATCCAATATCAATGCGATTTATAATGATTTCTGGTAATCAAATGCTAATGAAGATCAATCACTTGGCTACAAAAAGTTAAGCATGAATGATGATCACTTTAAACAAAGTGATATAGAACATATCACATATCATAATAACATCAATTGTCAGCATATGTGTTTAGAATATCAATTCCAACTTATTCAAAAGTGATATAATGTAGAATTGTATGAACATTCACATACAACAACAATATCGAATCAAAAGATTGTTTAATTGCAAAACATGAAACAAAAGGCATTGATAAAAGTACCATATGTATTTGAGTCCTCTTATGGAAGTAACAGTCTAGTTCACTCTTCCTATTCTGAAAACTTCAAAAAGATACAAAAGTGCAAGCCCTCTTGAAATCCCTTTACAAAAAGTTTGAACCTTGATCCCTGTTTTCTACAAAAGTAAATTAAGAAGTGCAGAAATGCTATCTTCTTCAATCTAATTTAATACAAATGTTAGGACCCTTTCTAAAATGACATGAAAGGGTCTTTATAGCAAAAATAAAAACAAATTGTTCGTAAAAAGTGCTTAGCGTGGTTGGAACAACCTTTCCCAAAATATGGGATTTCATGTTAAAAAATATAATTGCGATAACTTTTGATAAGATGCATTGCATCTATTATTCCTCCTGTGACTTTAACTGACAAATCTCAAGCATAGTTTCGATCTCTGGCGGATGACTCATCCTAGCATGCAACTGACCTATATATACTGCATCCGAGAGTTCTGGCATCATGCGATCGGCTGCATCAGCAAGACATTTGATTGTCATTTATTGGCTATGTGGTTTGACTAAATAGAACCAATGTGTATCCCAATTGAGGCTTTTTAATTTTTTGAGTTGCTCCTCTCTGGTATTCAAATCTTGCTTCCATTGTTTTTCCAACACTTTTCTTTTGGAAGGTTTTCTGGGGAACACTCAAAAATTAAATTGGCGCTATGTAAGTTATCGTTTATTAGCTCAATGATACTATTCATCACTACCCTGGCCCTTGAAGTTGCTCTTTCTGCTTTGATCAGCCATGTCTCCCATTCTGAAAATAAGATCTCCTTATGAGATTATTCAATTACCGGCAATTTAGCAGCCCTTCCCTTTTTTGTGTTTTGCCAAGAGATGTAACCTGTGATTTTGTCATCTGCATCCTCGAATTCCAACCTGGAATTGATGGCTTGATCTATCAGTGCGTTGATTTTGATACATAGTGGATAAATGAGAGATATCTTTTGGCAGATTTGGGTTAGCTATTGAGATAAGAAATTATTTATTTCCAAGGCTTCCTTTATAAACTCTTCAACTTTGAGATTGTCTTTGAATTGCTCCATTGAGAGTTGTAGTTGCTTTATTTGCTGATCCTTAGATTTGATCTCTTCCTGATGTGCCAGTTTTAGTTGTTCAAACCCTTGAGATAGCTGATGTTGTCTTTCAATAGCCTACTGATCAATCCTTTGTTTTTCCACCCTTAACTGTTCTTCAGGTTGTTTAATCTTTTGATCTTTTTCCTTGATCAATTGATTAACTTCGGTTGCTTTATCTATCGTGGCAGCTGTATACGCTCCTACAAACTGCGATAATTTGGTCAAGTCCTCAGAGGGATTGACTTCTGAGTCTTTCCAAATGACATTCATGGATTCATCTTGAGGAACTGTTGCTGATGCTTGGTCTATCTTTCTCTTTTTCCTTTGCCTTTTGACTACAGCTCTATGTTTAGGGCTATAAAACACATCCAAAGGTGGAATTTCCTCTATGCTCAATGTAATCTCTGATGAAGGATACTCAGGGATTATTGCGACTTCTTTTAGAGCCGAGTCCTTGCTGGATGGTTTTTCAATCACAGGATCATGAATCATGGGTTGTTGTCTTAAGGGGGATCCCAGTGTGATAACATTTTGGGTATCACTTTGACCTTTGATATGTTGATCAAACTATTCCCATTCTTTTATCAATATCAGATCAATGTGGACATCTGTGCCTAACTGTTCACTTGCCTTGTTGCTTGTCTTGGCTGCACCAAAAGTTTTCTCTATATCCTGCTCTGTGCTTTACTCTGTTTGCTCGATGATTGGTGCAATATTCAATAAATCCAGTGGTACTGTTTGAAGCCTTTGCATCTTGTATTGGATGAATTGGTCCATTTTTTATGATTCCAACTTGATTTTTTCCAGGTGGCTCACTTATGTGAATGTCTCTGCTGATGTAAATAAGTCATCGAATTCATCATCCTCATGGACGAATTGTTTAACCTTTACGTGAGTAGTGAAATTATAAGCAGCTTTATTCAGGTCATACTGTCTTTTGGGAATAACAGCGAGGTTCAAATCCTTTGTTTTCTCAGCTTCAATTTGGGCATGTTTATAGTCATGTAATGAATAGATGCTGCAATGAACAGGAAAGGCAGTCCATAACTGTTTCTTGGCTTCTTTGAGATTTTTTGTAAGCCCTTTTTCAACTGTCCGATAGGATATTTCCCTAGCCAATAGTTTGTCTGGGACATAAAGAGGAAGGACATGCGGATCGGTAATGCTACCAAAAACCCTAATGTATGTGAACATTTCTTCCCCAAAGCAACTGCCAATTGAAGTTAGATCAATACTAGCCTCCTCGGATAGCCAAGGAGCTTTTCTATTAAAAATGGCCTGATTAATGGGTAGGATGAAACCATGACAAATTTTGTAGAAATTATTCTTATATTGGGTCTTCCACATGCATTTATGGTAAACATGGATAGGGGTTGGGTCTTGGATAGTCCATTTCCATCCCATGATGGGAAAATTGGAATTGAAACAAATGGTATCGACTATATAGGCACTCATATAAAATGGGGGAACAACTCGGATGGAAACATACCTGTTTTTCCTATAATCAAGTATTTGGACGGCCATTTTATCTGATAGGATATTAGCCCAATCCATCACAAAAGAGTTCAATGTTGCTTCTATTAATGGAACCATTTCAATGGAAAACTTAGCAGTATTGGAGCTTCCAAATAGTCTACACATCATTGCAGCAGCATAACAATATGGAGACGCTAGGGAGTCCAAAGAATACATACCGGATGATTCGTGCTTGTGTTTGTTAGGGAAGTGTCTCCATTGTCTGATGGGATCTGACTCTATTTGATTTTCCTTCGAGAAAGCTTCAAGGAATGATTTATTGTAGTACTTATGGGGCTCTGGAAAATGATACATTTTCTTCAAGTCTTCAGGCTTGAAGGATCCAAACATTCTTCCGTCAGCTGTGAAGAGCATCCTGTCCATTATATTGATGCTTTCAATTACCCATTTTACCATATCATTATATGGAAAAACCTTTGGGCGGGCTGCTATTCGATGAAGAAAAGAGTCGGCTAAATCACCAAGTGTGTTTTCTGACTCTACAGGTCCATCAGTTGTTGCATGTCCTTCCGTTACCTTTGGCTTTTCCTTTTCTAACATATCATATATGCCTTCCCATGAAATTTTCCCACAATCTTGACATGTAGTATCCGAGATCAACATAGTTTTTTCCGGTCCTTCCACCACTGCAGGGGGAACTTTTGTCTTTCAAGCTTTCTTTGACATTTTGGCTGGCTGCATACTTCCAGATTCAAACTGTAAAAATGAAACAGAGGACAGCGATAGGCTAAAACTTTTCAGAGCAGCTAAAGCTTGTAAAGATAGTGTTGAGATTAGTATAGACGAAAATCAGAGCAGGAGCATTTGATGCGAAATATTTCGTATTGTAAATTAATATTAACATGAAGGATGAAATCTTGAAGGACCGCAGTCATAACTGTTTTTAATGTTTTGCTGTAACCAACGATGTGAAACTTTAATGCTCAATGAATAAATCGCATTGCAGGTTTCCAAGGTTCTATTAGAATGTGTGCCATAAACTTTTCGGTTTTGTGATGAGCGATTTCAATATATTATTTTAATATTTAAAGAGCAATCGCATATCACAAGTCGGGAGTCATAAGTTCCATGTTTTAAGAGTCTTTCGAATTTCCGCAATTGCGATAAGTGGACCTGGCATATAGAGTTGGGAAATTCCTTATTTAACTTGCCCGGGTCATGTTTTCCCTTTATTATTATTGAACCACTTTATTATTATTAACATCGCATCGCACGTCCCCGAGGTGAGTTTCACTTGTTTCTACTGGGATTGCGATATGCAATAGACATATATCGCATCGCAAGTTTTCGGGGCTAGCTTCCTTTGGTTTTCGGGGTATGCAGAATGCAAGAATCATATCGCATCGCAAAGTTTCAACGGATCGTTAAAACATATTTTTTGGAATCGGCGATATGCGATATGCGAAATTTTTATCACATCACATGTTTGTCAATGGATTGTTTTAAGAAGCTCTACGATTGAGACTTTCGCATTGCAACACGATCATTGGGATTGAATGTTCCTTAGCCTTAAGTGAATGCGATTTGCAATGTGTGCTTTTTAGAAAGTTTTTTAGAGCAATTTTTATTTAAAAAGAAAGAAACAAAGCAATTTATTTCTATGTGAAGGTTTTATTTCTTCTCAAAAACTAAAGGGGCCCTATTTCCTATTTAGCATCTTAGAATAATATTAGGAAAAATTTGAAATGGGGGGGTTGTTGTATAGCACAACAGGTACTTACACCATTACCAACGCTGTGGGTGGTAATGCATTTGAGCTCAGCATTCCCCCATTCCTTGGCCTGCACCAAGTGTTCAATGTGGACTGCCTTCGACCATACTTCCCACCATTATTGGACACCTCAGACATTGCAGAACAACTCACATCTATAGAGTTAAATCCAGATTGCATGGAGCAAGCCACAACTGATTGGATCATGGACACGTGGATCAAGAAAACCTGACAATAAAGGATCCAACTATATCGATTTGTCAAAGCAGGCCAACTCCTTCACTAGGGCAAGTGGCTCACTAGGGACCAAGTTCAGCGGAAGTTTCCTCATCTCATGGAGGAACTTAACGCAATGGGGACCATTGCTTCCTAAGTAGGGAGGAATGATCCAGGTGGATATTGGTGGCCACCCACCTATTCCACTTGGACCCCCAACATTGTTTCTTTCAGTTTTTAAGTTTCCTTCTTTGTAGCACAATTTATTATTTTTGGCAGTTTTTTCGGGTCCTGAACTTTCGGAGCTGTTTTGAGGCTCTAAACGATGTTTTTGGGAAAAATGGGAGAAACATGGGTTATAGATGGATGTTTCTCACTCAAAATTTGTAGTCCTTGGATAGATATTTCTAACGAGGTATTGTGGGTGTCAAACGGAGATCATGTGCCAAAGTTACGACCCAGGAAGTTAATGTACCAATTTACCCAAACGGGGCCCATAGTTTGGCGCTTCATATCCTAAGGTTAGATTCTTGGATGTTTATGGTTTTCCATTGTTTCTCAACAATAAATAGGTCTTCGAACCTCATTGTAACACAGTTTAGAGGCATGTAGTCGCCACATCTCTTCTCAGAGATAAGCTGCCATCGCCTAAGTTAGTCTTATTTCCATTCTGTTTGTAAGCATATTTCAGTATTTGATATTAATGAAATGAACCATTATTTCTACTCCATCTTTGTATTTATGGTTATATCTATAATTTTTTGTGTTCCTGTTTAAATCTGGATCAGTGGTATCAGAGCGGTCTTCTCTTTATCTATTTTTCTTTGCATGTGCCTAACGAGGTCAGGATATAAGGATTTAGGGCTTGAATTTGTCTAACCTTTGCAAGACCAGCCTCGTCAATCCCAACGGCCTCCCATGGTAGATGAAAAGAAAGACGAGGGGGCAGGAGATCCTATCAAAATCTTGCTCAAAGAATCCCTCAAGCAACAAAGGAACGCGATGATGGACAACTTTGCCCAGATCCTCTAGCGGCTACCCAAGGGTGATGCATCTACTTCTGACAGCTACTTTGGTAGTGCCACACCCTTTAAGGTACAAGTTAAATTTGACATTCCCATATTTGAGGGTCAGATAGATGCAGATGTTGTAGATAAATGGTTAAATCTGTTAGAAGGATATTTTTCCGTTCATGATTTTTCCAGCCAGGAAAAGATCATGAACGGAAACCTACTGTGAGCAAAAGCATGAAAGTACAAACTCATTGTTTTTAGCCGCACCCACTTGGAACTCGTTTCGGGATGCCATCAAGGATCAATACTAATCTATCGGGCTCTATGAGGATAAATACATAAAGTGGACAATGCTGCGACAGGGAAGGGACCAAGATGTGCTAGATTTTACCAATGTTTTTCATACCCTTCAGACGAAGTTGGGTATTAAGGATTCTGAGAATCATTTGGTTCTCAAATACTGCGGCTACCTTCATAGGTACATCCATGATGAGATGGAATTACTGGACATCTCCTCACTCGGCACGACATACCGATATGCCGTCAAGATCGAGAAAATTTTTAAACAGAAGAAGCGAGACTTTGGATCTTTGAATCCGAAGCAAGGGAAAGGTGCCCCCAAACCGTAGAACAAAGGACAAATCCAAGGTGGGGCAGCCCAGGACAAACCGCCAAAGCCGTAAGAAAAGAACAAAGCTGCAAAGATGAAGAAGGACACGAGAAAGTGGTGTGAGTTCCATAAGAGCTCCACTCACAACACAAGTGAGTGTCGAGCCAAGCAGTCACTGGTGGCCGAGCTAAAGGCTTCGGAATCAGATGCATGTTCTGACTCTGAGTCAGAGCTTGACAAGGGGAATGAAAAAGGGAAGCATATTATTGATGCGAATCCCAATGCTACCGTTGCCACGATGAAGATACAAAAGGAGGTTCCCTGCTATAGTTCATTGTTGACAGTGGGAGCCAAAAGAACCTAATTTCGGTAGAGATCGTGAAGCGGCTGGGCTTACCGACCAAAACACATCCACAACTATACACCATCGGGTGGCTTCACCAAGGACGGGATCTTCGCATGAGCCAGCAATGCCGCCTTCCATGCAACATCAAGCCCTTCACGGATGAGGTATTATGTGACGTTGCTCCCCTTGATGTTTGTGATGTATTATTAGGCCAACCATACTTATGGAAGAGACATGTTGTGTATGAGTCAAGGCCTCATGCTGTTATTGTTACTTTCGGAAATAAGTTGTACAGTATACCGAAGGTAGCACCACCTACCACCATCTCTTTGGTTACTACAAAACAATGCAGTAAGCTCATTTCCAAAACTAGGAAATTTGTTTTCTTGATGATATGCCCTCAGGGAAAGAAGAAGATGGTGGCCACGACCTTTAGACAGGGTCCCGCCACACGACAACAACAGATGGACAAGGTCGTGGAGGAGTATGAGGACATCTTCACCTCCCCCACAGGGGTGCCACTGCACTGTCAGGTCAAGCACTCCATCGATCTAACCCCAGGTGCGTCGCTGCCCAATGGACCAATATATTGGCGCTTCGTTCTAGAGAAAGACGAAATCAAGAGGCAGATTTAGGAGCTGCTACAGAAAGGTCACATCTGTCCGAGTTCATCGCCCTGTGGGAGCCCGATCGTGTTGGTACAGAAGAAGGATGCGACTTGGAGAATCTGTATTGACTATCGAGTGTTGAACAAGATCATTGTCTGGAATAGGTACCCGATACCACAGATTGATGACCTTCTAGACCCACTAAAGGGGGAAAATATTTCAGCAAGATCGACTTAAAGTCTGGCTATCACCAAGTACCAATTGAACCCTCCGATGTGTGGAATACTGCCTTCAAAGCCAAGGATGGCCTTTTTGAATGGTTGGTTATGCCTTTTGGGTTGACGAATGCTCTTGTGACTTTCATGAGGTTGATGGATGACATATTGCAGCCCTTCACCAACTCATTTGTAGTGGCATACTTGGATGCCATCCTGATCTTCAGCCAGAGTTGAGAAGAGCACCTCCATCACATTTGACATGTTCTCCAAACACTGCGGAAACACAAGTTGTGTGCCAATTTGGAGAAATGCACTTCTGGCATGACCCAGGTTCAGTATCTGTGATACATTATTGATGAAAGAGGGGTTCATGTGGATCCAGCCAAGATCCAAGTCATTCAGGATTGGCCAACCCCAACCACTCTGACAGAGCTCCGTATCTTTCTAGGTCTTGCCAATTTCTACCGCAGGTTCGTGTTGGGATTCTCTCATATCACTTGACCCTTGAGTCAAGTCACCAAGGGAGGAGTGAAACCAAAATTATTTTGGTCTGAATCTCAACAGAAGGCATTCACAGAGTTGAAACATCACCTCTTCTTTGCACCAGTACTCACTTTACTAGACTTGCAACAACCATTTGAGATCGAGACAAATGCCTTTGACTATGCTATTGGGGTAGTCCTTACTCAATAGGGGCATCCAGTGGCATATCATAGTGAGACACTTTCAAACATAGTTCGGAAGTATCCCACTTATGATAGAGAGATGTATTCCATTGTGCAGGCCTACTGACAATGGAAGCATTACATTTTGGGGAAGGAAACAGTCATCCACATAGAGCACCGACCCCTGCAATTCATACAGATGAAAGGGAAGTTGCAGAATGATTGCCATAAAAATTGGTCCACATACCTGAAAAAGTTCGAGTTGAATATCAAGTATAAGAAGGGTAGCACTAATAATGTTGCAGACTACCTCAGCCTACAACCTATCATGGCATTAACCACTGTGCTCAACACTTGTGGGCACAAGACTTCTGATTGGCCACTTCTCTACAAAAGTGACCCAGAATTTGGCCCCACATACCAGATGCTCTTGGAGGGTTAGCAAGTCCCATATTTTCACCTCCAGGATGCCCTGCTATGTTGTTGGCTTGAGGGGGCCTGACCCAAGTTCAGAGTTAACTAGCCAAACAAATCCCTACACTACTGGCCCTTTTGGCATTAGCTCGCGGTGCACAGACTAAAGTCTTACCCGAAGCAGTATTGGGGGATGCTAGAACCAAGTTTCTTCACCCTTGAGATGTCTGATGTGTCGATTTAGTCCAACTGTGCCTACCTTCGCGCAGGTCACTTTTGCGCATTGTTCTAACATGTGAGACCTTCGCGATCTGTTAAGATCATCTTTCGCGCAGCCCTAACCAAGGCTGAGATGCCTTCGCGCTACTAAGGTAGCGATCTGCGCTATTTCCCCAAGTTACGGCGTGTATCTTACTTATCTTCTTACAAATGTTAGTTAACTTCACGTAAACAAATACTTTATCTCATATTCCCTTAATCTACACAGTTATGCATGTTCGCGCATCATATAATCAACAGAAATGTAATACCAATATATTCAATGTAGAAAATAGGAAATAATTACATAGAATTGATATGAAAACTTCTCTTTATTAATGCTCCACTAGTTAAAGACTCGACTCGCCCTGTGCACTCAGCTACAGGGGTCTGCGTACTCAACTGCAGACTACTAGGCCTCTGCACACTGAGTTGTAGAGCCTTCTCCTACTCTACAACCCAAAGACTCGACTTTACACTTAGCCCTTCTGCTATGCTTCTATTCCATGATCATTACTTGATTAGATGTCTCAACTACTTAGAGCCTTGCTCTATTTATACAATCCCATGGTCCACGGACCATGGGTAGATCTCTAAATCCGACATTACATTACAAAATTGAGGGCAGACAACCCTATGATTCATTTACAACTTCGTGCTCCGCGCCCACAAAATGCGGAGTCTTTACATTAAATTTACAATTTTTAGCCAAAATCTGGGCTTTAAGCCCCAAAAGTTTCCTTGGGGGACCCCGTACCCAACAGGCCCCCAACACAAACATCATAACTCGCCCTTGAGTCACTCTGTTGGTGCAGAGATCTTCACGTGGAGACCTCCCAACTCTGCCTGGACTGTTACAAGATCGGCAGCGCACTGAGCCACTGCTTGCTACACTTCTTAGACGCGATGTTCAGAGACCGCAGTAGCTGAACTGCTGCCCTGAATCTGTTCGTGTGTACCTTGCATCTACATGATCTTTGCTTCGATGGAGGCTATAATGACGAAGGCCTCATCGATCCATGGTTGTATGTGCACCTTCAAGACAGCTTCCTTATGTCGAGTAGCATCCACCTGCTCCTTTAGTGTTTTCACCCGCTGCATCTACGCGAGCATTTGTGTAAGGGCCACCGTCTACACGGTCCCTTTTATTTCATCATACTGCTGCTGTAGCTCATGCGCCTCTATTTCTAGGCATTGTATATTTGGGTCCTCTTGCAAAGTAGTGAGGACCTCGAACAACTCTTCAAATAGCTTGGTACAGTCCAGAATTTCATTATTGATCTCTGTTATTCCTGCTGTAATGGCACTGGCATGTTGTTCCTTCACCTCTAGCATAGTTGAAGGCTATGCCTTCAATTGCAGCTCATCTATTCAAAGGTTCAGCTCTAGCTGAACCTTAGCCATCTCTTCCTTTGCCTTGTGCACGCCTGTTGCTAGTTTCTGGATGCGCACCTCCGCTAATTCCTTTGCTTGGATGGCCAACTCCGGGACCATCTGGTAGGCTTCGTCGACCACCTACACTAGCTATTTGTTCTGTGTCATGACCTCGTCATGCTGCAGGCTCAATTTTTCAATATTAATTCGTTGCTCGCTCATCACTTGGAGTGCGCTACCCTCCCTGGCCCGTATTTCTGCAGTCACTCTGTCCTGCAGAACATAGAGCATCTCCTAAGGGAGTGCAGCCATGTTTATTCCAACTCCCTTCAGCGCACTGACCATAGGCCTATCAGCCTCATTTTCTGTAACCAGTTCTCCCTCTGGCAGCACTATAGTGTTGGTCATGCGGGCGCGCAGGATTTCCTCAGCCACGACTGTGCCTACTGTGAGGCTGGTCGATAGAGTACCAGCCTAAGGAGTGCACACCTGCAACTCATGTATCTATTCCCGGAGGCCCCCAAACACCATCTGGTTTTCCTCTGTGAACTTCTGGAGGGCCTCCGCGGTGACGTCCTGCACCGTTTCCCCTATGTCATGGAGATCCCCCTCAGTGAGGGTGATCGGGTCGAAAGAAGTCTTGGAGGCCTTCGACTTCTTCCACGGCCCCACCTGCTCTCTCGGGTGCTGTTGCTTCAGTTGTGTGGATGCTATCTGTGGGTTTGCGCCACCTTCCTCTGTTTTTGTCTCCTTTTCGAGCGAAGGAGACTTTCCTCCCTCACGCTCCTTCTCTACTGCCTTTTTCTATTCTTCTGCTGCCTTCGCAGCATCCCGCGCCTCCTATACCTTCGTTGTCGCTGCTTCGTTTCGTCGCTTCTCTACCAACTGCACCATCCGCAGTTTTTCCTCCTCCTTCTTGCTCTATGCGGCGGACTTCTCTGCTTCCACCACAAAGCTGGCTCGAGCGCGCCACTCCGGTAGCCACGACTCAAGCACGGTGAATATGATATCATCCCTCACCAGGTAAGGTAGCTCATTCCATTTCTTCGAAGGGTCCTTGCGCGCCGTGATATACACATGATGAAAGTATGCCTTGAACTACGCGAAGCTCTGCAGACTGTTATAGATAGTGGACAATAAATGCAGCTTGTGGTTAATCCCCATTCTGATGTTCATCTCCATGAACACCCAGAATATTGTTGTCTCTGATCCTCTATGCATCTTTAGTTGCCCACACCAAAGTGTACTTCGATTCCTCCAGAAGATCATGTGCAATCGTTGGGAACTGGTTGTCCTCAAGAAATTCCCAAGCCACCAGCACAGACAGCAGAAGCCATGCATAGTGGAAAGTCTTCCCCTACTCCTATGCCTTGCGGCAGCTTTCCAGGAACTCTCTGCACAAGTAATCTGCCCAATTAAACTGGACCCCCTCTGCACATTACGCAACAAGTGCAACCACTGGCGCGGGCCCCTCATCCGTGTGGCACTTCCACATAACCTTCCCAGCCAGTATCTGCATCAAGACTTTGACCGCAGCGTTGTTCATGCTGGATATCGCATATCCTCTCTTCTTCTCCTCCAGCTTGAATTTCTTCTTCATGGCCTTCGTAATGGCCAAATCATCACTTTTACCTTCCGAGATATTCACGGGGTCCTCCCCCTTACAAGGGAGTTAGGTAATTCTGTGAATTAGATGATCCGTGATGGGGATATTCTCCTCTAGCCACAAACACCCATCATGCATCAGGTAGAGCAACTGCCTGGTAACAAAAATAGTCACTGGGGAATGATGGTAACGCGGCACCAAGAGCAGGTTTAACAATCATGCCTTCTCTACTCCTTGCAACCACATGTGGTTCCAACTCTATGACTCTCATCAGTGTGTTTTTCTTCTGGCGCATTAGCTGCGCGGTTGCCAAATGTGGGAGTTTCTCGTGGTCCGCTAGATCCCAGTCTTCAAATTTTAGAACCGATACCTGTCCCAAGTGCGCTCTGTCAAAAATGATGTCATCGGGGAGCAATAGAGTCTGTAGAGAGCTCTTGCTCTCATCTAGGTCCTTGGGCACCCTTGCTTTCCCCTTCCATGAAGGAACATATGCAGGAAGCCTGGTCAGAGGGTCCGCACCCTAGGTTTCCTCCTCCTCTACCAGGATTTCTTCAAAGTCTTCTTCCTCCTCATCAGCTTCCAAATTGATCACCTTCCCCTTTTCTTCCATGGTGAGCCTCGTCCTTAACGAATTCCTGGGGGACACGCGCACCGGTACCATAGGTTACTTATCTTTCTTGGGTCTCGGTGTGCACGGAGATTTAGGGATTTTTGTGACTATCCCGGTGCTTGTTGGGGCTTCTCCTATTGTTATGGCCTACGCGGCCTCCTCAGTAGCCATCTCTCCAATATCTATGGCTTCCTCTGGCACGGCCATACTGCTGTTCCACAATTCTCTCAACGACTTAGGTAAGTGCTCAAACAATGCCTTCGATTTCAAAAGACCGAACAAATCAGGGTTCATGAATCTCTGGGCATGCAATAGCTCAATTATCAAATGGCCAAATGTTGTTTGCTGGGCAGGCCTTTGCAATTTATAGCACCTTTTGAATTCGAATTAGACTGTTCCCCCCAAGTCCAATCCATTAATGCTCCCTTGGCAGAAGATTTTCCCAAATCTAGCCCATAAAGTTCACTTTAAATGCCTATCACCCACTCCATTTGGTCTCAAACCAAGGATCACATAGTGAATAGTGACTGTAACGGTCACTTTTCAGCCAACCCGCGCGGCAGGGCAGCTACCCTCGTGTTGTCGCGGACCTTATGACACCTCGCTATTGCGCGTAGTTCTGACATCGCACAACTTCCGGGCAGAGTAGTTTATAGTCCCGCGCCTCCTTTCAACTGCTTGGAGCGCTAAGACTGTGCTTCCCTTGGCTAGTTAGATGGCTGGCCACCTGTGTATGGCTTCAAACGACTACCATTTACTTTTCCTAGGAAGAGTTCGCCATTTAATTTCACCAACTGCACCGCGCCACCATCTGTGATTTCCTTAACAACTTACGGTCCCATCCAATGCTTTTGGAGCTTCCCCGGGAATTTATCAAACTTACTATTGTATAACAACACCAAATCATTCGCCTTGAAGGTGCGCAACTAAATATGTCGATCGTGCCAAGCCTTTTTGCATTGCTTTTGTACCTGTTGGTGGAATCCAACAAAAAATCGTTCTTCTTCGAGCTCTTCGAACTACGCGAGCCTCTCCTCCAGGGCTCCATGGTCTGTGATACTTGTGAGCGTTGCTATGCGCAGACTAGGCACGATATATTCCATCGGCATTATGGCTTCCACTCCATAGACAAGCCTAAAAGGTGCCTGTCCCATCAGTTTCTTACATGTCATCCTATAAGCCCATAATATTGTGGGTACGCGCAGGTCCCAATCAGTTCGTTGCGCATTGCATACTTTCGTCAGTGCGGTCTCCAATACTTTGTTAAACGCTTCTACAATCCTGTTAGCCTATGGGTGATATGGTGTGCTTTTCTGATGATACACATAAAACTCTTCCATTAGCACGCTGATCATTTCATTCAAGAAATGTGTACCGTGATCGCTCATCAAGATCTTCGAACAACTGAATCGCGTCAGTACATGTTCAAACAAAAACTTCACGGCCGTGCAATCCTTTACTGGTTGCGCTTTTGCCCAATGAATCAGGTACTCTATCGCAGTGATAATATATCTCACACCTGTCTTTCCTTGAGGTTTTATAGGTCCTACAAAGTCAATCGCCCACTTTTCGAAGGGTTGCAACGTCATTTGCGGATTCAAAGGCATCTCATCCCTTCGCAATGTCTTACCCATTCTTTGGCATACATCGCATGCCTTGCAATGTGCTTTTGAATCCTGATGAAGGGTTGGCCACCACAACCCTGCACGAAGAATCTTATATGCGGTTTCTCTCCCTGCATAATGACCTCCCATGGGGCCACCATGAGTGCCCACGAGGATGCTACTTTGTTCAAACTCAAGTACATACCTTCGCAGTATCTCATTATTCCCAATCTTGTATAGATGCCCCGCAATGATAGAAAAATCTACCATGTGCACCACTAGTTCCTTCTTTTGCTGGACAAAGTAACCTTCCAGTGTAGTTCCAGTTGTTAGAAAGTGAATTATATATTCAAAATGTCCATCCGCTACACGCACAGTGAAAATCTACGCGTCAGGTAGTCCTTCCTCCAAACTAGTAGGTTTCTCCCCTGTCTCAATGCGTGACAGGTGATCAGGTCTCGCATTAAGTCGTCTAGGCTTCACAACAACTTTAAAATCATATTCTTCGAACAAGAAAAGCCACCTGCATATGCACCCCCCCAACACAGGACTATTGACCAAGTCTTTCAGCGCGGAATGATCTGTATACATCTTGAAGTGTCCCCCTAGCAAGTAGTGTCGATATTTCTGGAGTGCATACACCATAGCCATTCCCTCGTGTTTAGTGGTGGAATAGTTCTTCTCTGCTTTAGATAATATGTGACTCGTGAACATGATAGGGTGATCCAAGCCCTCTCCACCATCCTGTGTGAGTACTGCCCCCAACGTTATACATGACGCATCAACATGAGCATCAAATTCTTTCTTCCAGTTCGAGAAGACAAGAATCGACACAGCAACCATCATCTCCTTCAATATATCCAGGCTTTTCTTACAGTCAACATCCCAACAAAACGTGACATCCTTCTTCAACATCTTTTCCATCGGTGTAGTGATCTAGGCATAACTTTTGATAAACTTCTTGTAATACCCCGTATGTCCCAAGGTAGCACGCAGCTGTTTCACACTGCGCAGTGCTTCGAAATTCAAAATCACCACAATTTTCACGGGGTCTACCATCATCCCTTGTTTACAAACCACATGCCCCAACAGGTTCCCAAAAGGAATGAGGAACATACATTTCTTGAGGTTGAGCATGATTTGGTATCTTCAGCATGTATCCAACATCAAGCACAGGTTTGCTACATGTCACCTAACCGGCCCAAATACAATCCATTCATCAAAATAGACCTCCAAGAACTTATGAATATATTCCCTAAACGTCGCAACAACTACGCGTGAAAAAATGGTCGGCACGTTCTTCAGTCCAAACGGCATGACAGTGTATTGAAAGAAACCCCACTCAGTCACGAATTTTGTCTTGCTCCTATCCTTTGGTGCGATTCTGATCTGGTGGTACCCTGAGAACCCGTCAGTTAAAGAATATGCTTCCTGACCGCCTACGTTGTCCAACACCTCATCTGTGAACGGAGTTGGGAATGGATCATGTACACATGCGTCGTTCAACTTTCTGAGATCCACACATATTCTTATTTCATCCTTCTACTTCTTCTCTTGTACCACCATCAGACTTACCCAATCGGATTCCTCCATAGGCTCGATGATGCATGCCGCAAGCATCTTCTCTAATTCTACGCGGACCTTCTCCTTGTATTTCTAATTTAAGCGATATAGTCTCTGCTTGACTAGCTTTGCGTCGGGCTTTAACATGATCTTCATTACCCCTAAGTCTCTGATTATTCCCTTTAAGTCCGTAAACTTGTTCGGGAATAATTCCTGATATTCGTGGAGTAGTTCAGCAACCTTGTCCACCATCGCGTTGTCCCAGTAGTCTCCAATCTTCATGAATTTAGGTTCCACCTCTGTACCAATATTCACCGACTTAGTCTTTACTGGTGCAATGATGTTAGGATTCTCGATTTGGGGTCCATGAACCTCACATTGGCCTTCTGTCTCAGGAATATTGATTTTCCACGGATCTTCATCCTCTTCCTCAGCAGTTACATTATAACACTCTAGCGTGCAACTTAACTGAGTAGCCCATTCAGGCTGAATCAACTCTGCCGACACCTGTGGCATCCTAAATATGCCTGCTTTTACTTCTTGTAGCGCTTCATCAATACTATTCCACCCATCCTCAAAATTGAAGGTCATCGTGAACCCTTCGCGCAGAACATCCCATTCACCTGTCTCGTGGTAGAGCTATGTTTCTATATACTAGTTCATTGGTATAACATCCAAGGTGTGGCAAAATGGGTGCACCCACTTGGGTTGTGGCTTTTCCCCATAGGCCTGCATCCATTTAGCCAGATGCGTGCATGGATCATCCTGCCCATTGTATTTATCTATCAATCGCACTCTAGGCTTCCCAAACCATGTGCACATCATTCTTCTACATTCGTGCCAATCGTCAAAACTTCCTTTATGCATACCCCACCACCTCACAGGCGTAGCATGCAGTACCCAGTTCAAGGCCTGGAAGCGTTGCTTTTCCAGCACTTCCCTTTCAAATTTGTCTAAGAATGCGTCTACCTCACTTAACCCATCATAAGTAGGCAGATATCTCACTTATGTTGATACACAACGCAGTGACCTTGTCATCATATTACAATTAAGGTTACCTCATGTAACCGGTTCTGCCATCGCTCTATCTCCTCATCAAAATTTGACGTACAGGAGCTTTCACGCTCCCATGAAATCCGCCCATCCGCGATGGGCTTTACCCATTCTTGCTCTCGCGCGGTTATCTTGTAGATGTAGTCCAAGTCATCATCGCTTTCATAGTCGCATACCAGCTCGGTATAGCGTGATCCTTCAGCAGGGTCCAAGGTTATAACTACGCGTAGAGACTTTTTCTCAAAATTCATCTTGTGCTTCTTTAGATTAATCACCCCATTCATGTCAGTGGCCCAATCAATTCCTAAGAGCATGGGGTAGGGATTGTTGTCATCAACATTCTTTATTACTTCAAAGTCTGCTAGCGTGCTTGCTCCCTCAATATCCACGGTGATTCCCTACAATCGTCCCATGGGTATTATTTTCTGTTGGTTTGCCATTCGCAGCTGAATAGGAGACCACTGCAGCGTAGGTCTCCCCATTCTCTCCCATGTCTGCTTCAGCAGAACGTTCGCATCCGATCCTAAATCCAAAATTACTTGGTCCATCTCATATTTTGCAATCTGCGCAGTTAGCCTCATTTCTCTTCTCGTTCTTGTATTATGCTTTCCAATCTTCTGGACTACGTGCGGTTCTCCTCGTCCGGTCCCAGCGCATCTGTTAATGAGTTCCTGTAATCCTTTTATAGCGTTACTGTCGCGCAGTAACTTCATGCACTTCATGCATGTTTCCAGGAACATTGTGAGCATAGATGGGTCCATCTCCAGCTCTGGTCTATCTTTGCTTCCTGAAGTTGAGGCATCAGTGAAGCTCGTCTTAGCTTCCATGAAAGTTTCCCGAGCACGCTCCAAGTCAAACTCCGCTTCTTTTTCCGGAGCTTTGAGAACACAGGTACTATCTTCTAGCTGTTTGCCTTTGTCATCTCTCGTCACGATTCCACTTTGGAGCACAATGTTCACATTTGGATCTTCCTCGCGTAGCTCAGACCTCATCATTTGCAGGTTCTGAGTTGGGGGAGGCGGTAGCGCTCCTTTATCGTGAATCCTAGCTATCAGTGTAGGACAATCTTTCGTCGCATGATCAAACATGGTACAATACAAACACAACGGACGCGTTGGGTTCGTACAATCACAGGAATAATGTCCTGGCCCTCCGTAATTGTAGCATATCAACTGACCACAACCTCTTCCAAGTCCTCCTCCGCCTTAGCCTCATCCATGCCCATGAAATCTGGTTCACGCCACTCCTGCGTTCTAGTCTAGGGGCCGCGATTTGGCCTAAACTCTGTAGGTGGGAGTTCTATCCATCATCAACTCATAGCTTCTACAAGTGCGCTCATCATGTCCCACCAACCTACAAAAGTTACAGAACAACTGTTGCATATTCTGCATGTACTTTTGTAACAAATGGCAGTTGTCTGTAGCATGCTTTCTACCTATTTGAAAAATCGTGCACCACAAAACAAACGCTGCGCTATGTCCCACTTGTGCTTCCGGCCTTAACGACATCGGTCCTCCTCCCGCGAGGTAATTTTTGAACACCGGGCAGTGGTCCTTATCATGACCCTGACCCTTGCATTTTATGCACCACACCTCTTCACACACTTTTGGTCGAGTTGTCCTGTCCTGTTTCAGACTCTACATCTCAAGGCATAAGTTCTTAAACTGCGCGTGGATCTGTTGAACTCCCAAGTTGGGATCCCCATTGGGGTTTCATGTAGCCTCATCATGATCACTAAAGCCTCTACCTGAGTTGTTAGCTTCTACTGTGATAGCGCACTCCTCAAATGTGGCGTTAACGATGCTACAAACCATTCGCGGTGATGTCCATCCGTCAAATTTATGTTAGCTTCGCGAATCATACACTTCAACCTCTGATCGAGATCCCAAGGAGTCTCACCTAGTAGCATCATGATCTCTTTGAATCCAATGATCGATTGTGCTTCAAACTTCGGCCTGCTAAATTCCTTATTTAGCGCAATTTGGATATTTGCGATTCCCGCATTCAGATTATCATTTGAGTGCTTAATGTACCAAGTCAGCGTGCGATCCTGCAGAGCACTAACAAGCATCTCTTTCTTTATATTGTCATTTGTAATTTACTGCGCTTCCCATACAGCTCTTACCATGAACCATAATTGGTCTGGATCTTAATTTCCCAATCCTTTGAACACAGGAAATTTTATTGTGCTTTCCATATTGAATCGCGGTGATGGCGGAGGTGGTACAGGCAAAGATGGAGGTGATGGCGGCGAAGCTGGTGGTGGTATCGGTGGGGGTGGTATTCGTGAAATTCTTTGCCTTATCAAATGGATTGCACTTCACGAAAAGACCTTCATGACTTCTTCCTCGCCCCCTCGTGGAGGTGAAATCAAAGGGCTATTCTCTTGTCCCTTACTCCCTTCGTTTCTGTAAGTTTTTCCACTTCGCATAGCCTCGAACATCAACGTAACTGCATAATCTGCTTTTCGCACAATAGCATTTTAATCCAAGTATTGAGAGACTTTACGTACTTACCTCACAGTCCTTTGAGAAAGCGTCGCTCTGGCTCGCTATAGCTAACTGAAGTGTCTACCGCGAACTCAGTAATGAATCCTCCTATAATCCAATCAAGCCAGTGATCAACAGTGCGTGCGATCTTATCCTCTAATGCTTCCAATCTACGCACCAACTCCAAGGTCCACACAATAGGACCGTTGAGCTTCCAACTTCCTTAGCTATCCGCTAGCTTTGCAATCCACTCGTACAGCTTAGTAGGGAAAGATGCGAAGAATATTTCATGGATCTCTATGTACAGGTAACAGTCTAACCACTCTTCTTTTGTCAGTCACGGATTCCTATTCTCTTGCGTTGCGAACTTGTGAATTCTCCTATCCAACCAGCCTTCAATTTCCTTTTTATTTGGATTCAAATGATACGACATTAGAAATCTCTATGCAGATTTCGGTCCTGACAACGAAACCTTTTGTTTGCTTGAGGGGGCCTAACTCAGGTTCAGAGTTAACTAGCCAAACAAATCCCTACACTACTGGCCCTTTGGGCAAAAGCTTGCAGTGCACAGACCGAAGTCTCACCCGAAGCAATATGGGGGGATGCTAGAACTAAGTTTCCGCACCCTTGGGATGTTTGATGTGTCGATTTAGTCCAATTGTGCCTACCTTCGCGCATGTCACTTTTTCGCACTACTCTAACCTGCGAGACCCTCGCGGTCTATTAAGATCATCTTTTGCACAGCCCTAACCACGACTGAGATGCTTTCATGCTACTAAGGCAGCGATATGCGCTATTTCCCCAAGGAACACTCGTATCTTACTTATATTCTTACAAATATTAGTTAACTTCGCATAAACAGATACTTTATCTCATATTCCCTTAATCTACACAGTTATATATGTTCGCACATCATATAATCAACAGAAATGCAATTTATACCCAATATATTCAATGCAGAAAACATGAAATAATTACACATAATTGATACGAAAACTTCTCTTTATTAATGCTCCACTGGTCACAGACTCGACTCGCCCTGTGCACTCAGCTGCAGGGGTCTGTGCACTCAGCTGCAGACTACTAGGCCTCTCCGCACTCAGCTGCAGAGCCTTCTCCTACTCTACGACCCAAAGACTCGACTTTACACTTAGACCTTATGTTATGCTTCTATTCCATGATCATTACTTGATTAGATGTCTCAACTACTTAGAGCCTTTCTCTATTTATACAATCCCATGCTCCACATACCATGGGTAGATCTCCAAAGCCGACATTAGATTACAAACTTGAGGGTGGACAACCCCATGATTCATTTACAACTTCGCGCTCTGCGCCCACAAAATGCGGAGTCTTTACATCAAATTTACAATTTTTAGCCAAAATCTGGGCTTTAAGCCCGAAACTTTCCTTGGGGGATCCTGTGCCCAACATATGCCACCTGGGACACCTTTGTGTTCCTTCAAGCAAGCGAGAAAAGATGATTTGGTAAGCGCACTACAGTCGGGCCATTGGGCATTTCGGGGTCGAGAAAACAGTGGCAATACTGCAGAAGTATTTCTATTGGCTGAAGCTTCGACAGGATGTCGGAAAGTACATCAGATCCTGCACTGCCTGCGCCATTTCCAAACTAACCATCAAGAAGCAAGGCCTCTATACTCTACTGCCTACCCCTAGTCAACCTTGGGAATCCATTTCCATGGATTACATGTCAGGCTTTCCTTCTACTAAGCATGGCAACGACTGTGTTTTTGTGGTCGTCACAGATTCTCGAAGATGGCCATTATGGCAACCTACAAAAAGAATATCACATCAGAAGCCACCGCTAAACTCTTCTTTGAACGAGTGTGGGTAAACTTTGGTATACCATAGTCTATCATCTCAAATCAGGATAGTAGGTTCCTTAGTACATTTTGGTCCAGTCTCTGGTCGATGCTAGACACCAAGCTCACTAAGTCCATAGCTTTCCATCCCCAAACTGATGGCCAGATAGAGGTTGTTAACAGGATGATCTTACACATTTTGCGCATGTACAACTCAAAGCATCCACGGACATGGGATGAGAGCCTTCCCTACGTCCAGCACAGCTATAACCAGGCTCTCCACAGCTCGATTGGCCATAGCCCTTTTTAGGTGGGCTTGGGATTCTAGCCACTATGTCCCATTGATGTGGGCATACCATTTGCAGCTACTCAGGAAGATTCGGCTCATGTCTATTCGGAAGCCGATAAGGCAAACAACTTCATTGAGCACATCCAATTTATCCGCTAGCAGGTCCATGACATTCTAGAGAAATCGAATGCCAAGTACAAGCAGCGACATGATCAACATCGGGTGCCACACAAGTTTCTGGTGGGCGACAAATTTTGGTTTCATTTGCAGAAGGAACACCTTACTAGAGCCTATCGGAAACTCATACCACTCCGATATGGTCCTTACACCATTACCAAGGTTGTGGGTGACAATGCATTTGAGCTCAGAATTCCCCCATTCCTTGGCCCGCACCCAGTGTTCAATGTGGACCGCTTGTGACCATACTTCCCACCATTCCTGGAAGCATCAGAGAATCCAGAATAGCTCACACCTACAGAGTCAAATCTAGATTACATGGAGCAAGCCACAATTGATCAGATCATGGACACACAAATCAAGAACACTCAACAACAAAGGATCCAACTATATCAAGTTGTCAAAGCAGGCCAAATCCTTCAATAGGGCAAGTGGCTCACTAGGGACCAAGTTGAGCAGAAGTTTCCTCATCTCATGGAGGAACTCAACACAATGGGGACCATTGCTTCCTAAGGGGGGAGGAATGATCCAGGTGGATATTGGTGGCCACCCGCCTATTCCACTTGGACCCCCACCATTGTTTCTTTCATTTTTTCAGTTTCCTTCTTTGTAGCACAATTTACTATTTTCGGTAGTTTTTTCGGGTCCTAGACTTCAGGAGCCTTTTTGAGGCCCTAAACGACGTTTTTGGGAAACCTGGGAGCAACATGGATCATAGATTGATGTTACTCACCCAAAATTTGTAGTCCTCTAATAGATCTTTCAAACGAGGTATTGTGTGCATCAACGGAGATCGTGTGCCAAAGTTATGACCCCTGGAAGTTGATGTACCAATTTACCCAAACGAGGCCCATAGTTCTGCACTTCATCTCCTAGGGTTAGGTTTTTGGATGTTTAGGGTTTTCCATTATTTCTCAACAATAAATAGGCCTTCTAGCCTCATTGTAACACAGCTTAGAGGCATGTAGCCGCCACATCTATTCTTGTAGATAAGCTACCATTGCTCGAGCTAGTATTATTTCCATTTTGTTTGTAAGCATATTTTAGTATTTGATATTAATGAAATGAAGTGTTATTTCTACTGCATCTTTTTATTTATGGTTATATCTGTAATTTGTTGCATTCTTGTTTAAATATGGATCAGTGGTATTAGAGCGGTCTGCTCCTTCTCTGTCTTTCTTTGCATGTCCCCAACAAGGTCAGGATATAAGGAGTTAGGGCTTGAATTGGTCAAACCTTTGCAAGACCAGGCTCGCAAATCCCGATGGCCTCCCATGGCAAATGAAAAGAAAGATGGGGGGGAGGAGATCCTATCAAAATCTTGCTTCAAGAAGCACTTGAGTGACAAAGGAACGTGATGATGGACAAATTTTCCTAGATCCTTCAATGGCTACCCAAGGGTGATGCATCTACTTTTGGCAACTACTCTGGAAGCGCCACACCCTTTAAGGTACAAGTTAACTTTGACATTCCCATATTTGAGGGTCAGATAGATGCAGATGCTGTAGATAAATGGTTAAATCTGTTAGAAGGATATTTCTCCATTCATGATTTTTCCAGCCGGGAAAAGATCACTTTTGCACTTCTCAAAGAAGCCCTCCACGTCAAGCACTGGTTGGAAACCTATTGTGAGCAGAAGCATGAAAGTACAAACACATTGTTTTTAGCCGCACCCACTTGGAACTCGTTTCGGGATGCCATCAAGGTTCAGTACTACCATGTTGGGCTCTATGAGGATAAATACATAAAGTGGACAACGCTGCGATAGGGAAGGGACCAAGATGTGTCAGAGTTTACCAATGTTTTTCATACCCTTCGCACGAAGTTGGGTATCAAGGATTTTGAGAATCATTTGGTTCTCAAATACTGTGGCTACCTACACAGGTACATCCAGGACGAGATGGAATTCCTGGACATCTCCTTGCTCGGCACAGCATACCGATATTCCATCAAGATCGAGAAAAAGTTTAAAAAAAAGAAGCGAGACTTTGGATCTATGAATCCGAAGCAAGGGAAAAGTGCCCCCAAAATGCAGAATAAAGGACAAAGCCAAGGCGGGGCAGCCTAGGACAACCCACCAAATTCGCAAGCTAAGAACAACGCCACGAAGCCAAAGAAGGACATAGGAAAGTGGTGCGAGTTCCATAAGAGCTCCACTCACAACACAAGTGAGTGGCGGGCCAAGCAGAGACGAGTGGCCAAGCTAAAGGCTTCTAAATCATATGCATGTTCCATCTCTGAGTCAGAACCCAACAAGGGGAATGACAAAGGGAAGAAGATTATCGATGCGGAGCCCAACGCCAACGTTGCCACCACGAAGATCTAGAAGGAGGAACTTGAATATCCAGAGGTGGAGGAGCGCCTCTTCCACTCCCAGATGTTGGTAAAGGGTTCCCCGCTACAGTTCATTGTTGACAGCGGGAGCCAAAAGAACCTCATTTCAGCAGAGGTCATGAAGCATCTAGGCTTACCAAACACATCACATCCACAACTGTACACCATTGGGTGGCTTCATCATGGACAGAATCTTCACGTGAGCCAGCAGTGTCGCCTTCCATAAAACGTCAAGCCCTTCACGGATGAGGTATTATGTGATGTTGTTCCCCTTGATGTTTGTGATGTATTATTAGGCCAACCATACTTATGGAAGCAACATGTTTTGTATGAGTCAAGGCCTCGTACTGTTATTGTTACTTTTTGAAATAAGTTGTACAGGATACTGGAGGTAGCATCGCCTACCGCCATCGCTTTGGTTACTGCAAAACAATGCAGTAAGCTCATTTCTAAAACCAGAAATTTTTTTATCCTAATGATATGCCCTCAGGGAAAGAAGAAGATGGTGGCCACGACCTCCAGACAGGGCCCCTCTAGACAAAAACAGTAGATGGACAAGGTCGTGCAGGAGTACGAGCAAATATTCACCTCCCCCACAGGGGTGCCACTGCACTGTCAGGTCAAGCACTCCATCGATATGACCCCAAGTGTGCCGCTGCCCAATGGACCAATCTATGGACATTCCATTCTGGAGAACGACAAAATCAAGAGGCAGATTCAGGAGCTGCTACAGAAAGGTCACATCCGTCCAAGTTCATCGCCTTGTGGGAGCCCGATCGTGTTGGTACAAAAGAAGGATGCGACTTGGAGACTTTGTATTGACTATCAGGCGCTGAACAGGATCACTGTCCAGAATAGGTACTCGATCCCACGGATTGATGACCTTCTGGACTAACTGAAGGGTGGAAATGTTTCAACAGGATCAACTTGAAGTCTGGCTATCACTGCGTACCAATCAAACCCTCCGATGTGTGGAAGACTCCCTTCAAAGCTAAGGAGGGCCCTTTCGAATGGTTGGTTATGCCTTTTGTGTTGACGAATGCTCCTGCAACCTTCATGAGGCTGATGGATGAAATATTGCGGCCCTTAAACAACTCATTTGTAGTGGTATACTTGGATGACATCCTAATCTTTAGCCAGATTTGGGAAGAGCACCTCCACCACATCTGTCAAGTTCTCCAAACACTACGGCAACACAAGTTGTGCCAATTTGGAGAAATACACTTTTGGCATGACCTAGGTTAAGTATCTAGGATACATTATTGATGAACAAGGGCTGCA